>VDCT01000648.1:0-344679 GCA_009763385.1 Coix lacryma-jobi var. lacryma-jobi | reverse complement strand
CCCAGTGCGGCTCCATCTTCAGATACCCCTCGCACACCGCGGCGAATATGGCAGCGTGCGAGATGGAGTTGGGGGGAAGTGCTGCAGCTCCACCTCGAAGTGGGGGCCAGCCCCCGCATGAAGCGGCTCGGCGGAACGCCGAGCCCCATACGGTGGTAGCGCGCGAAGCTCACCACGTACCCCTCCGGCGGTGCGGCTCCCGGTGCTCGCCGACGGGATAACCCACCATGCGGGCCCCTCCTCCGGGTTGGGGCGCAGAAGCCCCTGGGGCCCCACCAGCGATGTTGTTTCAGGACCGGTCCTTGAAACAGCGGGTTGTCGCACGAACGAAAGCGCGAAGCGAAAGCTGAAAGCGAACAGGGAAGTGGAGAAGTGGTAGAAGTGAACAGTGTTCCTCCTCCCCTTGGGAGGCTGGGGAGCTTTTTATATTAATCCAGATCAATTTGAAAGTACAGGAATGCCCTTCCAACCACTCTGTTGCAATACAATGATGCCCTACGCAACTACTCCATGGTCATACGCCGCCTTTCCCGGCACGAAGGGCATCATTGTAACTTCGCCCTCCGACGGGCCCAGCGCCCCCGGCTCCTTTTCCTGACCGGTGGGCCCGCTCCCTTTGACTCAGGCTTCCGTCGACCTGCGAAAACCTATGAAAAACCAAAGTCATGAATGACGAAAGCTCCGTCCCACTCCGGTCCTGCGGACCGAAGGCGAATGCGTGCTTCCGCGCGAATGCTTCCTTTCGCGCGAAAGCTCCGCCTTCCCTTGATCTGCAAGCCGACGCGTGCTTCCGCGCGAATGCTTCCTTTCGCACCAAAGCTCCGTCCTACTTCGGTCCTGCGGACCGAAGGCGAATGCATGCTTCCGCGCGAATGCTTCCTTTCGCACGAAAGCTCCGCCTTCCCTTGATCTGCAAGCCGAGACGCCTGCTTCCGCGCGAATGCTTCCTTTCGCACGAAAGCTCCGTCCTATTCCGGTCTTGCGGACCGAAACCAAACGTGCTTTCGCGCGAATGCTTCCTTTCGCGCAAAATCTCCGTTATCTTTCGGTAAATGCGGGCCGGAGGCGCCTGCGGTCTGGGTGCCGCCCCAACAATAGCCCTTACGGTTGAATCTGCAGCTCGCGAAGTTCGACCGTGTCCTTTCGCTAGGCGCCTACGCCCGCCCAAAAACCCCTCGTTTCGTCCCGAAGCTGAGGGTTTTTTTGGTAATACAGACGTATATATGTATATATTATATTATTATTATTATTATTTATGTTTTTGTTTTAAGTCGCGTCGCAAACGCCTTTTCGTCTTCCTCGAAAACCGTGCGACACGAAGGGGTGCCGCTGCGACGCTTCGAATTCTGTGCCGAGGCGTCTCTTCGCCTCCCTCGATAAGCGCGTCGCGGGCTGCTCGTATAAAACCCTCGAGGCTTCGTGAGAGGGGAGCACTGGATCAGTCGACGCCTCCCTGCACCGCTGCATCCCGCGCGTTTTGTTGCGTCTTTCGCCTGACGCAAACGACTTTCGACGAAAGGTGTGTTCGCCTGCTCGGACCGTCGCCTTTCGTTGTCTGAGGTGTGTCTCTCATTCTATGTTTCTCTTCTGCTTTTGGCTTCGCATTATGTAGATTGGTTGTTTGTTTTTGCTTGATTCCGTCTCTCCTTCCCTTTATACTTTTTTTTTCTTTCGCGTATACTGCTTGTTTATTTTTTCTTTCGCGCCATGTTAGATGGCGTCTTCCGACTCGACGTCGACTACGAGCTCGACTAGCGAAAGCTGCAGTGCTTCTGAGTCTCCACGCCGTGAAATTAGCGCCGAAGTTTCGATTGGATCCGGGGACGCTGCGCGGGTTCCAAGCCACGATGGGAGTTTATCGGATGAGGGGGACTCTGGTGTGGTTTCTGTGCCGACGGATTGCTCCTTCTTCCTCGGTGCTTCGCGAATGACGCCCGCTGGCCTGCAAGCTCTGGCTACCGAAGGACCCCTGCGGAAAGATCACTTGGCCAGCTGCCGAATCCCAGGCGATGAGGAAGTGCCGATTCCGCGACCCAATGAGGCCATTGTTTTTCGCGCTTATTTCGCCGCTGGCTTGGATTTTCCTCTCGAGGGTTTCGTCTCGGACGTTCTCTCAGGATTCGGGATACAACTCCACCAGTTGACGCCGAACGCTTTCGTCAGGCTCAGCGTGTTCGCCCAGGCTATGAAGATGTTGGGCTGTGAACCGCGGGCGGATGTTTTCGTGCGGTTCCACGACATTCACCGTCGGGCGACACAAGTGGACGATCCTTTCCTGGGGAGAAGCTGCCCAGCGAAATCGGGTGCATTATTTCGTTCCACGGAAAACTCGAGGCGCCATTTCGATTTCGCTCATCTACCGAAACAAATGGCCAGAATGGAAGCGCTCTTGGTTCTACTATCGCGTCTGCTCAGACGAAGCTGTCGCTGAAGCGTTGAGCAGAGGGGAGAGGAAAGGTTCTCCACTTGTCTCAATTTTAGAGAAGTGTCCGGGCAGACACCTTCCACCCGTTGTGTTGAGGGATGCGGAAGCTATTCGTGGCGGGGATGCTTTCGCTCTCACCGCTCGGTTTCAAATTAGCCGGGATTTAGTGGAAGAGTGGATGGCAATTGGAATGAACCCACTTTGCAGTGCGACCTCATTTGAGGAGTTTTGGGACAAAGATGGGTATCGCGGCCCCCTGCTGCTTTTAGAGAGGCCCATGAATTTTGTTGACGATGACTCCTACGTGGAGTATATCGAAAGTGAGGCTAAGGCGATCTGCGGGCCGTATCTGCGAAAGGAAAGCGAGTTCCAACTTGGCAACCTTGGTCGGAGCCGTCGCTTGAATCGTGCCTTCGACGCTATGGGCATCACGTATGCCGAGAGGCCTTTGGTTGACGAAGTTGAAGGGGAAACAAGGACATCCAAGGCGAAAGGTAAGGGCGTGGCTCGGCGCGGGGGGCGCAGCGGTGTAGTTCCTCGGCGAAAAGCTGCCACTGAAGTTGGCGATATTCGCATTGGTCGTTTAATAGCGAAACCGCTGCTCAGAAGCAAAGGGGGAGTCTTGGAATCAATCCCTGACGTTGACCCTTTCGACCATCCGGGGGTGGTTAGTTCTTCCGTTTATGCGCTATTTAATTTAAACTTTTTTGCGTCGTGCGCTTGGCCTCGACTTTTCATATCTGGCTTGTGCATGTGTGCTTTTTAGCCGAATGTCTTATTGCTCTTTCGCGCTGTTTTTGTTTGTTCTTTCTTTTGCAGAGTGCATCGCAAGCTGGGGGTATGGCTCCAAAAAGGTATGGCTTGCCACTTTCGCGGGCCGCGTTTGATGACGACACGTCAGTCGCCGATATGCCTACTTTCGCGAAAGTTGGAGCTCGAAAACCTTCCGGCCCGGCCGATAACGCGGAGCGTCCGGCCAAGAAAGCGAAAACGCCGCGGCCGGATGCATCTATGCCGGCGCCAGCGAGAGGGGCGCCGTTGGTGAAAGGGAAAGTGCTCCACTGAAGACGCCTGCTCCTGCTGTTGACAAAGGTAAAGTACAGCTTTCGCCGGCTTGCATGCGCTTAACTCAGGAGATGGTTGAAGGGCAGCTCTTGGGCTACGGACGACTGGTTCTCGATGGGATGCCATCGGACTACGAGAACCCGCATTTTTATACTGGCCTGAGCTCGTCGAATGACACAGACGAGGCGAAAGAAAGATCTTATTGCGTTGCTCGTTCTTTAGGTGCGCCCTCGGACGCTCAACTCGCCTCTCGGCTTGACTATCGCCGAGCCGGGCTTCTTCCCGGTAGCAGCGAGGAGGCCACAAAATTTGTGGAGTTTTCGCAGAGAGCCTTCGTCGCCCGGAGGTGGAGAGGGACCTTCTAAAAGTCAGCAGCTTGAAGCTTGACGACGCTATGTCGTTTCATCTGGCGAGCGTACGTTTTGGACTCGCCGCTTTCTTTTGGGCTCGCTTTTGGCGCTTTCTAATCGTATTGTACCGTATTGTTCTTCTTTCGCAGGCTGCTGTTATCGCCCGCAGTCAAAGCAACCAGAGGGACCTTTATACCCGCAAGATCGAGCGCGAAAAGCAAGAGCTCGAGACTCAAGTCAAGAACTTCGACGCGCAAGTGACAAAACTTGCTTCCGACCTTGAGCAGCAAGCTAAGAAAGCGGAAGCCGAGCGCGCCTCGAGGAAGGCCAGCCAGAAGGAGGTGGAGGGCCTCAAAAAAGAGCTTTCGCAGCTGCGGGTCGCCCAAGCCGAAAGGGAAAGATTGCTTTTAACTTCCGCTGAAGAGGCCGCGACTCGCTTTCGCGAATGCCTCCGCAGCATCGGCGTTGTGGCGGAAGGTCCTTCGGAGCGCAGCGTTGAAGACATTGTTGGCTGGATTCGCTCCGAGATGGAGTCGCTGGAAGGACACATGGCCCTTGGCCGAGACTACGCCGCCGTCACCGGTATCAAGGCGATCGGTCATAGCCTTGTGGACGCCGACGGCTGCTCCCATATCGCGGAGCTTTCTGTCAAGGAGGTACGACTATTACGGCGCACCCCCCGAAGCGGCGAAAGCGCTCGGGAAAGGTTTTTCGATGAGTTTTGGCTGGCCGGCGGAAACGACATGTCCCTTATGCAGGCTGCAGTGGCTCGTGGGAGGGTACTGTTTTAACTACCTACTAACGCTTAGTCTTTTTGCCTGGCTCATTTAACTGCTATCGCCCTCTTTGTTGGGCACTCGCTCGGCTTCGGCCGATGCTTTGTTTTGAGATTTCATCCTTTTTGCAGACTCTGGAAGAGAAAGCGCACATTCGGTCGGCAAGTGTTCACGTTTCATTTCCGAAGACGGCACACCACGAGGCTGAGCCGGAGACGAAGCAAGGTACGCCCCCGCCTAATGATGAAGTGCCCGCGAGCTCGGTGCCTCGGCTACCGCTCGTGAACCGAATGTTTCTCAAAATGCCGCGGTAGATGAATGATGCATCTAGGGCTTTGTCTTTAATTGGTGGCTAGTTATTGTTCTTGGAACTCGTGTAAAGTTTGAAACTTAGTTCGAATGTTGTATGTTGAACAGGGTGTGGATGCGGGAACGCCGGACGTTCTCGCACATCTGCCCGTTACGATGATTTCTGGCGATGTCTGTGTTGGTGGTGACTTGTGAGGAGCTATCGCACTAGATTTCCGTTGGCGTCTCTTTCGGCCTATATGAGAAGCGCGCCAAAAACTTAGACGCACTGAGAACGACTGCGGGCTTTTTATGAAACATTCAATCCGCGCGAACTAGAGTTGAGGCAACTGACGGGGGGCTTCGCGTGCTCCCCAGGCTTCGACGGTGCAGCTTTCGTTAAGTTGAGCCTGAAGATGCCGTCCCTTCACCAGACGAACGAGATATAGCATTTTGCTTGGCCGCGGAAGTAGTTCGCGTTCTTGAGTTGCATTGTACAAACTTTACTTCGAGTCCAATGAAATGAATGTTTTCATTTTTACTTTCGTTGTTAATTGTAGTTTGCGAAAGTGCGTTTTTCGTTTGCGCTTTTTCTGTCGTCTAGACGGGCGTGTGAGTCGCGCCCGCCTCCGCACGGTTGAGCTAGGGTTGGTTGCTTTCACACGAGTAGACTTTCGATGCGAAGCCTTCGCCCAACGTAAAGATGCGAGAGGCGGTAGTTGTCGCGCGCGGGAGCTTTCGCTGCGAGCCCCCCCGCCGATAGTAAAGACGCGCCCGCCCCCACACACTTAGACGAGGGGCGGTAGCTTTCGCGCGAGGAAGCTTTCGGTGCTAGCCCCTCGGCCAATAGTAAAGACGCGCCCGCCCCCCCCCCCCCCCCCCCCTTAGACGAGGGGCGGTAGCTTTCGTGCGAGGGAGCTTTCGGTGCTAGCCCCTCGGCCGATAGTAAAGACGCGCCCCGCCCCCCACACACTTAGACGAGGGGCGGTAGCTTCGCGCGAGGGAGCCTTCGGTGAGAGCCCTCGGCCGATAGTAAAGAGCGCCCCCGCCCCCCCCCCCCCACACACACACACACACTTAGACGAGGGGCGGTAGCTTTCGCGCGAGGGAGCTTTCGGTGCTAGCCCCTCGGCCGATAGTAAAGACGCGCCCGCCCCCACACACTTAGACGAGGGGCGGTAGCTTTCGTGCGAGGGAGCCTTCGTGAGAGCCCCTCGGCCGATAGTAAAGACGCGCCCGCCCCCCCCACACACTTAGACGAGGGGCGGTAGCTTTCGCGCGAGGGAGCTTTCGGTGCTAGCCCCTCGGCCGATAGTAAAGACGCGCCCCCCCCCCCCCCGCCACACACACACTTAGACGAGGGCGGTAGCTTTCGCGCGAGGAGCCTTCGGTGAGAGCCCCTCGGCCGATAGTAAGACGCGCCCGCCCCCCACACACTTAGACGAGGGGCGGTAGCTTTCGCGCGAGGGAGCTTTCGGTGCTAGCCCCTCGGCCGATAGTAAAGACGCGCCCGCCCCCCACACACTTAGACGAGGGCGGTAGCTTTCGCGCGAGGGAGCTTTCGGTGCTAGCCCCTCGGCCGATAGTAAAGACGCGCCCGCCCCCCACACACTTAGACGAGGGCAAAAAGGCTTTTTTAATTGCGAAAATGTGAGGTTACCACCCGGCTATGCTATGACATTGCTCGTATTGCTGTTCCAGCTGCATGCATGGTTTAGTTCACATCGCCTATCTCTCGTTTGAAGGCATTGCCACTCAATAAATTGCTGCCTACAGTTAATGGATTGGTGACGATAGGCGGGCGCGCCACTGATGACACAATCATAAAAGCTAAAGCAAGGCTCCTGATGCTTCCTATCGTATTGTTGCAAAAGTGCTGCTTGCCTTGGGCTATCTTTGAGAGACTCAAATGGCTTGGTGAGTGTAGGCCTTGGACCTTGGTGCTTATTATAGCGCCCTACCCTTGTTACGGGGGCGGTTGCATTTACTCAAAACCGTGTGTACTTGCGATCGCCTAGTAGTGTGAGATGTTGGTGTGGCATTTATGTGCTTTTGCAAGTACTGGGCCTGCTGGTGGTACTAGTCGCCTGTATAAACTACTTGACTTCGTTCCGTTCTCGCATTTTGTGTCGGGGGTCGTTTTCATATAGCCCGCAGGCTTTGTTCCGCCCTCGCATTTTGTCGGAGGGTCGGTTTTCATATAGCCCGCAGGCTTTCGTTTTCCGCCCCTCTCGTTTTGTCGGAGGTCGGATTTTCACATAGCCCGCAGGCTTTTGTTCCGCCCTCTCGTTTTTGTCGGATGGTCGGATTTCACATAGGCCGCAGGCTTCGTTCCGCCCTCTCGTTTTGTCGGAGGGTCGGATTTCATATAGCCCGCAGGCTTCGTTCCGCCCTCTCGTTTTGTCGGAGGTTCGGATTCACATAGCCGCGCAGCTTTCGTTCTCCCTCCCTCGTTTTGTCGGAGGGTCGATTTTACATAGCCCGCAGGCTTCGTTCCGCCCTCGCGTTTTGTCGGAGGGTCGGTTTCAATCTAGCCCGCAGGCTTTCGTTCCGCCCTCGCATTTGGTCGGAGGGTCGGTTTTCATATAGCCCGCAGGCTTTCGTTCCGCCCTCTCGTTTTGTCGGAGGGTCGGATTTCACATAGCCCGCAGGCTTTGTTCCGCCCTCTCGTTTTGTCGGAGGGTCGGATTTCACATAGCCCGCAGGCTTTCGTTCGCCGCCCTCTCGTTTTGTCGGAGGGTCGGATTTCATATAGCCCGCAGGCTTTCGTTCCGCCCTCTCGTTTTGTCGGAGGGTCGGATTTTACATAGCCCGCAGGCTTTCGTTCCGCCCTCTCGTTTTGTCGGAGGGTCGGTTTTCACATAGCCCGCAGGCTTTCGTTCCGCCCTCGCATTTTGTCGGAGGTCGGTTTTCATATAGCCCGCAGGCTTTCGAGATTGTCGTTGGATGGAAGGGGTCTATTTTGCCCTACCTCCTCGACATTCTCTTTTTATCACATTGTGTTGACGAATGTCTCACCTTATGCTTGGTTGATTTCGTCTTCGTCGACCGATTCGCATGACATTTTGGGGAATTATGGCTACTTTAGTAATGTAGCGGTTACATTCGGCTGCCTCGTTAAAAAACCTCGCACCCCGATGAAGGGCTTCCCCGGCGAGGAAAAAGAGCACAGCCGACATTTGATTACAAAATGTGGTGAAAGAGAGAGAAATTACACCACAGTCGAAAAAGAGATGAATTACGGGTAGAAACGGCGCAGATTGCTCGCGTTCCATGTGTGAGCTGATACTTCGCCCTTGTCATTCATCAACCGGAATACACCGGGCGCTGCCATGCTTGCCACGACGAAAGGGCCTTGCCACTGCGATTGTAGCTTGCCTTGCTTATCTGGCTGCCGAATGGTGACCATGTCACCAGGCTTGATATCCTTTGGATTATCGTCTTGTCCCTGTGATGCTTCGTTTTGGCGTGGTACTTTTCGAGTTGTCTGCAGCCAGCAGTCTTACTTCTTCGACGGTGTCGAGCTCGACGTGTCTTTGCTCTTCAGTAGTTGGGGTCATTTCGGTTCGGAAGGAACCAGCTTTACTTCTTCCGGGGTTACTGCTTCCTCGCCGTAAAGTAGCCTGAATGGGGTGAAGCCGGTAGCTCTGGACCGTGAAATGTTGTGTCCCCATACAGCTGTTGTTAGGGTGTTGGCCCACTTGCCTTTCGGCGAGTCATACAGTGTTTTCGAAATTGCCGAAAAGATTAAGCCATTCGCTCTTTCGACAGCCCCGTTTGCTTGCGGGTAATTTACAGAAGCGAAATTGAGCTTGATGCTGAGTTCACACAAAATTTCCTGAATTCGGCGCAATCGAACTGCTTCCCTTGTCGCAGGTGATGAATGACGGAACACCGAAGCGACAGATTATCCTTTGCCAGACGAACTTGGTTAAAGAGGTGGAAGTTATGCTGGCAAGGGCCTTCGCTTCCACCCACTTGGTGAAATACTACTCGAGGCGACCGCTGCGAAACGCAGGTTGCCCGGAGCTGCTGGTAGCGGACCTACTATGTCGATGCCCCATCCTCTGCAAGGGCCAAGTTGGCACTATCGGCGTGGTTTCATTTGCTGGGGCTTTCTGGTTTTTGGCGAACATCTGACAACCTTTGCAACATTTGACCAGCTCTCTGGCATCTGACGCGGCAGACGGCCAGTAGAACCTTGCCTCATTGCTCTGTGTGCTATTTCGTGGGGCCCCTGTGCGCTCCGCACATTCCGGCGTGCATTCTTCGAGCAGCTGAATGCCTTCACGCTGCTTATGCATTTCAGAAGAGGAGCTGTTATCCCATTTTTGAACAATGCTCTCTGATGATCGAGTAACCTTTCGCTCTACTGGCCATCCTTTCGGCATCCTTCCTGGACTCCGGCTCGTAAGTCCCGCCAGATAAGCAAATATCTGCGACCTCCAGTCATCACTGACGATAGCGTGTACCGAACTAGGATGATCTTCCTCCTCTTTCACTGCTTGGCTGAAAGGACTTGATAAACACGTCTGGTGGAAGTGGTAAATTTTGTGCTGCGGCTTTGGCCAGTTCGTCTGCTCTGTGTTTTTCGGCCCTTGGAATGTGACGCAGGGTGAAACCAGTGAAATACTTCTCCATTCTTCTGATTGCTGTCAGATACTTGGCTAACTCTGGCTCTCTTGCTGTGAAATCCTTTTCGGCGTGACCAAACGACTTGGGAATCCGACTTGACTATGCACCTTCTCGCTCCGATTGCTCGAGCTTTCGTAAACCTAGAAGCACGGCCTCGTATTCGGCAATGTTGTTGGTTGTGAGGAACTGCAGCCTCACGGCAAATCTGAATCTGACCTTCGGTCCTCTAGGTGGCGTAAGGATCGCTGAGATTCCGGCTCCGGCCATTCCCCATGCGCCGTCACAATTTACTGTCCACACAGGCTCTTCGAGTTCAAGCGTTGTGTCGAAAGCGGCGGGAGTCCAGTCTGCTATGAATCCGCCAATGCCTGCGACTTGATTGCGGATCGGTGCTGGAAGTCGATCACGTATTCGTTGAACTCCGCCGCCCACTTGCCGATTCGGCCGATAGCTTCGTTGTTGCGGAACAGGGCTTCCAAAGGCTGAGCCGAAAGTACTATGATGTGATGGACTGAAAGTAGTGCTTCAGTTTTCTAGAGGCCATTACTACTGTGTAAGCTATCTTCTCCAGCTCTGAGTAGTTCAGTTTTGCACCCGAAAGGGCCTCGGAGACGAAATAGATTGGGAACTGCGTCATCCTGTTTTCATGCTCCTTCTCTTCCACCAGTACTGCCTGCTTACGGTGGTGTGCGATGCTGCGAGATACAGCAAGAGTGTCGCTTCCGGCGATGGTTGGACAGGTGGTCAGTTTTGTCAAATACTCCTTTAGTTGCTGAAAAGCCTGCTGCTGCTCTTCCCCCCAATCGAAAGGGTCGGAGCTACGCAGAGTTCGGAAGAAAGGCCGCAGCCCTCCTTTCGGCGGACATTGCGATGAATCTGTGCAAGGGAAGCTAGTCTTCCTGTCAACTTTTGCACTTGCTTTCGGCTTGAGGGTGGTTGCATATTGATGATTGCCGCTTCTTGTCAGGGTTGCTTCAATTCCCCTTGCCGATACTAGACAACCCAGGAGCTTGCCTTTCTTGATGCCGAAAATACACTTGTCAGGGTTGAGCTTCACACTCTCTTCGGAGATTGCCGAAAGTGTCGAGCAAGTCCGCTGATGATCTTCCTGTCTATCGCTCTTGACCACTATATCGTCGACGTAAGCCAACAAGTTTTTCTTTTGCTTTTGGCTTTCGAACACTTTGTCAGTCATCCTGAGAAAGTAGGGCCAGCATTCCGCAGCCCTTCCGGCATTCGCCGATAGCAGTATGTACCTGTAGGGGTGATGAAACTGGTTTTCTCCTCATCGTCGGGATGAAGCCAAATCTGGTGATAGCCTGAAAAACAATCTAGCAGGCTCATTATTTCACAGCCAGATGCAATGTCGACAAGCTTGTCGATACGAGGCAAAGGATACGGATCCTTCGGGCAGCATTTGTTGAGGTCGGTGAAATCGACGCACATTCGCCATTTTCCGTTCTTCTTTTTCACCAACACGACATTCGCCAGCCATTCGGGATACTGGACTGGTCGGATTACTCCCGCATCGAGTAATCTTTGTACTTCGGCTTTCGCCGCGTCTGCCCTTTCGTTTGACATTTTTCTCAGTTTTTGCTTTCTGGCTTAGCGCCGCTTGCGATGTTCAAACTGTGTGTTGGGCGAGATCTCTGCTAACGCCTTGCAAGTCGCTTGCTGACCAAGCGAAAATGTCATCATTGCTCGCAAGGAAGGATGCCAAAGCGTTCCTTTCTTCTTCCGGCATGCTTGACCCAATATGCACGGCTCTTTCGGGCCTGGAGGCCGCGAGCGGGATTCTTATCGTTTCTTCGGCTGCCCCAACCTTGCATTCCGACGTGTTGACGATAGCGTGCTCTTCGGTGGTTGTTTGCAATTCGTTTGTTTGCCACCTCATTGATAAGGCTGTAGCCTGGGGTTGCGCCTGGAGCCGGGTTTTCCCTTCAAACCTTCTGGAAGTTGCTGATCTCCATGTACAGCGATGATGCCGAAAGGGGATGACATCTTCATGCATAGGTAGCTTTGCTTGATGAGAACGTTGAAACCTGTTGGTGAAAACCTCTGCCGAAAATGGCAGTATACGGTAGTCAATGTTTACTATGTCGAATGTTAGTGTCTCAGTGCGGACTCTTTCCCCTTCGGCGAAGGATACAGGGATCTGCTTTTGCCGATAGCATCGATCTTTCTACCTCCGAACCGTACAGTGAATTACCGGGGGGTCCAAACTGCGTCTGTCGAATCCCATTGCCTCGAAAGCTTTTACGAACAAATGTCTGCTGAGCTTCCGGTATGTCAATCAGAATGTTGTGCAAAGTGAAGCCGGCCACGTTGGCTGTGGCGACGAAAGCGTCGCAATGCGGGTAGTCGCGGACTTTGAAGTCGGACTCGTCGAAACATATCGGCGCTAGTGACCAAGCTGGCCTGTTTAGTGGAAGCCTTGGTGATACTGTCTGGACTCTTCGGTGGTAGTCCCTTCTAGCTCTCTTGCGTTTCGTGCTCTAGGTTAGATCCGCCCGTGATGGCGAAAATGTGCCCTCTTGACGAAAGGATGTTGTTGATTGCGCTAGTTTCATTTTCCACCTCCTGCACCTGCTGGAAACCGGCTGTGCTTGCTGCCCTGAGGTTGGGTCTGAGCGGAAGCGCTGGCGGCGGCGCTGGCTGACGCTGATAGTGCATAGGTGACGAAACTGCCACCGACTGTGGTGCGAAGAACCGGGAGCTGGTAACTCTGATACGCCGGATTATACCAATGCAAGTTTTGGGGATGCATGTACTGCGGGGGATGCATAGGTGTGCTGCGTAATTGCTGCGTGCTGCACCACAGCTGAAGGGTCTTGCGAATTGTGTGGAAAACATGCTTCGAGCTTTCGGCGGAGGCTGACGTTTGATCCTTATCTTTCAGCTCTCTTCGCGCCATTTTGCTGTATTGCAATCCCGAGTGGTATGGCCGAAAATGCCGTCACAAATGACGCAATATGGTGGGCTGGGTCCTCTTCCGCGGGCTCTAACCGTCCGGCGCTAGCGTCCTGTCCTTCCGCCGCGCCCTCCCGCGGAGCGGCTGATCGAATCCTCTTTGGGGATGAAAGTCGGGCATGTCGGGCCCTCTCTGTGCCTGTTGCTGATTGCGTCGGTTCTTCTTGCAAATTGTTGATTGAACGAAATGGCTAACAATCCTTTGATTCGGCACAGGCGGCGGGCGACTTGCTTTCGTCGCCTGCCTCTGCACATCTGGCGGGCAGCTCTGGCGTCGCCGAAAGTCATCATCCGACCTGGCGTACGCATTCATCACGTCAAACAGTTCCTTGACATCTTTCGGCGGCTCCCTGGACAGATGAGCGGCGCACTGCACAAGCTCCCAAGCTGTCGATAGCGCTGCGATCACCGCGCTTCCGGCACATTCGAGCTTGAGCTTTCAGCTGGATGAAACGTTTGAGGTACTCCGAAAGTGGCTCGTCGTCGTTGGGTGCAATTCATGAGGTCCCGCGTGGTCTTGACATCCGGTCGGAATCCTTGGAAAGTGGCCAGCAGCTCGGCTTTCAGCTGTGCCCATGAATAGATGGACAGTGGCTTGAGAGTGGTGTACCAATCGTGGGCCACGTCTCGGACTGCCAGGATGAGAGATTTTGCCAAGCCTGATTGTCTCCTCCTGCCGAAAATACAGCCGTCTCATAGCTTGCCAAGAACTTGCGTGGGTTCGCTTTACCGTCGAAAGTCGGAATGCGGGGCTTGTAATTGAGTGGCCACGGGTGAGCTTGCAACTCCCTCGAGAGTGGAGAGGTTTCGTCGATGGCGTTGCCGAGAGCTGGCGGTTGCTCTCACCTTGGTATGCATACGTTTTCGTGTGCTATCAGATTTGGGTCCGCCCGGCCCTTTGCAGCTCCTGAATTTCCTTCTCGAGTTGCCTCCTCTACGCCTCGGCTCGCTGAATAGCGTTGCGAGTCTCGTCCTCTCTGCTTTCGCAGCCAATGCTGCTGCAGCTGGTCTCTTTGCAACAACAGCCTCTCGATTTCCCCTTGCTGTTGTGCCAGCGTCTTGATTGCTTGGGCATGTCTTGTGATTTCGTCATGGTCTTCATCCTCGTCCTCGAAGCTCGTCGTCGACGTGCCCATCCGGCGTGCGTTCTCTGCCAGAAATCCGCTGATGCTGAGGCTGCACGTCCTGGGTCGTCGATGCTCCCGGCGGCTGCGCTTCTATCGACAGAGCGCGCACGAAAGGTGGCGGCTCTGCGACTGTGTTTGGTGGAACCTGGCTAGCTGGGACTGAAAACCGCGATGGTGCCGAAAGCATCCTTTCTCGCGGCGATCATCTCCGGATTGTCGCCGCTTTTGGCGCTTTCCTTGGCGGCATGGTAAGCTCGGGCGACAACCACGGTGGGGCGCCAATGTTGTTTCAGGACCGGGTCCTTGAAACAGCGGGTTGTCGCACCCGAACGAAAGCGCGAAGCGAAAGCTGAAGCGAACAGGGAATGGAGAAGTGGTAGAAGTGAACAGTGTTCCTCCTTCTCCCTTGGGAGCTGGGGAGCTTTATATTAATCCAGATCAATTGAAAGTACAGGAATGCCCTTCCACCACTCTGTTGCAAATACAATGATGCCCTACGCAACTACTCCATGGTCATACGCCGCCTTTCCCGCACGAAGGGCATCATTGTAACTTCGCCCTCCGACGGGCCCAGCATCCCCGCTCCTTTTCCTGACCGGTGGGCCCGCTCCCTTTGACTCAGGCTTCCGTCGACCTGCGAAACCTATGAAAAACCAAAGTCATGAATGACGAAAGCTCCGTCCCACTCCGGTCCTGCGGACGAAGGCGAATGCGTGCTTCGCGCGAATGCTTCTTTCGCGCGAAGCTCCGCCTTCCCTTGATCTGCAAGCCGAGACGCGTGCTTCTGCGCGAAATGCTTCTTTCGCACCAAAGCTCCGTCCTACTTCGTCCTGTGGAACCGAAGGCGAAGCATGCTTCCGCGCGAATGCCTTCCTTTCGCACGAAAGCTCCACCTTCCTTGATCTGCAAGCCGAGACGCCTGCTTCCGCGCGAATGCTTCCTTTCGCACGAAAGCTCCGTCCTATTCCGGTCTGCGGACCGAAAACCAAAAACGTGCTTTCACGCGAATGCTTCCTTTCGCGCGAAATCTCCGTTATCTTTCGGTAAATGCGGGCCGGAGGCGCCTGCGGTCTGGGGTGCCGCCCCCCAACAGCGAGTCCATATCGCTCTGCGTCACCTTCACGGGCTCCAGTCTTCGCCGGCAGCACTTGTGTCTGGGCGGCCATGACGGGGGGCGGCGGGATCCGCCGCAGCGGACGGCAGCTAGAAATCCCCAATCGACTAGCTCAAAGGAGAGGGCGCGTAAGGCTACGCGGCGGCGAAGGCAAAGGCAAAGTAAAGGGTTCCTTTTCCCCTCTTTCGGTATTTATAAGGGGAAACCCCGTCGGCGGATCTCCCACGACGTAAAAGGTACAGTATGCATTTAATGCGCCACCTAACCGCGTCTCGAGCCGGATGCAGGGTACACGCGGCACCTCTCCATTCTCCACTACCCGGGCCCGCCACGACCGTCGCTGTTCGCGTCCGCCGCCCTCCGACGGTTTCCGCTAAAAAGGCGCGCCCAACGGGCAGAAGGATTCCCAGACGACGGAGGCCTCTCCACGAAGGTAAAAACGGGCCCCGGCCCTAAGCCTCGAAGCAGCGAAGGCTGGCCTCGAAGAGGGTTCGACAGCCGGCTTCGAGCACCCGAGTCAGGGACACCAAGGGGGGCCGGGGGGTGCCCCTCTCGAAGAGGGCCAAGCCCTCGAGGCCCCTCACGTGTATCCAAGGCAGGGAGCTCGACATGCAGCGAGATCCCCTCGGAGGGAGGCATCGAGCCACCGGGTCCTATCGAATGGACCCGGCAACTCCTGCCAGACTGAGCACCCATGCTTTATGAGACCGCCTCCGGGCCACAGTCGACCCTATCGAACGCGGCACGAGGTCTCACTTGGATTCCCGCTATCAGCTCACCGGGAACCTCGATACTCGCCCGCTCGTGGTAGACGAGGCATCCCACCTCGCATCCGATCAAAAGGACTCGCGGGATGACAAGCCAGGGCAACGCGCGTGCCGGACAGCTCGAAGGGCCGGCCGGTCGGTTCAGGCCTGGCACCCTCACGAAAGAGGTTCAAAAACACCTCGGGGCCTCGACACCCCCGAACCTAAAAATCACAACTAAACCGCAAAAAGCCCACAAGGGACTCAAATCACTCCCGTGGCCTCGGGGGCTACACCCCGGGTGTCGCTCGCCGACACCCACGGAACCAACACGACCAAAGCCTCGAGATCCAACACAGCCAAGCCTCGAAACTCAAGTCAAGAGCCCTGTTCGAGTGCAAGCACTCGAACAAGGGCTCGGGGGCTACTGTCGGGGGAACGCCAAAGGGTACCCCCAGTCAACGCAAACAAATAGTTAAACCTAGAACACCAATCAATAACGGACCTAACTAAGTCTAACCCCCTGAAAAGCCAACCCTCGAGACCTGCAACGCTGGCCCTCCGAGCCGAGCCCTCCAAGCCAGGCCTCGGGCGAACACTCGTTCTCCGTCTCGCCAGCCCTCCGCGTCAGGCCTCGGGCGAGTGCTCCACTACCCTTCGATCCCCCCACAGCCGAACGTCACACCTCGGGACCCACGCGGGGACCTCGAGCCTCTCTGACACAGCGGCTTATCCTCGAGACGCTTTATGCCCCCCTCGAGCGGTGCAGACATAGGATGCCAGCACCATACCGCGCATTTATACATCTACCTACCCCAGTCACGTCCTCTGCAACCCAACGTGTACCACAGTGAACTAGGGCAGGGTCAAGTCTCGTTTTTACCACAGTATGGCGAAAAGGCACCAGTGAGGCACTGTTAACCCATACCTACGCTATTGAACGTCCAGTCACTCTCGAGGCCCGGATGCCTGCTGCTCTTTCAATCTCACGGGACTTGCCCACACCTGCGGGGGCTCGAGCCCCCGTAGGCGCCACCTCGAGGCTGGCTCTGCGCCCCTCGAGCCCTAACTGCTTTCACGCTTGGAGGACAGGTACCCAAGACCCGGAGGGATCCCGCCGCGTCTGTACGTTCCGGGATGGGCGCTGTACGGCCTCCACCGCCACGCCTCCACGTCCGCGCCCAGGATGGAGGCCACGCCCCAAGGAGTTTCAACAGCAACGCCCACATCGGCTCCAGTGGCGCCGACAAGACAGGATTCCTACCCTTCTTCGTATGGGCACCGTACGCCCCGACACCTGTAATACCCTTGTGTAACCTTGGCCTCCCCTTGCTCTATAAAAGGGGACACCAGGGCCTCATTGGACGGTGACACAACTCCGGGTGACGAACAGGTTAGAACGCACATTCATCCACACACTCAGTCCGGACTCTCCGGTCTCACTGAGCTTGTATTCGCCTTGTACAAGCACTAGGTGCAAAGTAATACAAGAAACCCCCCCCCCCGCTGGACGTAGGCCTTCTTTGCCCGAACCAGGATAAATCCTTGTGACATCTTGCATCACCATCCAGGGAGAGAGCACGCGATCGTATTACTCGTTGGTGTGATACCCCGGGTTCGAAACACAGACACGTAGTATCCACAGTGGACCGATCCGGGTGGTTGCTTGTGGTACTATGTAACGAGAAAGTATAGTTATCTACTTGCAACATCGTCCTATTGTATTGTACATGTATGATATGTATTTATAAATTTTCATACGTACCGGCCAGTTACGATGTATTTTGATGGTTGCCCTTTTATTCATAACTCGCACCTTCCACCTTTAATCTTGTAAAACCTATATGCCCTATAATCTCGAATAGAATCACCATGTTATTCAGAACATCTCATCGATTAAAGTATGTATGCAAATCTTGACTTACAGCTCTAAGAGCTTCACGAATGTTGCATAGCTTGTAGTCGGGTATCTAAGGAGTCACCAAACCAACACCTTTCTGTCCCTAGGGAAAATAATGAAGCAGATCCAGTGGTCCCTGCATGAATCAAATTTGTGATGCATGTGTGTATTAGAATAATTAATTTGATATATGCAAACTCACATTACCCAAAGTTATACGGGGCCATATGCGTATGCGTTGCCTATGTTGAAACTGAAGCATTGTGTGTCCTAGGTAGAAGGCGTATCTGGTTTCAGACTCCATCTTTATTTCTTCTATTTTCTTCTCCCGTGCTTCACCTTCTAAACCTGTAAGTCATCGTTGTGATCATCGATTCGGATGTGTGCTGCTCCTCACATATTTTTATTGGGTTCAAACACCTAACCCTTTGGCTGGCATTAAATTAGGATCTCGATCATAAAGCATCTCCTGTGATCATATTGCATTCTGCAAGGTACACGTAATGTAAGATATGAAAATTGATACAACTCACTAATAATAACACATGCATGTATAAGTGACAATTTGTATACGGTAACAACTCACTAATATTTGTATACTCGTATACGGTATAGAAGAGATCGCTAACAGAGCAGCACAATACATGTAAGAGAATATTTGTATAAAGTGGACACTACTATGAAAGAGACATGGCAAACATAACAGCAACATACCTGTAAAAACGACATACATGTCAAGCT
This sequence comes from Coix lacryma-jobi var. lacryma-jobi, assembly GCA_009763385.1. Classification (NCBI taxonomy): domain Eukaryota; kingdom Viridiplantae; phylum Streptophyta; class Magnoliopsida; order Poales; family Poaceae; genus Coix; species Coix lacryma-jobi. The sequence goes on along the minus strand of VDCT01000648.1, from coordinate 326,542 downwards.
GAAATTTAAGTCTTTTTTAGGGGAAGCTGAAATTAAATAAACAACAAAAGCCGAATGGGCTAACAAACTCGAACTGAAAGCAAGTTCAGAATTGGCCCTATCACAGCCCATCAGGCACGCATAGTGGAAAGGAAAAAGTCTACTTTTCCTCCCTCAATTTTGCGAAAGTATGATTTTTTCCCTGAACTCTAAAACCAGACAGAACGTCTCCCTTAACTATTGAAACAATGCAACTTACCTCCCTGAGTGGTTTTAAAGAGTGGTTTTGCTACAATTAAGGCGGTTTCGCTACAGTAACAGTGGTTTGTCTGTTTTTATTATTATTTATTTATGCTAAATCTTAAAAAATCATAGTAAATCACAGGAAAAATTATAAAATAGAAAATTCAATTTTATTGGACTCCACATGAGTAGATCTACACATGAAATATAATATGATATACTTTAGTAAATGTTTTTGTTGTAACTTCAGATAATGCTTTTTTGTAATTAAAATAAATTATAACTATGGTATACATGATTCAATGAGTATAAATTTTTTATTAAAATTTAAGATTATAATAATTACCCTACCATAAAAATTCTACTATAATTGGACTATATAAATTACAACTATGAATTATTCTAATTAATTATAGAAAAACATATAATTGTATGGAACTAATTGAAATAATTAATCATTGTAGTTTATATAGTCCAATTTTGGTGAAATTTGTATGGTTGACTAATTATTGTATGTTTGAACTGTAGTAAAATTTCATACTCATGGATCATGTATAGCTTAATTATAAATTTATTTTATTTACAAAAAAGCATAAATATAAAGCTAAATAAAAACTTTATAAAGCATACCATATTATATGATCGTGTGTAGATCTACTCATGTGAAGTTCAACAAAATTAGATTTTTTATTTTATGATTTTTCTGTGATTTACTATGATTTTTTAAAGATTCAGCGGAAATAAAAAAAGAAAAAAACAAAACCATCATAACTGTAGCAAAACCATCTTAACTGTAGCAAAACCACTGTTCAAAACCACTCAGAGAGGTAAGTTACATTATTTTAATAGTTAAGGGAGACGTTATATCTGGTTTTTAGAGTTCAGGGAGGAAAACCAGACTTTCAAGGGAGGAAAAGTAGACTTTTTGAAATGAGGCGCACGGCATCAGCTAGTATGTTCGGACATCCAGAGACACCGATAAACTGACACACCCAAATATGTCACCGATAAAGTATCATGTACACTGATGTGAAGTAAGAAATGCACCTAAATAAGGAGAAAACACCGTAGCAAATTAGAGTGTATGTGTGTGTGCCTGCAGGCGTGTCCCTGGCAGGTAGTAGAAAGATGTGACGTTAGCTATGCGGGTGAAAGATTTGTCTTGAAAATTAGCCCATGCAATAAAGATCATAGTTGGTGCATTATAAACTTGGTATCCCTCGCGGTTGTGGGGACAATAAAAGTTGTCTGTTGGATAGGAAGCTAACTGCTAAAAAAATGAATGAATATAAAAACTCCATAGAAAACTAGTGTGTGCATTTTGCAGGCTGGACTGCTTCAGCCCACGTAACTTGAAGCAGGAGCCCCAGTGTTCACAAGGCCTGTTTTAGCAGGCGGCAGCCCAATCACTTGCAGGTCGGTCCACAAGGCCTGGTAGGTGGAGGTGGTGGACACTCAACTGCCATAGCAAATCTGTGCGTCCCTTGTTTTAAATGAGATTTCAAATGGTTGCTGAAGAAACCATAAATCGGGCAAAATCGGTGCACCCCCTTGATTCAAATGGTCGCTGTTAACACCAGATTTTCGCACGCACAGAGGATGACAAGAGGGTCCAGCCGACAGTGAAGGGAACATTCGGGAAACGACCAAGCGGTCGGCTAGTCTTTGGGATTTTGGCAAATGCCTATACGGTTGGCTATTATGCAAAGGGATGGCTCCATTCGGGAAGTGAATATGGCTTGTACAAGAAGACACGTGACGATGGAAGACGCCGAGAAGAATAGGAATAGAATTTCTATCTTTCCAATTTTCATTGTAAGTCGTGATCGTTTAGGACTCATGTTTCGTCCAGGGTATAAATATAAGCTCTCGACCATTGTAAAACTGTTCACAACCATATCAATACAACGGCCCCGTGCCACCTTCGAGTCCCTAGTCGTGTCGTCGAGTTCTTCGAGAGGAATCATCGATCCGTCGACCTCCGTAAGTACCGGCAACCTTGTTATCATGTCTAGTATCATGCGGTGGATTTAGATATGATGCAAGTAGTCTCGTATATTAAGCTTAGTATCGTGCGGCGGATTTAAGCTTATGACGGGAAGTTTTTGCTTGTGCCTTGTATCGTGCGGCGGATTAAGTCACGGGTAAAAATAGTTATCGGCTCTATTAGATTTGGCAGATCTAATAGATTCATTAGTTATCATGTGTTATGTGTTTTATTTTATTTAATTCTGGTAACACTCTTTTGCCCAATCTAGATTGATCTTTGTTCGGTCTTGTTCCACAAGTTTGCTTGTGCTTTGCTAATCATAAGATCATGATGGCTGGATCAACATTCAATCCAGATTGTTACATGTTGCGGGTTCATACATGTTATTTACGATTAGACTTTGATAAAACTAGGTGTCGTGCGGCAGATGCAGGTTTTAGATTAGTTTGATCGCACTTGCTTGTTTGTTCCTTCTTCATGGACCCCAATTCGGCTGATTTGCCGATTTTGGTTAAGCTTACATGAGTAATGAGCTCTTATAGATCTGTTCAAATATATGCATGCTTTTAGCTTGTTATAATTAGATTGTATCATGCGGTGGATTAATCTAATTATAAGAAGTGGTGTAGACTTATAGCAAGTGGTATCATGCGGTGGATTAGCTTCGCTTGAGTTTGTTTGACGGGTTTATGAAGACTAAACGTGCGGCAGATTAGTCGGATTAGCCTATGCATGTGTTATTTGAATAGATCTATTTTTATGCAAGTTACCTGTTTTATAATATCTTCAATTGTTCAAGCATGTCTTTCTTTACATATGCATTCGGCAGTTAATACGCTTTACATACTCTGTTCTCATACTTGTCGAATGAGTTTACAAACCTGCTCTGACAGACAGCTTCTATAGCTGCTCCGCGTGATTGGCTTTCAAAGCCGTACATACAGAACTGTCCGTCCCACCGGCATGTTTCAGTATTCTCATGTTTTTATCCCTTGTTTGGTTTTCAGGTCAAACCGACTGGCACGTCTCCGGATTCCATACTCCGGGCACCTGATGAAGCTAGCTTTTTGGCTTGCTGTGTGCTTGGCGCGAGGTGTCACGTTTTGTGTCACACACTTTTGGCACGCCCTGGGACCCACTTTCTGCTTCAAGATGCCTGAGATCAACGATGATCAGGTTCTGGATGTGACCATGGATGACTTGTCGCCAGATTCTGAAAAGTCTAGTACAACAGACTTGTGATGAACTTCAGCGCAGTGCCTAATGTCCTTTTCCAGAACAAGAGTGGCAAGGTTTTCCAGAAAGAACCGTTCCCAAGAATTCTTCCTCACCACCAACCTGATATCCCTAATGAAGAGGAAGCTATTCGGAAGATACTGAAATAATGCATAATGTTGTATCAGAAGCTGTGACCAATCATCAGTCGGCTTTCTTGAACACTTTTTGTGCTATCTGGTTAGCATTTTCGGTCCAACAATGGATAAACGCTTTGAAGAAGCCGCTGTCCAATGCAGGGACCACTGTTGTTTCAAGTTCCCCACGTCTGAGGATTGCCGAAGACGGTGGAGCTGGCACGAGCACAAGTGGGATGGTTCCTCATCAGGCACAACAACCCCCCCCCCCCAAACTTATGGCCAGTTCACGTTCAGCACAACAGGAACGTCCACAATCTCTTCCAGAGTGTCTCCTGCACGAACAGGATACAAAAGAATATGTTTGGAGATGGATATCAGAGTTCATTGATTATAATTCAATTAATGCTCTTCCAAGTCCAGGCTACAAGAGTTCATAGGACTACATCCTGGGGGACAAGCACAAGCAGCTCCTGATTCGAGTATTGACCTCATCATTCATAAGATGGCTGATATGATGCAGAATCAATTCGGCCTAAAGCCAAAGAATCAATCATATCTTACCGTCCCCTTACCCAGAGTTACAATCAGGTAGCACTTCCTCCAATAGTAAACTCTCCTACTGATTCACCAAGTTTTCGGGTCAGGATGACACCATCATCGTTCGAGGAGACACAAGGATCACACGCAGCGAAATTGTAAGCACATCAGCCGATACTTATGCAACTTGGGAGGCATCTACGATGAAGCTTGGAGGATTCGATACTTCCCGTTGTCATTGACAGGACCAGCCTTCTCGTGGTTCGCTTCTCTGCCAGCAATTCTATCAATACATGGGCAGAGCTGGAGCAGAATTCCACTCATATTTCTTTACGGGTACCAGTGAGAAGAAGTTGGTCGATCTCATGAGCCTGAGGATGAAACCTGGCGAGACGCCGCAAGAATATCTACGCAGATTCATTGAAACCAAGAACCTTTGCTATTCTCTGAATTTGTCGGATGACCAATTGCCGGGGATAGCCATAGCTGGCATGTTGCCGAGTATCAAGAGAAACTATTCGGCATGGAGTTTGATGACCTCGGGCAGTTTATCACAAAGGTTGGCAACGATGAGTAGTCAAGCCCAGGGATTCAAGAGGAATAATCAATTCCAGAAGGGTGACGTGGCTGCCGAGATGTATCAGGCTTTTCTTAGAAGAAGCAGCTGAATATAATGATGAAGATGAAGTAGCTGCAGCCGATAATCTGGGCTAAGGCCGACTCAAGTCAACCAGCGATAGCTGAGGCAACAAAAGGTACTTATGATTTTGATGTTTCCAAGTCGGATAAATTATTTGAGTACTTGTTGAAGGAAGGACGCATCAAGTTGCCGGAAGGTCCATCCTATGCTGCATCCTGAAGGGTCAAGGACAAGAAGTATTGTGGTTTCCCTAATATCAAATCCCACTCTATAAATGATTGCCGAGTGTTCAGAGTACGGATCCAGAAAGCTATCCAGGACGGGTCATCAGACGTTTGATGGAAAGATGAAATTTGATGGTAGCCCTTTTGGACAGAACAGTGTGTCCTTCTCTGTTAATATGGTCAATGCAGCTGATCCTAGGGTAAGAGCAAAATGAAAGTGTTAACCTCTGATAGAGCGAGGGAAGCTGGTACCGTTGACCCTGATCGGCAGATTACAAATAAAGAGCTTCAGCAAGGGTTCGGTTCCAAAATAGCCGAACTGAGACGGGTGAAACTTCCAACCCAGGGTCACGACGCGTATTCTGTTGAATAAATGGCGTCGGGAACAGAAGTTCCTGGAGAAACAACGAAGGTACGAAGAAGAGATGTACCGAGAGAACGAGAAGATATGAGGGCAAGAACAGTCTCATTGGGAATGCTCGTTCTTCCAGTATTGTTGGAACGAAGGCTTGAAACTGCCTGTTAAGAACAACTGCCCTGAGTGCAGTGATCAGTACTCCGAATATAGGCAGTCTCGAGTCAACCGCCATTCTGTCCATGAAAGGCTTGGGGCACGAGTCCCTGAGGACGATCGGCGCTTAAAATAAATAATTCTGAGAATCGGCAGGGGAAAGGATTTGCCGATCGAAGTTGGGCTCGCACCGAAGAAGAGGAATACCGCGAGTATGTCTGGCAGAGAGGACAGTGGTGTCCGCAGGATTGAGGAAAAGCCAGAAAATAAGGGTGCAGCGCCTAAGAAACAGAGAGTTAGAGCAGGCAAGTGCCAAAAAAAGCGAGTTTGGCGACCTAAGAGAACCGGATGGAGGTGTCGTTCGGCGGATACATGCATGGTTTTCTTTCTACCATCAGAATTTATAGCTCCCGGAAATCAGGATGTCCGAGGCGAGGTGTATTCAGATTTTGATGAAGATGAATTCCAAGAGTTGTTGGCTCATCTTGTCTTGGCTCAAAGTGCAGTATTCGATAAACCAGCTAAGCATCGACACTTGAAGCCATTGTATGAGAGGCTATGTTAATGGCAAGCCGCTACCCAAGATGTTCATTGATGGAGGGGCTGCTATAAATATCATGTCATATACTACCTTCAGAAAACTCGGGATGTCAAGTGAAGATTTATTGAAGACCGACATGGGGTTAAGAGACTTTGCTGGTAATTCTTCTGACACTCGGGGGGGCAGTTCATATTGAGTTAACGATCGGGTCTAAGACTTTTGATCACTACTTTTTCATCATTGATGGAAGGGGGCATACAGTTTACTATTAGGAAAGATTGGATACATGCAAACTGTTGTGTGCCGTCAACTATGCACCAGTTCCTCATCCAGTGAATTGGGGATGACATCGAAATTGTCCATGCTGATGATTCGGTGAGTGTTGCTAATGCAGAGCCTATCTACTGGGAATATGATGGTGTCGAGTGTTTCTCTGGAAGAGCTTGGGAAGCAGGTCCTGTGAACATTTTCATGAGGATCAACAGCCGATTCAAACGATCGGCTCTCAGAGCAATTTTTAGATAATCCAACTAATGGTAATGGAGAAAAATTAAAACCAAGTTCGTGTCGGCTGACAAGGATAAAGTGTGTTGATATGAAGCCGAAATAGGATCAATGTGTGCAAGTTTGGGTCTCGAGCGTGTTTTGAAGTTAATGAATTTTTGGAAGGATTCTGCTTATTTCTCCATTGCCGAAAGATCAAAGAGGATCAAAGGTCACGTAAGGTGACGTGCAACAGAAGGTCTTGGAACATATGAAGGCACTTCCACAACTTGGTAATTATTTTGAGTTGTACGTGACGACCGATAGCCTTACAATAGGATCGGCCCTTATTTTAAAATTTAAAGAAAAAGATGAGTAGCAGTTTGCCTTAGCCGAAAATGTTAGACCCGGAAACGGGTATTCGGTGGTGATAAGTTTTTGTTCGTGTGTGTTGCTTGTCAGTTGAAGCTTCGGCACTACTTGTTTAAAGCCGAACGCATCGAAATTGTGTAAATCGAGGAATATTTGTATGCAGCCGATGTAAAGCATCGCCTTTAGCAGGAAAAATGTTCCAAGAGTTAAGTTATAGCCGATATTATTATATCTCCTTTAGTACAAGGATATTCGTGACCCTGGTGACCCTAGCATTTTCCAAGTTAGCAGGTTTATCGGGGGAAGAGAAAGGTGAAATGCAGTAAGTGCGATGCCGAGCGACATGACATATCAGAGATGAGATCTAGTCAGCTAAGATGACGTCATACATTCGGCAAGCGTTTCTCTGAAGAAATATTGCAATCGGAAAAGTCACTGAGAAATCGAGAGATGTAAATAAACATTATTCAGAGAAGAACAAATTCCATGAAGCTTCATTCACTGATCTGTCCTAATACAGACTACTCTTGGAATAGTTTGATCACAATGGATTGTGGGTCAGCAATCTCGGCAATAGCGGCGGCATGGTCATCATAAATCTCAAGATCTTCAAATTCATCCGGATCGCTAGCGAAGCCAACTGGTAGGGAGGAGTAGTCTTCTTTGGTCCAGAACTCATTGCTGCTAGCCCGAAAGAGACCCCGGCTTGCACACCTTGGATGACGGCTTGATCTATACGGCCATCCACAGCATCGAGGCGGGCTTCGGCTGAGTCTCCACGAGCATTCACCTTGAGGGCAACTCTGTTTTGTTGCTTCTTTCAAGCGGTCATTCTCTGCAGACAGGGCTAACAAGAAGAAAGGATATATTAGGCAAAAGCAAACTCAATCAGGAGAAGGAGAAGGATCAAGACTCTGCTAACCTGTAATGATACTGCAGAGCTGTTTTCCGTTGGTCTGCCCATTCAGCTTCCTCAATGTCATGTTTCTTGGATACATCTTTCAGTTCCTTCTGTGCTTTATCCCGTTCCTCGCGGTACCGAAGACGTCCAAACGGGTCTGCTGGAGTAAATCATCAAATTCAGAATCTGACGGCTTAAGGAAGGATTGAAAGGGGCTATTGGATCTACCGTTTCTGGAGTAACCCAAGCTTGACTGGAGAAAGACCCCACTCTGAAGGGAAAGTGAATGATGAATCAGAGATAGATATGCAAGGAAAGCTGCCGCAAGGGGGCAAGAGATCAGTTTTTACCCACAACGCCGGTGAGTTGATGCCCGGTTTCCTACTGCTTCATCTTCAGTGGGTGCCTACTGTGATTGTTGTTGCCTGCCATTATTGGAAACGCAGGCGAAGGATTTTTTCTCTGGCTTGAGCTGAAAGCCGAGAAGTGGAAAGTTTGCGGGTCGAACTGTTTGATTAAAGTCAAGGGGAGTGACCTGTCTGGGGTCATATTTATAGAGCCATAGCTCGTATGCTGGAAGTCGAGCATCAAAGTAGGGTTTTTTGCAGTTTATGGGCCGTTATTGGGCCAGGCTGAATTTTTTATTGAAGGAGGTTGTGACTCCAAATCGGGAAGCCGATAGGGTCGGCTGAAAGATTGTTCAGTTTCGGCTAATTATTTGGAAGCTTGTATTACCGATTGATGCTGAGAACAAAGGTTTAAAGACAGAAGTTCTTCCAAAATATTATCCTGATGTCATCACGAATCAGAAAATTAAGGAAAAAGGACTGGAAACTTTGGATCTGGAATAACTGATTACGGCGGGCAAGGATTTCTGATACAGTTATCAGCAATAGCCGATGTGGTGTGCATCGCCGTTGAAGCAAAAATAGAGGTCAATAACTAATACATGGAACAAAACACACATTAATCTTGAAGGATCAACACATGCTGATTTCGGGGGACAAACAAAAGAACTTCTTATTTACAAAAGGGGGAATGCATAATTACAGCAAAGATGATCAGTTCGTCCACTCCATCCTACGTCTAATCGGGAGAAATGATCGAGGAGTCAGCCAGATCTGTTTCGGCTTCCTTCATATCCTCTACGGAGTTTCTACCCTATCTTCTAGCTCTCGCTAACAGACATCGAATCTACTGTAATCAGCGCCAGAGTGGATCCTCACGGCGGAGAAGGCGAGCGCCGCACCATACCCCATGCCGGCCTAGAGATAACGGGGAGGATTCGGTTAACCTCCTCATTCACCCGCTTCAAGGGCGTCGTACCCATCACATCAGCTGTGATAGAAAGCCTGGTGACGACGGCTTCGAGGGTGTGGAGTTTGGCTGTCAGGGCTAAGAAGGAGAAAGTAAGTAAAGACAAGAGGAAAGAACGGGGGGAAAAGGTGCTCAAGAATGTTTACCCAGCCCGACTCCGAGCGACGTCGCGCTCCTGAGAGATTCGGGTGATTTCCCGATCCTTCCTCTCCAGATCAAGTTTGAAGTCAATGACCTTTTGGTTAAGACCTCGGAGAGGTCGTCATTGGCCTCTGAACAGAGCGATGATGTGAGAACGGCTGCTTTATTTTCAGGACAGAAAAACATGAAGAACCTCTTTCTGGAGGTACTGGAAGCACCAAGCTCGGAGCTATGTCGGCTCGCCGTGGAAGACATCCTCTAGATTGGAGGGACAGGAGAGAAGAGGGTTTTTCTGGTTTTGAAGTTGAAGCAGGGGAGGCAGGTACGGCAATTATGGCGTGTGAAGGGGATGCTTCTGGAGGTTCCACGTATGTATATGGAGAAGAGGAATTTTGGAACAAAATTGGTCCCAAAATTAGGGGGCATGTGTTAACACCAATTTTCGCACGCACAAGAGGATGACAAGAGGGTCCAGCCGACGTGAAGGGAACATTCGGGAAACGACCAAGCGATCGCTAGTCTTTGGGATTTCGGCAATGCCTATACGGTTGGCTATTATGCAAAGCGATGGCTCCATTCGGGAAGTGAATATGGCTTGTACAAGAAGACACGTGACGATGAAGACGCCAAGAAGAATAGGAATAGAATTTCTATCTTTCCAATTTTCATTGTAGTCGTGATCGTTTAGGACTCATGTTTCGTCCAGGGATAAATATAGCCCTCGACCATTGTAAAACTGTTCAAACCATATCAATACAAACCGGCCCGTGCCACCTTCGAGTCCCTAGTCGTGTCGTCGTTCTTCGAGAGGAATCATCGATCTGTCGACCTCCGTAAATACCGGCAACCTTGTTATCATGTCTAGTATCATGCGGTGGATTTAGATATGATGCAAGTAGTCTCGTATATTAAGCTTAGTATCGTGCGGCGGATTTAAGCTTATGACGGGAAGTTTTTGCTTGTGCCTTGTATCGTGCGGCGGATTAAGTCACGGGTAAAAATAGTATCGGCTCTATTAGATTTGGCAGATCTAATAGATTCATTAAGTTATCATGTGTTATGTTTTTTTTATTTAATTCTTGTAACATCTTTTGCCCAATCTAGATTGATCTTTGTTCGGCCTTGTTCCACAAGTTTGCTTGTGCTTTGCTAATCATAAGATCATGATGGCCGGATCAATTCAATCCAGATTGTTACATGTTGCGGGGTTTACATGTTATTTACGATTAGACTTTGATATAAAACTAGGTCGTGCGGCAGATGCAGGTTTAGATTAGTTTGATCGCACTTGCTTGTTGTGTTCCTTCTTCATAGACCCCAATTCGGCTGATTTGCCGATTTTGGTTAAGCTTACATGAGTAATGAGCTCTTATAGATCTGTTCAAATATATGCATGCTTTTAGCTTGTTATAATTAGATTGTATCATGTGGTGGATTAATCTAATTATAGAAGTGGTGTAGACTTATAGCAAGTGGTATCATGCGGTGGATTAGCTTCGCTTGAGTTTATGCTTGACGGGTTTATGAAGACTAAACGTGCGGCAGATTAGTCGGATTAGCCTATGCATGTGTTATTTTGAATAGATCTATTTTTTGCAAGTTACCTGTTTATAATATCTTCAATTTGTTCAAGCATGTCTTTCTTACATATGCATTCGGCAGTTAATACGCTTTACATACTCTGTTCTCATACTTGCCGAATGACTTTACAAACATGCTCTGACAGACAGCTTTTATAGCCGTGTGCCGTCGTGATTGGCTTTCAAAGCCGTACATACAGAACTGTCCGGTCCCACACGGCATGTTCCAGCGGTATTCTCACGTTTTTATCCCTTGTTGGTTTTCAGGTCAAACCGACTGGCATATCTCCGGATTCAACATACTCCGGGCACCTGATTGAAGCTAGCTTTTCGGCTTGCTGTGTGCTTGGCGCGAGGTGTCACGTTTTGTGTCAAGAGTCGCCCACTCACCCTTCTCTCATCTAACACGACAGCACAGTTGTCGTTTTTTCCGCCGCGGATCTTCGCTTAACGCTCGCCGCCAAGATCTTGTCACACCCTTGGCCACCCGCGAACTGCCTCGATGTGAGTACTCTCCTGCTCTGTCTAAATAAAAGGCAATTAGTGTTAGAATGCTTTCCAAAGTATAGCAATGGACTGTTGGGCTGCCGGGGTCACTGTCTAAAAGGCAATAGTGTTAGAATGCTTTAGCTAGTAAGGATAAACTCCTTGCCCGGGGCAAAAAATTTCACCGGTGTCCAAGCTGGTCAATCGCTGGGTATAAAGGGGTAACGAAATTTTGTCGGATGTTGGTTTCACCATTGATTTGCAGGGCAACGTGTATTCTAAAAAAAAGTTTATACTTAAGCAACTAAACTAAGGGCTCAACAGAGAGAGTAGTGGTATATTATATTATGCCGAGTAATATAGTAAGCATAACAGGTGAACAAAGACAAGTACCTGTCACAAGCATAACAGGTGACTGCGCTAGTTGGTACCAAAGTACTATTATTACTCAGTACCCGAGCCCCCACGTCTGGTCAACTTGCGGACCCCAACTCTCGAACGAATTCTACTGCCAATTTTTCTACTTTTTTTTGTTGCGGTCGATTCTCGATTTTTTTCCCAGTTGGTCGATTCCTGATTTTTTTCAGTTTGTTGATTCCCGATTTTTTTACCATTTTGTTGTGGTCAATTTTTAATTCATTTTTCTATCTCCTTGAGTCGTGGTTGGTTTTATTTTGCTTGAACCTGAATAATTTAATTATAGTTTTAGAAGGTAGATTTTTTATTGAGATAGGTAAGACAACAAAAAAGTCACCAATAATGAATAAATAGCATAAAGCATATTTCAAGCCATGAACCTTTTTCGCTAAAGAGAACATATTTTTTCAAGTAAATGGATCGTGAAAGATTGCAATATACTTTGCAGTTTGAATACGCAGTTTTGTAGCTCTGTCTATATGTTTTTCTTAAAATCACAATACGATCTTTGCTGCTAATAAATAGCCTTTATTGGGATTATAAAATTGGGGGTTCCAATAAAACTAATGCATCCCGCTTTTCTCGCGCCCCTCTCTAATGAGAGCCAATTGCTCACTTGTTCAAAAAAAGAACAAAAGAAAACAATAAAAAAGAACACAGAAGAAAAACATATAAGTTTGGAATGGACATTAGGATTCTCTAGACAAGATGTTACTGTATAACTAGAATTTTTGTCAGGAAGAAGAGCTTCATTAATCAGCACAGGCACAAGCAACAACAGTAGCAAAAAGACAAAATATATTTCATAAATAATCACACCAAATAAAATTATGACTTAGTAAGTTTCATAGATGGAGCTCCTAGTTCAAAATATTCCTTGAGGGAGCATATCAAATTGTTTTAGAAGGGATATGCATGAAAGAATTTGTTCTCAGATAGTTATATTATGGCCTTGTTTAGATGCAAAAATTTTGCAAAAAAAAATACTGTAGCGTTTTCGTTGTTATTTGACAAACTTTGTCCAAATATGGACTACGTAGACTCTAAAGATTTGTCTCGACATGTACATACGAAAAGTACAATTAGTTATTTTTTACCTACATTTAATGCTTCATGCATGCGTCCAAACATTGATGTGATGGTTGATGTGATGGAAAATTTTGCAAAATTTTGGCATCTAAACAAGGCCTATATGAGTATATGGTAATCCAACCATGAGTTTAGCGAGACACAACAAATTGTTCAATTTGTAAAATGTCTTTTGTAGCATATATGTCCATATGGTAGCATGTATATCCAAAACTAACCAACAAACTATTCGAGTAATCTAGATTATGTTACTGAGTACTTTGTAACATTTTTAAAAACTGGCTGAATTCCACATAGCTCACTGGAACTTGTCTATAGTTCTTGAGCCAGCAAATGATCATCCTTGAAAACCTTGATAAAATCACCATTTAGCTATGGAAAGTGGAGCTGCTTTAAGAGGTAGAATACAGTGTAGGCTTTCTTTTTTTAGTGCACTATATAACTTTGTTTCATACTAATGCAGCTAGTTTAGTTTCAATTCAAAAGGGAAATTGCTACCTAGCTAGAAACCAAAATAGAGAGCAGAAACAACTGAACAGATTGTTATTGCAAAGATATGAGAAGGTAGTAAATGAATGGAACCTCTCTTTTTTCCCTGTAGCAAGCACCAATTAACAGAAGCCTCTCCAACCACCAAGTTCTTCTACATCTTGCAGCAAGAAATGTGTAAGAAATCTCATGATTCATTCTACAAAAAAGAAGAAATTTTCTTAAATCAGAACATAAACATCAATGGACTAGGGAGATGTCGGACCTCATACTGTGCACATAAATGTGATCATTGGAATCATAAAATATTTTTTCTCAAACTACACGTGAGAGCTGCATGTCATTTCATTAGGAGGAAAAAGATACAAAAGGGAGGGAAGTAAGAAACCCCTCCCAGGCACCACTCATGGGTTTAGTCAATACAACATATTTATGAACTAGGAAACGAGACCAGTTGCCTCAAAACAATCAAGAACCTAGGGATCCAAGGCCAATGACCTAGCAAGGAACTCATGTAAGGCCAAAGCTCAGGCCATACACCATTGATTACTCTCAATGTCCATAGATTGAAGGCAGCACCTCTCCAAAAAAAACACAAGAATTTTGGTGTTTCTATTATTCCCATGCAACTAAGATGACTAGACAAAGATGTTAATAATATACCAAAAGTCCCCTTCAACTTGTAATTTCGTGCCTGTTGCTTAGTGCTTTGTAAATTGCCCACTATTCAGTGGTGAGTTGAATATTAAGCTTGTGGTTGTGGGCTGATTACTTTATTCCAGCAACAAGGCGTGGGCCTTTCTTTCTTCTTTTTTGATCCCAAGCTGCTACATTACCTCTGCAGGATGGTGTTGAATGGTGAGTATACCAGCTTGAGTTTATACGATTGCGACAGATGGTGGAAGGGTCATTGAGTCCAAAACTAAAGTTGGGGGCTACATTTTGTTCAAGTGCATGAAAAATGCTTTTCTTTGTTTGTTCAATACGTTTCACCATCTCTATGAAAGAATATAGAGACTATATTCTAATCTTTATGTCAGTGCTTATTCCAATGTTTTTGAAATGTAGGTAGAAGACACTTGCGGCTTCTACTACTTAGAAAATGAATATAGGGAGTTCCTTCGAAAACAATATTCAGCAGATGAAATAGTGAACGCCCCTTCTCCATTAGCATATTCCACATCAGTGCACCTGCCATCGTCAAGTGCAAGAAGTACTGAATTCATGGCACATGCGAATCCTTCAAGAACGGCAACATCAGTTCATCAGAGAACTTGACTTTCCAATTTGATCCAACCAGATGCCCCTTTCATCAACCTGGATGCACATTTCGAGAATGTGGCTGATCATGATTTTGTTAGGAAGGATGAGTCGACATAGAAGATGGAAGAACTGAAACAACAGATCAAACATGACACCAATGAGACATATGGCTATATCCGCGAAGCAGCACCTAAGCTATATGTTGCATCATGCCAGTCATCATTATCAGTTTTTTTTGGTGGCCAATTGCATGGTTTGCACTGTTGCCCTTGATCTTTGCACCATTGCCTATACTTACTTTACAAAACAAGGGCAATTTTGCAAGGATTAGGAGCAATCATGCAATTACCTCAATGTTAATGTTTGTTGACATTTTTGTCAGGTGTTCCCTTGGCCAAACAATCAGACCTCCAGGATGTGGTCAGACAATTAGACCTCAGGATTTGTCAAACAATCAAACCTTAGGGATTTCGCCAAACAATCAGACCTCCAGGCTTCAAACAAAAAACATGACAGCCAGTATGCATCGTTGAACAATACTCTTGGCAAAGTTGAATCCAAAACAGATCAATATAATAAGACTTCATCTTAGAGAGACTTGGGGGTGAGTTTGATTGGCATTGTCATGATCGTGCTCCTTTCTTTTGTGTGCATAAGGTATTTACAAAATAGATTGATTAGTATCAATCTGCTGGTTTGGGTCTGCTGCTGAGTGCTCTTATTTAGACCTCTCATATTACTGTTGGCTGCTCTTATTCAGACCACTCATTATTGTTGTTATTGTTAAATAAGTGAACATCTTATTAATTGTATGAGGTTGATTGTTAGCATGATGCTGTTGGTTGTTCTTATTTGGGCCAGTTTATAGTAAAAAAAATCTTAAATGAATTGTGTTTTTGATGTTAGGGTAGAGAACTAGTGTTAGGGTAGAAAATGGGACTTAGATGCGTAGATTGGATGTTAGACGCTGAAACGGAAGTTGGTCTTGAAAATTGGCATTTCGTGACTAAAATTGATGTCTTAGCGAAACACTGGACTTCTGGTCCTGGAATGGATGTTCTGCACCCAAATGGAAGTTTTTGTGTATGAAATAGACGTTAGGTATAAAAATGAGAGTTGGTGTCGTAGAATGGATGTTTGACTAAAAATGGGATTTAGATGCCTAGATTGGATATTAGAGGCCAAAATGGAAATTTGTAACAAATATAGATGTCAGCTAGAAAAATGAGACATCAGGAAAGTTTGGTGTGTGAAATTGGACTTAGTATCTTAGAATGGATGTTTGCCTCGAAAATAGAGCTTAGGATCCTAGAATGCTTGTTTGACTCAAAAACGAAAGTTGGTGTTGGAAATTGGCATTTCATGCCTAAAATAGTTATCTGAGCAGAAAACTGGACTTCTGCTCCTGGAATTCGTTTTGTGTGTGAAATAGACGTTAGGTCTAAAAACAGGACTTGGTGTCGTAAAATGGATGTTTGACTCAAAAATGTAAGTTAACTATTGTTATACCAAATTTGGTGCCCAAAATAGATGTTAGGGTGGAAAATGGGACTTAGATGCCTATATTGGATGTTAGACGCCGAAATGGAAGTTGGTTTTGGAAACTGGCATTTCATGATTAAAATTGATGTCTTAGCGGAAAATTGGACTTCTGCTCCTGGCATGGATGTTCTGCGTCCAAATGGAAGTTTTGTGTGTGAAATAGACGTTAGGTATAAAATGGATGTTTGACTCAAAAATGGGATTTAGAGGCCTAGATTGGATATTAGAGGCCGAAATGGAATAGGTGCAACACAAAGGGTGTGGACCAACCTGTGTGCACCTAGTTTTTTGCTCCTTGTCTTACAAGAGAAAGAAAGGGAGAAGTCTCTGGACACTGCAACAGAAGCATCTCCAGTTCACCCCTTTCTGTTGCGTGAGAGAGGGAATAAAACTAGAAAAAGAAAGAGAGGGAGAAGAGTGATATTTAGAGAGGATAGAAGATCATGCAATAGATCGAGAAGGATTCTTCCCTAAGGTTATGAAGCTTCAAATCTATATCCTTGGTGCCTCTAATCTGTGTTTCACCATCATTTGGTAAGGTCTTTCGCCCTAAGTAGTAGTCTTATTGTTCCTATCCAAGATCAATTGTATCTTGATGTATGGTTGCCTCTAGTGCTATCTAGAGATGAACTTGTTGTAATTCTGCAAGCATACAGTGGAAGAAGATTTGGTTGGTTTGGTACTAGTCTAGAGTTAGACAAGCCTATAAGTACCCCCATTTATTTGGAACTGACCTTCTCAAGCTATAGAAACTCCATTGTCGTCGTCACCATTCCAAGCACTGAGAATTTTGAGTTCAAATCAAGCAAAGCCCTATCATTCTAGTTGTAGAGCTAAGTATAGGAATGACTTCAGGTGACAGTGCCGAGGAGCAACTATAGTTATCAGGTCTGATCTGTCATCCTTGTATTGGATCACTTTAGCACACCCTGCTGGACTTGAGCATTTTGTGGGTCGGGCTGGGCTGAAAAATCTTGCCCATGACCATCTCATTGTATGAGTTAGACTGGATTTTTTTTTGTCGGACCTGGTGGACTGTCCCTAGTGAAAAATAATTAAAATGTGTATTTTGGGCCTAGCTTGGGTTAATTTTTTTCTAGGCATCCAGAAAAACATATGTCTAAACCCTGCCCACTAAGATTTGCAGGTCGAGCTGGGCTGAATTTGCTCAGATTTATCTCCACCTTTTTTGAGAGTAAGTTTATCTCCACCTTCACATCAATATGTATACTTGACTTAATTGACTGAGATCATTAAAACTTCCTCTAACGGCACGTAAGTTTATCTTCCTGTCAATGTTAGTGTGTGAATCCAGTCCAACACCAATGCACTAAGACATCAAGATCAATAGTCATTTCATCCACAAACATGTTGTTAGCGTATATTGGGACCTAACTATCTCACAGTTCACCGACATCTTTAGCTCTTTGCTAAGGGTCCATTGACTCCTGTCTTCAAAAGACTTCAAATCTAGCCTGAATGGCTATCATTCTGACAATAAAACTATGGATGTGTCGTGTTAATCGGGTCGGCCTAGCCGAAAAATCGCCCATAGAGCCATGCATGGGTCGATGGTCATGCACAAAGCCCTCTTTGGCACACGGTCCGAGAGGCGAGACATGTCGCATCGGCCCGACCCCTATCAGATCGTGCGTGACACATGCTCGTGCTGAGTCGGGCCAGACCGGGCCGGTCCGATGGACATCTATATCTTGAGCCGATTTTTATCTATAAATTAATGAATAGATACTATATATAGGCTTGGTCTATATATTTGTAACCTTGCTAGAAATTCAATATGCAATAATTAAGCATGGCAATTTCTACTAACAAACATGCGTGAGCAATGGGTTGTCATAATCACCAACCTAGCAGAAAGCCAATCAATATGTGATTATTTTGAGTGGAAGGTTCTAGCGCTAAATAAGATTGTGACACTATTTTGTCAGGCATACTTGGCATATTGAGAAATCCAAGCAAGAACACGAATACTGTATTCTTGGCATATTGAGGAAACAAAACAAAACAATGAATAGAAAGGTTGGTGAAAGTCTGAGTTGCTACCTTCTGTTAGTATTGATCTCCCTAGTTACTGGGCCCAACGGCCCTTTATCTAACTTGATCCGCTCCTGATCGGGGAGCCCAACCCATTAATGGTTGGAGGGCCCCTGTCACACTGCGGGATATAAAAGGGAGGTGGGGGCCAAGGCACAAGGCACGAGGTTCGTCTGAGCCGCCAGAGACCCCACCGATATCCCCAACCCTAATCCGATCTAGGGTCTCGCAGCAGTGACGGGAAGCCCTCCCCGCCGCCGCTGCGTCGACTTCACCGGCGCGACCTTCACTGCCACCGAGCTCTTCCCCACGCCCTCTCGGATCCGCAAGACGACGACGAGACCTATGCTGACGGCGGATCCCGCATACGGGTTCTCTGCGTCAGAGTCTTGCGGATCGCGGATGACGTGGGGAAAGAGTCTTCCAGACCACCGGAAATGTGAATGGTCGATTCTCGTTAAGCCCTAAGGTCTGTGTCCCGGTTAATCGTTTCGAGCGCTCTTCACTGATCTAGCACATTAAGCTTTTGTTCATCCATTGTTTAACCTATCCGAGGCCGGCGGACCTCTTCCGCCATGGTCCCAACCCTATTCGGGACTATCAAGTTATGAGAGTTGATTGGTTCCTCTTCCGACTTCCGGCTCCTTAAGCTATTTCGTATCAGGAGGACTTTTAAGACTCTAAGTAAATTAGCGACGGGAATTTCTAGCGGACGCAAGGAAGATCCACAATCACAGGGGCGGTTTTGGCCGCCAGTAACTTAGGAGATCAATACTAACATTCTCCCCTGATCTCTAATAACTGCGATATCTATACTCATCTATTGATCTTAAACTCAGGTATCGTCTCACGACTCTGGCCTAGGGTGGGAGGTGGGACGTTCCATTCGCATCACCCATTGCGCTCCTAGACCTCAGACCATCATCCCCATCTAAGGCGCAGCCCATTTAACTTGTCTTCTCCCAAACCCTAAGAACTCAGAAATCCGATCCGGTTCTGGAGGAGCAGAGAAGAAGAATCGATTTACCCTAACCCTAAGAATCAGAAAGGGGAAGAATCGGTTTCACCCAAACCCTAACCCTAAGGATCAGAAGGGGAGAAGTGGTTTCGCCCAAACCTACCTGAGATCAGACGGCGTGCTCCACCGCCGTCGTGCTCGCAACCCGCGGCGTGGCACAGGCAGCCGCCGGTTCGTCCTAAGGGTGCCGACACAACCACTCGACGGCAACGCGCTCAACCCACGGGCGAGCGCGTGCACCGGCGAGGGCTCCGCGGCGGCACCAGCTCCTCTCCTGCGCCGTCGTCGTGTCGGCGGCGGCGCCCCCGTTTTCTTCTGCTCCGCGTAGAGAAGGCGAGAGGGAGAGGGAGAGAGAGCAAATGAGTTAGGGGGGGAGGAGCCGCCGGGACCGGTTTTTGTTCGCGCGACATGCGCGCCTGGCCGTCCGATGGCGATGGACGGCCAGGGTGTTGGGCCCGATCTGGCCCATGCGGGCGTCCGCGCTCGCGCTGGCGAAGCGGGCCGCGACGGCCCAGGCGAAGGGGTCGCCTCCGTGCGCGCGCGGCGCGAGCAGCCGTGGGCCATTTTCCTCTTGGTGGCCCATTAGAATTAAGAAAAGGTTTTCCAATTTCAGAGAAATTTTAAGTTAAAATCTCTGTAAATTTTGAACCAACGGAATAAATTTTCAGAGAACATCAGAAAATAAGTATAAGTTTATTCAGTCACGTTTTCCGCTGCAAAGTTTATTTTGTTCTTTTTAATTAAATTCGAACCAAGGAGAATTTAATTGTTAGAACAATTATTAAAATAAATATTCAGAAAATTTGTAATATTGTTATATCTGACCAACGTTGATTATATCAATATTATAAATGTTTTAGCTTCATCAGTTTTATGCATTATTTTTATTTTCTGCCCAACGGTGATATAGAAATAATGCAGAAGGAATTGTATGTTTTAATACTGACCAACGTTGTTTTAAAACATGCAATTTTTTTATGGATAAGATATTATTTGTGTTAAAGTATCTCACTATTCTGTCAATGGTTTTCAGGAATCAACTGGATCGCTCAGATTCCACCTCTGACTGGGAACAACTATAAGAAGTGGCGCGAGCAGCTTGAGTTAGCCTTGGTCATGACGAACAATGACCTTGCTCTCTCATCACCGTGTCCCGTTGCTCCAGAGGAGCCCGTGAGAGAGGAGAATGAGGAAGATGCCGCTTTTGCGACACGCAAAAGGGATCATGCTGATAAGAGGATGTCCTATGACCTTGAGAAAAGGCAATGGGATAGTTCCAATAAGAAATGTCTCACTTTAGCTAAGGCTACTATTTCAGAGCCTATCAGAGGGTCCATCCCTGAGACACCCACCATTGCTGAGTATTTAGATCATGTTAAGAATCAGTTCTATGCAACTACTAAGTCTCAGGCAAGTGCTCTTATCAAAGAGCTTTGCAATAAGAAATACAATGGTGGTGGCGTTAGAGACCACATACTAAGAATGAGCACCATAGCTGCTAAGCTTGAGTCCATGAAAATTAAGTTACCTGATCCTTTTGTCATTCACATGATCTTTGCCTCACTGCCAAGTGAGTTTGACACTTTTAGTGTCAACTATGACATGTTGCCTGATGACTGGAACATGGACAAGCTCATTAGTATGTGCGTTCAAGAGGAAGAGCGCATTAAGGATTCACGTGGGGACTCTGCTCTCTATGTGAAGGATAATAAGAGAAAGTTTTTTAATAAGAATGCTAAACCACAAGGGAAACCAAAGTGGGATGGCAGCTCATCCTCTAATGCTAATGCCAAGGGAAAGGCACCTCAGTTCCAACCTCAGCCTCAGTTCCCTCCTCAGCCTCAGTTCCCAGCTCAGTCTCAGTCCCAGCAGGGAAAGAAGATCACTGTAGACAAAGATCAGTGCATGTATTGCAAGGAAAGGGGCCATTGGATGAAAGATTGTCCTGGATTCCTGAAGTTCCTGAGTAAGAATGGTGAGGATATTATTACATTTGTAGATGAATCCTTGTTTCTAAGTTATGACAAATCCACTTGGTGGGTTGATTCAGGTGCAACTACTCATGTTGCTAATTCTTTTCAGGGATTCGCTACGAGGAAGATCCTGCAAAGAGGAGAAAGAACCATTAAGGTGGCTAATGGAGTACAAGCCGACGTCCAAGCCATTGGAGACGTATCATTAGAATTAGTAAATGGTTTTGTACTTAGGCTTCATGATGTACTCTATGTTCCTTCTTTGCATCGAAACTTAATAAGTGTGTCTAAGTTAGATGATGATGGATTGGCTTGTCATTTTGGAGATGGCAAGTGTAAGATATTTTTAATAATCAGTGTGTTGGTCTTGCCTTCCGACAAGACAAACTTTATTTGTTATCCATCTCTGAGAATGTTAATGTTATAAGTTCTGAGAATAAGATTGCTTCCTCGTCTATGAATGTAAGTAAAAAGCGTAAGAATATTCAGATTGACTCTTCGAAATTGTGGCATTGTAGATTAGGCCACATTTCGAGGGGGAGAATTGATAGATTAGTCAAAACTGAAATTCTTCCGCCATTAGAACTATCAGAATTAGACCAATGTGTTGATTGCATTAAAGGTAAGTACGTTAAGAAAATTAAGAAAAATGCCAAACGAAGTGCGGGGATTTTAGAAATAATTCACACCGACATATGTGGACCGTTTCCCGTCATGAGTGTGGATGGTTATGACTCGTTTATAACATTCACTGATGACTACTCACGTTATGGCTACATCTATCCGATTAAAGAAAGATCAGAAGCTTTAGATAAGTTTAAGATATTTAAGGCAGAAGTAGAAAATCAACACAATAAGAAAATTAAGATAGTAAGATCAGATCGTGGTGGAGAATACTATGGGCGACATACCCCGTATGGTCAAGTTCCAGGACCTTTTGCAAAGTTCCTTCAGGAGCATGGCATAGTTGCTCAGTATTCAATGCCAGGAGAACCTCAGCAAAATGGAGTGGCTGAAAGAAGAAACCGTACCCTGATGGATATGGTAAGAAGCATGGTCAGTTACTCCACTTTACCGATAAGTCTGTGGATGGAGGCGTTAAAAACCGCCATTCATATCCTTAATCGTGTACCCAGTAAGTCGGTGCCTAAAACACCGTATGAGTTATGGACAGACAGAGTACCCTCACTTAAGCATTTAAGGGTGTGGGGCTGTCCAGCTGAGGCTAAAGTCTTTAACCCAAATTCAGGAAAATTAGATCCTAAGACTGTTAGTTGCCATTTTATTGGCTACCCAGACAGATCAAAAGGCTACCGCTTTTATTGCCCTGACAGGCATACAAAGTTTGTAGAGACAAGACATGCTGAGTTTTTAGAACATGATGTGATCAGGGGGAGCAAGGTGGTTCAAGAAGTTAACTTAGAGGAAAAACGGGTTCACGCCCCTACTCCAATGTTTCAGGAACCATACTTCATGCTACCTGTTGTTGCTGTGCCAACGGTGTCAAGCACTGTAGTGCCAGCCTGTTGTTGAGCCTCCCTTGCCGACAGAAAATCTGGAACCTGTCCTTCAGGAGCCATTAGAACTACCTGTCGTGCATGGGGAAGAACAACAACAGCCCCAAATGGCGCCCCCAAATAATGAGAACATTATAGAAGGGTCACATAGATGTTCGAAAGATCAGCTATCTCAGATTGATTATGAAGTCTATGAGGCCGAAGAGTTTCATATGGAGGATGATCACACGAATAGAAACAAGCCATGAAAAGGCAGCGAGCACTCAGATAAGTGGTTAGAAGCCAAGAAAGAGAGCTCGATCCATGGATTCCAACAATGTTTGGGATTTAGTGGAAATTCCTAAAGGAGCCAAAACAGAGTAGGCTGTAAATGGGTCTACAAAACAAATGTGACTCCCAAGGGAACATGAGAGATATAGGCGCGACTTGTGGCAAAGGGTTTTACAAAGAGAAGGAATTGATTACAATGAGACCTTTCTCCTGTCTCATGTAAGGATTTTTTAGAATTATAATGGCGCTAGTGGCACATTATGACTTAGAGTTACATCAAATGGATGTTAAGACGGCATTCCTAATGGGGATCTAGAAGAAGATGTTTACATGGCACAACCGAAAGGTTTTTGTTGTGGAAGGAAGGAAAAGAAAAGATGGGATGTCGACTAAGAAAGGTCCATTTATGGGTTAAAACAAGCTTCGAGACAGTGGTACTTGAAGTTTGATAACACCATAGACGTTTTGGGTTTAAGGCTAATGTTGAGGGACAATTGTGTGTATGCAAAGTTTAAGAATAGTAAGTTCATCTTTTTGGTTCTATATGTGGACGATATTTTGCTGGCAAGCAATGATGTCGGTCTGCTGATGGAAACAAAGAAGTTCTTGTCCTCGCATTTTGATATGAAGGATCTCGGTGAAGCCTCTTTTGTTCTGGGGATAGAGATTCACCGTGATAGAAGCAAAGGGGTATTAGGTTTTGTCTCAGAATGCATACATAGATAAGATTCTTAAGAAATATAGTATGCATAAATGCAGTCCTCACCTGCACCCATAGTCAAGGGCGAGATAAGTATGGGGAACATCAGTGTCCCAAGAATCAGATAGAGCTCGAGCAAATGAGATCAGTTCCTTATGCATCCGCTGTGCGGAAGTTTACAATATGCTCAAATTTGTACTCGCCCTGACATAGCTTTGTTACCGGGGGTTACTTGGCAAGATATCAGAAAAAAATCCAGGCATAGAGCACTGGAAAATTAGTAAAGAAAGTCTTGCGTTATTTGCAGGGCACAAAGGCTTCATGCTAACCTATAAGAGATCAGATTCCCTTGAGATAGTAGGGTTCTCAGATTCAGATTATGCGGGGAGGAAAGAAAATCCACTTCGGGTTATATTTTCACCCTTCAGGTGGGGCTATATCGTGGAAAATCCAAACAAACTCTCGTTACATCATCCCACAATGTATGCGGAGTTTGTAGCATGTTATGAGGCCTCGGGGCAGGTGAACTGGCTTAAGAAGTTCTTACCCGGATTAGCGCAGTGGTAGACAGCATTCAGAAACCACTTAAGTTATACTGCGATAAATCCTGCAGTTGAATATGCTCACAACAATAGGTCAAGTGGTGCTGCCAAACACATTGACATTAAGTACTATGTTGTGAAAGATAAAGTTCGGGATCATGTCATTAGTCTTGAGCATATAAGTACAGATAAGATGTTAGCGGATCCGTTGACAAAAGGCTTACCACCCAACGTGTTTAGAAGACACGTAGCCGGCATGGGGTTAAGGGAAAGCCTATGATTCCTGAACACTTAGGGCCCAAGTTAGAACTCTGTTTCAAATTAGAGAGATGTATTGTAGCCGTCAAGTCCAACGACGCATGGTTGTGACGACGAGACGTGCTCGACGCTTTTCTCTATAATGGAATAGAGCCATATAAGTTGAGTATTTAAGATAAGAATAAGATAAGTTATTAGGAGATCAAGGGGGAGAATGTTAGTATTGATCTCCCTAGTTACTGGCCCAACGGCCTTTATCTAACTTGATCCGCTCTGATCGGGGAGCCCAACCCATTAATGGTTGGAGGGCCCGTGTCACACTGCGGGATATAAAAGGGAGGGGGGGCCAAGGCACAAGGCACGAGGTTCGTCTGAGCCGCAAGAGACCCCACCGATAATCCCCAAAACTAATACCGATCTAGGGTCTCGCAGCCAGTGACGGGAAGCCCTCCCCGCCGCCGCTGCGTCGACTTCAAACGGCGCGACCTTCACTGCACCGAGCTCTTCCCCACGCCCTCATCCGGATCCGCAAGACCGACGACAGAGACCTATGGCGGACGCCGGATCAAGTTCCAAACCACCGGAGATGGTCGATTCTCTAACCCTATTGTTCTTTACTTTCACTGTCTAGCACATTAAGCTTTTGTTCATCCATTGTTTAACCTAATCCCGAGCCTATTAACACTAAGTGATCCGATTGGATTTAAACACCTCCATTTGGACTGGTTGGTGGAATGTGAAAAAGGGATCGGAGGCACACAAAGTCATGCTTCGCGGCAGAATTTATACGGAGCATGCTTTTAAATTCATGTGATATCCAAACTTTTCATAGTTTCAGTCAAACTATCCTGCATAGCTCTAGTTCAAAGTTGTGGCCGTGGCCATGTCTAAAATTAATAGTCCAAATTAAGGCTGAAAACCTTTCATGGATTCCAGTCAAAATTACCTGCGTAGCTCTCTCCAGCGATGTACAAGTACTACTCTCTGTCCTTGCACTCTGAAGATCGCTCTAGCCAGTGCACTAGGAATCTATAAGCATCCTCAGCTTTTTTTTTAAAAAAAAAAAAAGGAAAAGAGAACGATGGGTCGTCAGATAGTTGGGCAAGACAAGTTAGCAAGCGGCCCATGTGCATGTGCGTATGGCCCGACGTGTTGCGTGCAGTAACGATGTGGCCCATTACTAGTCTAGCGAGTGTGGCCGAACGGACAGAAGACCTCGTTCCCGCACACACCAGTAGGACCAGTGTTGCGTGCGGCAGCCCCTGCGCGCTGGTGCGCTGAGGGGGGGTATTTGAATAGCACCACATCGCTGGAGGAAGGACCAAGCTGAGGACGGTGTCTACATAAGGATGCCGAGGTGCAGCTAGAATAATTACGCAGCTGTGTGGTGAGCACAAAGCGAACTATTCTTTCGCCTTTTACTAAAGAATACCGTGTGCACGCCACAATAAACAGCATACGCTAATTTTTTGAGGGCCCACCTCTTATGAGGAGGTGCCCGACAAATCAAATTAAATGTTTATATAATTAAATACATTTAATAATTTAAAAAAAATAAAATAACATGTATTTAAAATTTAGTTTTAACTTAATTTAGTCTTAATTGAATTGACTTATCTATTTCTTATGCCTGATTACATAGTCTAATTTATTATAATATAATAGTAAGTTTATATTTAGTATGAATTATATGTTGTTGCAATAAGGTTCCAATTTAAATTTAGTATATTATTATTGTTATTTTTTGGTTGCTGTATTTGTAACCTACTATTTCTGTAAGTAGGGAAGACTAGATTAATACCTCCTGCTAGCTTAATACTTTCCTGCTGAAGCAGCATCTCACTAGATTAATGGGAAGGACTGAACATTTTTTGAATGATTAACAGGATGGACTGAACCACTGTTTTGAAATGCCGAGAGAACAGCTCACAGATTAATAGAGGAAGGACCGAACACTGCCTTAATTAGTTCCAACTAAAAACTTTATACCCGTCCCTATCATATCAGATCTTTGACGCATATATAGAGTACTAAAGACTAAAAAAATAAACTAATTACACAGTTTGGTGTAATTTACGAGACAAATTTTTAAGCCTAATTAGTCCATAATTTGATACTAAAGTGTTACAATAACATATGTGCTAATGACTGATTAATTAGGCTTAAAAATCGTCTCACGATTTACAGATGGATTCTGTAATTTATCTTTTTTGTTAGTATCCGAACACCTCATATAACACTATATATATTTGTTGTAGAACACTATTCAATAGTGATATTTGTTGATAGACACTACTCAATGTTGTCTTTACTAACAAGACACTTTTCAATTATGGTAATTAGCTAGTATTAGATACTACAACTATTAAAGTAATACTCCCTCCTTATAGGAAATAGATGACGTTTGGACAAGGTTTCAATCAAACATTGACAATATAAATCATTAATAACTTTTAAATGTTGATTTTAAAAATATAAAAACCATATGAATAGATTTGTCTTGAAAAAATACTTTCATAAAATATACATATATCACTTTTGATAAATATTTTGTTATATAAAAAGAGTCAAAGTTATACTTTGGAGACCGTGTCTGTGGCAGAACCTCCCGGTAATGTGGCCCACCCGCACACGTCACCGTCTTCCCTGAGCTCTAATGACTGTGCATATGTACCACATCACAGGAAAGATCTGTCGGGTGTCCCCGAGGGAACCCCGAATTATCCACGAACCACAGACCATCATCATGAAGGTTGGAATAATTACAACATTACAACAGTTGATACAAAATACCATCGGAGTGCGGAAGCAAGATAGATAACCTTTATAAAACATGAATAAGTTACTTTTACATGAACATAACTGGTGTTGTGGAAGCAAGCAAATAGTATTACAGAGCCACACTTAGGCGGAGTACCTAAGTTGGGAAGAAGAACAACCAGATCACGTCAAGCCCACTGACATGATCGTGATCAACATCACCTATAGAAACCTGCAACAGGGGTTAACAAACCCTGAGTACGAGGGTACTCAACAAGACTTACCCGACTAAAGAAAAAGGGGAGAAGAGACTCAAGAATGAGAGGCTTAGGTAGTCAAGGTAAGGCTTAAGCAAGATCAAGTATTTTGCAGAAAGAGCATTTTGAAATCTTTGTTTTATTTTTGAAAAGATTCCAGTATTTCTCAATTCTTCATTGTTCATGATTCATTTTACCTTTCAAAAACATACCTAGTTGAGAACCACTCTCCGTTGACAGTCAGTGACCAAGTCTCCATAACGAGGAGCAACGTTAATCCGGATAAATAATACTCAGCTGAGGATCCCTATCCACACTGCATATGTAGCACCCAAGCTTGCATATGCCAACTCGTCTACCACGATTCCTCCAAGATTGGGCCGGGTCCTACGCCACCCGGAAGTACAGTACACACACTCCTATCCAGGTACGACGACCACGTGGGTACATGCTACTTCCGCCATCTCTCCACTCCCAGTGCGCGGTTGTCGTCCAATAAAGAATTCCTCGAGCCAGAGCTTTCCGAAGTATGTGAATAGTTGCAAGTCTTGGCCAGCAGGCCCCCATACGGATGGTCCCTAAAATTTCCGCCAGCAGCGACAAGCACCTCGGGACTCTAACCCAAGAGTACAGGTTCTGTCGGTTTTTTCAACCCTGTCCCGGTCGGTGTCAACTGTTGAGTCCCGGACTACAACATGACGGCACCGTACGCTCGGACAACCTCTCCTCGCTGTTGACTAGGTACGGATCAGATACTTAGCCAACAGGCAGGGAGTAAAGCCAAATTCCCATCAAAATTCTTTAAGTGATCACACTTTTGAAATTAGCATTTTTATTGCAAATCTATTGTATAGCATCACTAAGCATTTTGCAAATTTTTTTTAAACAGGGCAGGTGGATCTTCTGGTGGAGGTAAACAATGCAGGTAATAGGTTATCACACAACTCCTATAACCTAATGCAGTAGTTAATGTTTAACTCAAAAGCATTTTAAAAAACTTTTGTAAAAGCGAGGCACTAGGTTGATGCACCGGGGAGAAAAGCAAAGAGGACAGGCTCGGGGTGCGGCAGTGCAGGAGGTGTCGGAGCTCGGGGTTGCTCAGGGGGTAGGTCGTCAGCGGGAGGCTGCCTCAACTTTGACGTTCTCTCCTTCGGTCACTATACGTATGCAATGATGTATGCTTATGAGGATGCTGACATGAACAAAACAGCATAGGACAAAACCTACTGATTCTAGAGTACACTTTCCAACGCGCAAGTAACTTCTTAGTGTGGACATAAAGTCACTTATCTTCATCCCTAAGCAAAAATAATCAAACCTATTAAGCATCAGTTATCCGACCTAAACACAAATCATTGCATGACATCACAAACATCATAGACCAAATGGTGGGGGGGTCTATGAACAGCAAACAATCCCAAAAGTCACTCACAGGGCATACAACATGAACTCTACTTGATTTCTATTTTTCCTAATTATATAAAAAGGTCATTTTATGCAGTTGCTCCAAAATTTACCCAATTAATCTCATAGGTTCATTATGGTATAAATAGATGTCAAAACAAATTTCATAAATTTTAGAGATCATTAAGGTGCTTAACAAAAATCAAACATTTAATTAACAAAAGGCACTATTTAACAATTTAATAACAACCCAAAAAACAACTTGCTCCAAAAGGCCTCAAAATTTCACCAGAGACTAAACATGACATAACTAGCACATAAAAATTTATCTCATGATTTTTGGAGGTACACATGATTTTCTAAAAATCTAAAACCATTCATTTCTTAATTAAAAGGGAGATTTTTCATTTTCAAGTTTTTGCACAAAATCGAAGTTTCATATTTTTCTAAAATACTACATGGTATAAAGAGTCTACCATCAAATTTTCAGAATTTTTGGAGCAACACAGAAAATCACAAAAAAGATGAAAAAGAAAAAACTATTCAAAACTTTCCAAAAAGGAAAAGAGCACTGTGCTCCTTCCTCGCAAGGCTCGGGCGAAACGGGCTCGGGCGAAGACCGAGATCGTCCGTCCGAGGCCTGGCTGGGAGGCTCGGGCGAGACGGAAACAATCGTCCGTCCGAGGCCTGGCTGGGAGGCTCGGGCGAGACGGGAAGGCTCGGGCGAATCGCAGGCGAGGACGGCGGACCGGCGCTCGGGGCTCGTGCTGGGAAAGCCGAGGGTGGGGAAAGATTCGCGGGCCACCGTGAGTCGGGAGGGAGGCTCGGCGAGGCGGTCAGGGTCGGAGGAGGGAGCTCGACGTTGGCGGTTGCTTCGGGCGGACTTCGGCGGCGGCGCGGCGTGCTGGGGGCGGGTCTATCCACCAAAAGAGGGTCGCCGGGGTGGAGGAGAGCGTGAGGTGAGGAAGAAGGGTAGGGTAGAGGGTCGGAGGGACGGGAGGAACACTCACGGCGGCGAATTTCTCTCCTTACCGAGGTGAGACCGTTCGCCGGAGTTGAGGAAGAACCATTCGCGCGGCGCGAAAGGAGGGCGGAGGGGTGAAATTGGTTGTTCGGGAAGGTGGAGAAGCTCAAGGCGAAGGCAGGGGGGGGCGCGGCTGGCTCTGGGGAGGCTCGGTGGCTCGGGTTCACAGAGCTCGCCGATGGCGGAGGAATGGCGGAGCTCGACGGCTTTTATAGCCGCGGGACGGAGCTGGGAAGGGGTCCGGCGAGGGTGAGAGCGCTCGCGCGACATTAAAGGAGGTAGGGCGGCTCGGCATGGGCGGGGAGGGAGCGCGCGCGGCGCGGCGGCTTGCCGGCGGCGGCAACTGCGCGTTGTCCGCGGCCGAGGAGAAAGAGGAGGAGGGTAGGGGATGGCGGCGGAGGCGGCGGTAGGTAGGGGCCGAGAGGAAAACGAGCGCCAGCGCTTGGCTGCGCGCGGCACGGGCGCGGGTCAGCCGGGCTCGGCGTGGCTGACGCAGCGCTGCCGTCGGCCGGGGCCCCCTAGCTTTAAAAGCTCGCACAGAGACGTATTATTCCAAAACTTCCCCTTTCTGAACTTTTGAAAACTCCCAAAACTTGAACTACACAAAGAAAACTCAAAACACCAAAGTTGCTTAAAATTTTGAGATCTACAACTTTGCCAATATAAACTTTTTCTGAAACTCAAAAGTTTTTGAGATAATTTTGAAAACGAAAAAGGGACAAAATTGCAGTTTGAAAGAATTTGAAATTACTTCTGATTTTGAATTGAAACTTGAAAATCTGTAAACACCAAAGTTGTTCCTCTTGGCAAGATCTACAACTTTGCTAAAAGGACCAACTTCAAATTTTGAATAGTTTTTAAATTAATAAAAGAGGGGTAAAAACCAGGGTTTGGAAATCAGGGTTTTTCAAAAGGAATTTAAATTCTATTTCTGATTTTTAACTTGATCAACACAACAAGGCATCTAGACACTCAACTGAACAAGATTTACATAAGGCTAGACACAGAGGTGAAATTACCATTTTGCCCTCAAGGAAGATTTGGGCCTTTAGGGTTTTTGAGAAAGAGATTCAATGCACAAGCCACCTCAGAAAAGATAAAAGCAGCAGAAACAAGTTTTTAGGCAAACATCAATGCATGGCAAGAATGATTAATGACTAAAGATGATGACATGTCAGGTTAATTACATATTAAAAACCGGAGGTGTTACAGTGTCGATGTCTAAAACGTCATCTATTTTCTATACGGATGGAGTATATCTTGAAGTGGGATGAGAGAGAAGTTAAAAGTGACCAAAATACCTCTAGCTAACAATATAGCCTTTTATAGTTATCTGAAAAAATTCATAACTTTTGTGTATGAAGTCAGATGAAGATAAAGTGTATATCAAAATTATAGTGCTAAGCAAGATATACTGTTTATAGTGGACATTTTTCGATTAAAAAATCAAAAGTATGAAAAATAATTTTTAAATTTCAGATTTTAAATTTAAAATTTTGAATATCTGAAGTTATTTAGATTCTAAATTTTATTTTATAATTTCAAATCCAAAAGAAAACTTTCTAACCCTTGTGGTATAAGTTCAAAGTAATTTGGAATTTTTAAATTTGAAATTTTAAAATCTAAGAAAATAGAAATAGATATTTAGAAGTCTAAATGACTTTGAAAATTTATCAACTAAAAATTTATAGACCGTTGATAACTGCAACTTTTATATGTACCTTGTCAACATACGAGGCCATTTGATAATTTTAAAATTTTAATTTTAAAATCTAAGAACTTTAAAAATTATTTTGACAATTTAGATAACTTTAAATCAAATGTTGTCAAGTATAAAATTGTAGATCTCACTAAGTACTACATTTTTATATAAAGTTTATCTTCATTCGACTCCATACGCAAAAAGTTATGATTTTTAAAATAACTATAAAAGGTCATAATAAAATAGTTAGGAGTATTTCATCACTTTTAATTTCCCTCTCACATTTCGAAGTAATCTCAACTTGACAGAACGAGAGTTGTGATTAATAGAGGGTTATCAGTGATTGGCATGATTGGTTGTTCCCTTGTATGAGTGATTGATTGTTGTATCTTTAGGCTAGGAACGCTAGCACAAATTGTTTTTATTTCCTTTCTCTATAATCTTGTTATGCAAGCAACACTTGTACAAGCCACCACGCGCAGGGGCTGTTCCTGGCTATTTAACACAGAACCATGATGCATGATCCCTAACGGGCATCACGCATCACGGTAACTACGATTTCACAATCATCGCAGTTTATCCTATGTTATCTTCTCTGAAATCTTGCTCTAGCTCACCGCACCATCCATCAACGTTCAACGGTGTGTGGGAAGCTGCTCACCACGGAGGAATGTGTTGATCAGTGCCAGCCCTTCAGCAGGCTTGTTGAGGGGCACCAGGTGACCTGCACCCCTGACCGTCACCATGCTCATCCCATAGTACTCCACAAACCTCCCAGCAACCTGCATGACACGTTGGCCCCTCATTTTATTTTAATTTTTTTAGCATCACTGGCTACTGATATGTTCACAACACAAGATGTTCAGATAGCTGTTGTTAGTTCAGACCTACCTGTTTGTCAAGGTACCAGGGTCGCCACTGGGTCTTCATCGGCAGCTTGAGTGCTTCCACGCAGTACCGGGGAGCCGAACTGGGACCCTACATCTGCGTCACCGCTTCATTGACAAATAAATGGATGCATTATAGAGAGAAGAAGAGTGGTTGATTGGTGTTAAGAATCCACTTGAGCATGCACTTGTTGTGAGATTTCAGAGAAGGTACACCGTACTCCCTCCGTCCCTAAAAAAAGAGTCATTCTCACTTCCCAAAAAATCAACAGATATCAAATTTGACCAAATATATATAAATAAAGTATTAATATTATGTTACATAATTAGTATCATTGGATAAATCTTTGAATATACTTTTATAATAAAATTATTTGGAGATAAAAATAGCACACATTTTGTATAAATTCAGTCAAAGTTGAGAAAGTTTGACCAGCACGCATCCCATAGCGACTCTTTTTTTTGGACGGAGGGAGTACACATGAAAAGGAAGTTACGCCTAACATGCATATAGATGTAGGACGTTGTCAGTGTCCTCAAAGAACCAGACCTGTAGAGCCAAACTCTCAGTCCTGCTTTGATGAGCTTAGAATATATGGGGAGGACCGAGAATACCGAGAAGTTGTAGGAGTTCAGGATGGGATCACTGCACAAGAGATGGATATGAGTGTTCATGTTCTTTTTGTTCCAGAAGAATTCAGTGACTGGTGCTACTAAATAAGTAGAGTATATCCAAGTGAACGAACATCTTTGAGAAATCCACCTGCAGACATGCCATTTCACTGGAAGCGATCCACTGACGACATTATTATTAGCATGAAACGCCTTCTGCACTTCCTTGTTGTTGAAGTAGTCCTCAGCATAGGATGAGTAGCATGGATCGTAGCCAGAGAACATCCGTATCCTCCTCCTGAACTTCTCCTGGCATTTCGAAGATAAGCATCATCATTAATTTTAGGAAGCATCTTTGACCTGCTTGAACTCTCTGCATTCATATGCAAGGATACTATACCTGATCATTCATGGAGAATGCATGATTTTCAGAAGCTGAACTCTGGTTCAGAAGGCACTTGGGTGCATAGATGTTGTATATGTCGATCTCGTTGTACTGACTATAGACGATATCCATGACAGCATTGCAGTCATCAGACCAATTAAAGTTCTTGAAGTCACAATACTTTTTGATGCGGTCGTATATTTCATCAGACACAACTGAGTGGCTCCAGGCATACTCAGCTAGCCCTTTTGAATCATAGTAATAATTAGTAATAGGATTGCCAACCTACAACAAGTTCATTCTGAATGTGTTAGGTTCCTGCAGGAATTAACTTTTCATGTGCATAACTTCAACATAACTCTTGTTTTCCATTTTTTTCATATTTTTAAAAGTGTTATCCATATAGAAAGTTTAGAAACCTTATGCACTATCCCGAAAAGGTGCAAAAATGTTTTCTTCTGGTTTTCTGAATGTGTTCAGTTCACTTGATATTTCATTTGTTGTAGAGACTGTGAAGACTTCTAGTGAGACTTGTATTTGTTCAAAAAATATACTGCCTCTATTCCAAATTACAAGATATTTTGCCTACAATGTTTTTACTATACATCTAGACATACTGTATATCTACTAAGTACATTACTAGACCTATGTATTTGGAAAAGCCAAAATGTCTTATAATTGGAATTGAGGGAGTATTAAGCATATAACATTCAGACAAGCAGCAGATATACTATATGTATCTTTTTTACATGTGAAACAATTTATTTTAGAAAAATTTCTTGCAGCATAAATCTATTTCATATCCTCACAATGAACCCCTTGAGGTTGATATATGCTTTTCCCTTCTTGTCCTTGTTCCTATCATAAACAAGTTCAGCCAGTTGTGGCACATAATGACCTGCAGCAGCATAGGAAGTTCAGATTTCTTTTTCAGTGATGTACAAGAGACATTTTCCACAGATGTTGCCATCGACTAAGACCAATGTGATTCGTGAACCAACCACACTCGTGAACCATTATATTTCGAAATTCAATGAACCACTAAGGTCCCCTTTGAAACACAGGATAGAAAAGTGGAGGGATAGGAAAAGCTAGGGAATTCATATGTTTCTCAAATCCTGTAGGATTCAGTAGCACATAAAAATAGATAAGAAGCTCAGCACCATAGGAAAACCAAAGGAACCCATAGCTACGCTCCACGTCCGCCATGCTAAATCTATGTTTCTCAAAATAAAAGTTCAATATATCAATTAAGTTTGATATGAAAAAATCTATAAATCAGTTATGCTAAATATACTATTATAAACTTTATTATTTTGAGCTAATATTTTTAGCATAGTCAAGATTTGGTGATGTACAAATTCTATAACTTTTTAAAGATTTTTAGTGTCCTACAAACATATTGATAAATTATCCATGGTTAACTTTGTCTATTTATGAAGAGGGGTAAAATGGTCATTTTAATGCAAAACAACATTTTATCATGTAGTCCTTATCATGTAGAGTGTAGAAGATTTCATAGTATAATTTTCGGACACTTATATGATTTTATATCTATTTTGTAAAAATATTTGATTGTACATAATGTCTATAAGCAAAATTGATAAGAAACAGAATATTCACTAGCAAACTACTTTATTTCGCATGTTCACGATAAAGAGAGGTCACTTCAGTATCCAGTATCCTGTAGCTAATTTTGCCTTCTTTCAAAGTGCTGCAATCTGATGTGACATAATTTTTCTGAACAATGAGTTATGATCTATTATTCACCAATTTTCTCTAGTTATGATCTATTATTCGCTTAGGAGACCGTGAACAATGAGTTGTCATAATCGCCAATCCTGTGGAAAGTCAAGCTGTCAAGCCTTTCTAGAATTCTGAGTAGGCATTCTAGTTCCAGATAAGATGGTGACACTATTTTGTCAAGCACACTCGGCATTGATAAAATCAAACCAAAAAACAGGAATATTGGCATACAGAGAAATCCAACCAAGAATAGAAGTTGTGGTGAAAGTCTGAATTGCTGCCTTCCATTAGGATTGCATAGTGGTAGTGAAATATGGAAAAGGAGTCATATATGTAAAGCTACACTCACATGCTTCACACCAGATTTTGTGTGTTGTACATTCCTTCTAGCACATTACCTACGTTTTTTTGACAACAAGCTACAAGCACATTACCTACGTTTCTCAAACAGAAGACAGAAGTACAGCATCAAAAAAATATAACCAAAGGTTGAAAATCTTTCATGATTTCTAGAAAAAAACTAATTACTGCATAGCTCTCTCCTGAGATGTAAACTCTCTGTCCCTGTACTCCGGGAATCGCTCTAGCCAATTCACTAGGAAGCTAAAAGCATCTTCAGCTAGAAAGAAGAAAAGGATTAATTACACAGACAGAATCCCATTTGTTAATCAGTAACCACATAATGACCGGAACTGAACAGCAATGTCAGCAAAGCAAAGTTTAATCTTTCGAACAAATGGAGCCTTTATTCAGTGAGGCAATTTTCTTATGGGTCGTTTCATGATCGATTTACCTACAAAGTCATCGTTGAGTTTGTCAAGGTCAGAGGATGTGTTGGTGTAGGAGAATCCAACTCCAACGGGAGACTCCAAGAACAGCAGGTTAGCCTCTGGCAAGCAGCAGAAGAAAGACTTTGAAACAAATGCAACTATGCCTCGAGAATGAAAAAAAATCAGAAATTCAGGAAGCAGAGCACCTTGGTCCAGGCATATTCGTTGAACTCCAGCGCTGTTCTCGTCTTGCAACTCTGAGCGGCCCTAGCTCAGATGCAGCTCCATAGCCGATTGAGGAGCAGCCAGGTCCTAAAAATCAAAAGTTAAACCTTCTAGAAATTAAAAAACACAAACACAAAAGATAGCAAGCAAGAACTGAAGTCCTAAAATAAGACAAAAAAAAAGTTATTCAGAAAAAAGAAAAACACACATCGATGCATACAAATGATCACAGACAGATACCAAGAACATGAATCGACACCAGAAGAGAACAAACTACAAAAGCAAGAACGGATGTACTAGTAGTACAGTAGTACATTAGTAGACAGACGACAGTTCTCGCTGCTCAACAAGAAAGAAGAGAACGAAAAATGGTGGAGGACTAAGAAGATCCGAGTAAAAGGCCACTAATTTCCAATGGAAAACCTAACCTTTGACGTTTTAACTAAGCTAGCAAATAAAGGTGTAGAGCAGAGAAGCGACCTCCGTTGAGCCGAGAGAGGGGAGCGGCTTCTCCTCCGGCGTGGTCTGCGCCTCAGAAACCAGAGAGAAGGAGTAGGGCCAGCGCGCTCGTTGACGCTCGTTACGTAGCCGGAGAACTGGGACACGCTCGGGCTCTCCGGCTGCCCCGGGAGGCGCGCCACCCTGTCGGCGTCCCGCTGGGCCGGCGACGGCGAGGAGGAAGAGAAGGTGGGCAGGCGAGAGCGGAGACAGAGGCACAGGAAGAAGAGACGTGCTGCTGCCATTTCCATGGGTACAGGCGTACAGCAGGGCCGGTGGGCTGGGAATGATTGGCAGCTCGAGTTTCAGCTCTGCTCCCAAAACAAAAAAGAAAGAAAGGAGACGACTGAACTCATCATGACGTCAGGCGTTGGTTTTTCCAGTGAAGTTCTTGTTCGAATGTTCCTTGTAGGTATATACAAAGATTAACCGTACAAAATTTTTACACTTATATACATGGGTAGCTACACCACCTGAATTCTCACACATCAAATATTGCGGTACTAATTTAGTCTATTAAAAAAGACTAATAAAAAATTAAATTATATATTTTATCTCAAAACCATGAAGGAATCTGTTGGGGGAAGGGACCCCCGGAAGGGGCGCCTCGCAAGCTGGCTCGGATGGCAGCCTTCGCTCGACCCGGGCGCTCTCACAAACTTTTCCCTCTGACGATTTGGAGCCTCCGGATCGGTTTCCTAACCTCGGATATAAACACGACCCTCGGATTTCTTTGTGTTTCTTGCAGGAAAAGGCGCGCCGTGGACACGGGGAGCGACCTCGCACTTTTCGAGGCTCCTTCGCTAAAGACTTCAAGCTCGGCGAATGGCCGGCGGACGCTGACCTCGCGACCAGCAGAGTCGCGAAGGTCTGACCTTCACCTTTCCACGAAGGTGGGTGGAACAGGGGTGGCGGCGGGCAGGAGGAAGGCAAGCTAGGGTTTCAATACTTTGTGTGCTTGTACGAATTTGCCCTTTCATGGTGTAGCGCAGAGGAATCTTTCTTGTCCCCTTTTGTAATTTGGTCAGTGCCCTTTGGTATTCCCTATAAATACCAGGGGGGTGAACAGTGTAACAGGGCGCGGATTTTGGGAATAGAGCCTCAGCATCACTGTTCTCGTTTCCTTTGCACCTTCGTTCAGTTCTGACGATTGGCCACCTTCGCCACCCCCCTGCACGTGTGCGGAGGTAGGGCAAGTGTGTTTCCAACAGAATCTATTAAGGGCCTGTTTGAATCCCTTCATTTTGGAGGAGAAATTCACTCAATAAAGTAGACTATTTGGTTTAGAATTTGATACTTCACCACTTTCCAAAGTTCACATATAAGCCAAATTCATAGGGTAGGAGAGAAAAATAGATTTTATAGATCACTATGCTATATTTCTATTTTGCAACTTATTACACTCTCTTCAACTCACCCCCTATGGTAGAAATCCAACACATAAGTGTCTCTCTCTCATAAAGTCAACAATAATTTACAAATATAATTCATATACGATCATATTAGCTTAACTAATATATATCTAAATTATGATAATAATTCTTAAAATGAATTCAATTTCAAGCATCCAAACGGACCCTAAGACTAATTAATCCGTTATTAGCATATATTTATTGTAGCACAATATTGTCAAATCATGGACTAACTAGGTTTTCAAAAAATTGTCTCACAAAATTATCGTAATCTGTGTAATTAGTTATTTTGTCTGTATTTAATACTTCATGCATGTGTTCAAATATTCGATACGATACATAAAAAGTTTTGGGTTGGGAACTAAATACAAGATGAGCTTTTATGACAAAAAGACTAAAGTTCTTGCAACTAGCTTTAGGAGTAAAAAAAAGGAACAAGGAAAATCAACAAGATTGCTTCTAACCATTGTCTAAGTATCCGCAAAAATTTCTTTTACTCTATAAGCATAACCTGAGCAACTCTCTGCGGAAGACTGAGTTATATAGTGATCAACCGAGGGCAATACTTTTTTAGAAGATGGCATCGTTTCGGACAGTCCTAATTGACTAGCTATCCATGTCCGATTCCAAATCCAAAAAAAAAATGGAAACAAATGAGATTGGTAATGTACTTCCGTCATCTTCGGAGGAATTCATCGTACTTGCTGTCCAAAATTGCAAGACTTTCTTTATTGGTCAAATCTCTACGCTGAGACCATCCATCTTCGTCCAAAATTGCAGGACTTTCTTTAATGGTCAAATCTCTTCGATGAAACTGGGAGCAAAGACAGGCATTTCCATCCAAAATCCGTTTGTAATTTCCCTAGCTTTAAGATTTTCCTTTCTTTCTTTCTCTCTCTCGTGCCTTGTTTGGTAAGACTAATCCTTCTATTCGTGTTAATGCTATCTTAAGAGCATGTTTCATACATATGATTAGTTAGGCCAGTCTCAGTGCTTGTTTCACTTCACGGTTTCCAAAACGCCACATCAGCTTTCATAGGATGAAATAATTGATGAAACTAATCTCCACAATGTTGTGTTTCATCTCATCATTTCCAAAACAAACTAAAGCATTTAATTGCTGTGTGAAACGATCAGATCGTATGCTCCGGTGGCCATGTAGCCATTTGTACACAAACGATCAGAACATGTATATATGCATTCGATGCAAATAAAAATGAACAACCATAAAACAAAAAGTTGCTCATGCAACACAGATGTTCGCATAGAGCAGTTTAGGTCACTGAAACACAGATAACCAAGTTGTTTCACCACTTTAACAGATATACGTAGTAAACTAAGTTTGAAATAAAAAAATAAGTAGAGATAGTAGTGCAGGTAGCCGATTAGCCTTCAGTTGTTGCACCAGAAACTGGAACACATTGGTTTGACATCCTTGCTTTCATCCTGTACAAACAAAAAAAAAAGTTTGGCATGAGCTCCGATTCAGGTTTAGGTTCATTGACATGAGCATATACAAAAATGTAGAATAATTACATGTATTGTATCTCAAACTCTAGGTATACGTGCACGACCACCAAACTTATTCCAAATATGTTCGATCAAATCATTCTTAAGTCTGCGATGAGCCGACTGATCTCGAATAGAAGTATCTTTTTCTAAAGCTCTCTCTAACGGAGCATCTTGTTCTGGAGAGAACTCCGGTTCTTGAACACTTGATGAACTAGGAGGCACATTTAGATCTAGATTTTCTTCAATAACGTTTATTTCCTTTTCATCTTCAGTTGAAGGCCATATTTGACCCAACCAAATGGAAATTTTCTCCTTGCATTGGCGGTCGCGGTGGATACTGTGATTGATTCATCATATGTAGAAAACCCCCGGTGGATAAATCCTGAAATTTTGACAAAATAAAAAGCCAACTAGTAAAATTTTGCAAATATACTTGCAAAACAGTAGGCATGCAAATATACAGAATGATGGAGTGGTCACTGCTGACACATTTTAGTCAAGGTCACTGTTGGTGGACAAACAGACACTGACCTATGCCATCTTTCCTAGAAGAAAAGTTTGTAAACTAATTGAACACTAGGCTTTGCAGAGAGCTACTCAATTGAACTATTCAGAACTATTTGCAGACATGAAATTAGGTATTTGCAGAGACCAAAAATCAAATTTACCATGGATTTGAGCCTGTTGGTTTCCATGTGGAGATGGCAAATTGGGAACATGGCCCCCCATCCTGCTCCTTGTGGTGGCTGTGGCGGCACAGATGTTGTTGCTGCAGAGGGAGACGCACTAGGCAAACCAGGGGCGCCAGTCCAAGTAGCTGAGGAGGGGGACGGAGCAGCAGGCGTGGCCAGGCGGCGCATCTGAAGAAGGAATCGTTGGCGGCACTATCGACGAACCTTGAGGCACCGGAACGAGGGCTTCTTTAAGCCGAGTCTTGTCTGGCGCGTCTTCCCTCCTTACCGGAACCGCGTCGCCGAGAATCCCCTCCGGCGGCGGATCCATGGAGGCGACGGGGGATCCATGACGGCTGGGGCGGCAGCGCGTTCCGTGTTGCTCTTCCGATGGGATGCAGACGAGGGCGGGATGGAGACGGGGGGGCGGCGGCCGTGCTTGCTCTTCTGGTGGGCGGATAGGGCGGGATGGAGAAGAGCGGCGGCGGCGGCCGTGCTTGCTATTTGGTGGGGCGGACAGGGGGGGATGGAGACGGGGGCGGCAGTCGTTCTAGTCTGCTCGCGCGATTGGAGGGAGTTCTAGCGGCGGCGGCGGCCGTGCTTGCTCTGCTGGATCCTTGGAGGGAGTTGGAGCGATGTATGGCGGGAGGATGGCTGGTGCCGCGCGGGGAAGATTGCGATGTAGCGCTGGAAGACGGCGATGGCGCGGGAAGAGGAGGGAAGGCGCACGGGATCTGGCTGAATGGCGCTGGTGAAACAATGACCTGCTCAATGCTGGTTTCACTCGTTTCACGGTGTTTCCAAGATGTTGGAAAGAGCGCTGCTGCGTTTCACCGTGGTGAAACGATTTTCTTCTCTCTCCTCTCCATTTCATGCAAAGATTTCTTTTTGCTGAGTTGTCACCCTATTAAATGTGCATGAAACTCGATGATGAAATGCCCATTGAGACTGGCCTTATTACACTCCCACACCAGAGGCCCAGACCGAATGGAGAATGTGATTTCGGGTGGTAAAATGGTCGACTAAGTTGTTTTCACTTTAATTTTATTCAAATTTGTATAGAAGATTAGCACATTTAAAATCAAGCTTATAGTACTTATTTTTTAATTAGTAATATGAATTTCTATATTTTTAATAAACTTGATTAAACTTAAGATAGTTTTATGATTTAGAACAAAATCAGAATGTCAAGTTTTTCTATGAACGTAGTATATTTACTAACGTTATATGAAAAAAATATTCCAATTATTTATTGTCCAATGCGCCATCTATGACAGTTGACGCACTTTGCGACGGTTCAAATAAAATGAAGAATAAGAAAAATAAACAAGAACCTCTCAGTGTAAATGAACATAAACCGGACTCACTAAGACGCCGTTGGCCTATTTAGTTTTTTTTTTAGAATTCCAAAACTTTATTAATTGGTCTGAGAATAAGAAGTACAAACGCCTTCCGGCGGACTGATGAGCCATATATGTCTACCTACTGCCTCATACAAGGAGCCTCTCGCTAGCCTATGAGCATCCCGTTAGACATCTGACCTTCGTGGACAATCTCTACTGAAGTGAAGCTTTCATTCGTGCCTTGATCTCTTGAACAACATGGCCATAAGGCCCCAAGCATGTGTCTTGGATATTTCTAACAACTGTGATGTTATCACATGCCATCCTGAATTTTTGTAGCATCAAATCCGACGCTAACGCGAGGCCTTCCCTATATGCCACCGCCTCCATGATTTCAGGATCCGAAGTGCCTTCAGTTACCACAACCGAAGCCCCAACGAACCTGCCTGAGGAGTCCCTTGCCACTGCCGAAGCTGATGCCCTGCTCGAGTTTTTTTTTTTTTGATATGGCCGACATTTATTTTCATGAAGCCTATTTAGTTGTTTATTACATTGGGCTTAGAGCGTGCCGTTGCCCGGTATTGTTGAGAGGCCCAAACCATTAGCCCATTGAGTCGCTGAAGGCATATAAAGTAGGCTTGAACATTAATTTGGCCACATCATACTTTTGCCGTTTTTCAACTTGACACATCTTAGTAAAGCGTGACAAAAAAATGGACACACAAGTCTTCGACCCATTCCGTTTTTTGTTTTATTCATCTGTTTTTGTATTTACAAAAACGAAAGAGGGTTTTTCCGTCTGTTTTCGGCAAAATCTCATTTATAATCGACTCGTATTAATTTCATTTTTCATCATGTTTTTAATCTATATGAGATATGTCCAGAAATTGATGCGTTGTTTACAGACTTTTTAATCGCCAATTATACATGTTAATATGTAAACAAATAAAATTGATGTGTTCAAGCTATACGACACTTTGGAGGCTTCCACTGTCGCTCCACTTGCAGGCTCGTATCATATACTCCCTCTATATAGGAAAAAATGGCATTTAGGACAATATTTAGCATACCAAGAAGTGATTAATTAGGGTAGAGTCATGGTTTTTCATGTATGCCCCTAATAAATAAGGTTGCAGATTTGTTCTGTCCGAGAAAGTTTCCTAGTTTGAATGGCTAGTGCAGTGCGGCTTAAGTTCTGAGGTGTTCATGTCGATTCCTGGTGGACTCAAGTTACCTTTGGCCTAACTGTCCGAACGTATGGCCGATGGAGAGGCTGCTCGGAGTTACCTTGCATGACCAGCATTCATAAT
This sequence comes from Coix lacryma-jobi var. lacryma-jobi, assembly GCA_009763385.1. Taxonomy (NCBI): domain Eukaryota; kingdom Viridiplantae; phylum Streptophyta; class Magnoliopsida; order Poales; family Poaceae; genus Coix; species Coix lacryma-jobi. Next base: position 283,591 of record VDCT01000648.1, on the reverse strand, counting down.
AAGGGTGACGTATGGCTTCACCATAAGCTAGAAAAAAATTATAGTGGGATCTTCTATTTGGTTATAAAAGATAAAAGATTTGTCAAATTCCATATTTGTATTTCAGGTATGGCCCGAGTTGAAGCCGGCAATGCCATCCTGGCCCACAGAATTTTTTAAGCAGAATCTTGCCACAGAATCCTGGCCATGAATGAGGCCGAAGCTCTTCATGACCTGGGCTTTGGGCCATTGCGACTTCATCTACTGGGTAGTTTTGGGCCAACAAGTGAAGAAGAAACAACATGACACAACGCACATAACTTGGGCCACGGAAGAGCACGATGAGTGAGAGGAAAAAAAAAAGTGAAAAACAGCTGCACTGCACAAAATCTTAAAGTGATCCGAAGCATTGAAAGCAAGTGAAAAACAGTAAGGAAAAATGAATAGCCGGATATTTTATTTATTGGGCCAAATCTGGAAAAGAAATGTGGAATTTTCAAATGGCAGTCACAAACCGACCGTGAAAATGACATGTTGCCGGCGTCTGCATTTCTGCATCTGAATTCTGACGATCGGCCACATTATTATTGTTATGTGTTATAATATGGCTCGACATGCACACGTAGGTTCTCATCCAACGTGTTTGCGGCCTACATGCATGCAAAAGCCAATCATGGTCCTCCTTTGTCTTAATCTAATCTTTGTTCGCCTAATTACTTACTCCGTAATTATTAGACGCGCTGCGATTCACGTCGCTCAGGTTCCCCTTGTCAGTGGCTCAGTGCTTCCTTCACTTTTAGAGGGATTTTTTTTAAAATAAAAAAAGATGCAAGGCGTCTTCTACGTAGTATAAACGTGTTGGCCATGTTCGACGAGGCAGTTAGTTCACCCATGCATACAGGGATGGAGCCAGGAAAAAATTTAGAATGGCCTGAACGAAAGTTGATGTTAAAATTCAAAAAAAAAGTCATGTGCTCACCCGGATATCTGGAGTCTGCTGCAGACTGTGGCGTGCCCTCGTCCACTAGCGTTGCGCCTAGCTCTTTGTCTGCCGGCGGTTCTGCCGCCAATGCTCGCTTGCTAGCCTGCCACTGTGCCCTGCAGGTTGCTCATCTGCTGGTTGCCACATCTGGCTACACGCTCACAACTTGCCTGCCGCGTGGCCCCGCGGTGGCTGCCCCCGCACATCAAACGCACACCAGGAGTCATTGACACGTTGGTTGCGTCGCGGCGTAGTCGCGTCCGTCGCTCATTAGGAACTACTTGACGCCGCTTGAACGAGAAGGAACACTCTATAGAGATGGGTTAGGGCACAGAGAAGAAACACTCTATAGGGATGAGTTGGGGGTCGGTGGGCGCGAACTGAAAAGTTAGGATTGAGTCTTGTGCCTTAGCTAAATAATATTTGTGTCTACTGGATTGCTTGCCTAATAACAAAAGATAACAATTTCTACTCCCAATAAATTCTAGCCCCTCTTACCTTACAATCTCAGCTTCTCTCTACCTTATACATCTATAACTATATTCAATAGGATTGTAGGGATTTCATATATTCGGTAAGCGTAGGAGGGCTCGAGCGAGCCCCTCCCGCCCCACCGCTAGCTAGGTCTCTGCATGCCATGTTGTTCCTTTTGTCTCTCTATAAAGCAAACTAATCAAACGTAGGTTTTTTATTTGAAGTTTTTGTATCATATTGGATGTTCCGACACTAATTTAGTCTACTAAAAATAGACTAATAGAAAACAAATTACATATTCTGTCTGAAAACCGTGAGACAAATTTTTAACTAATTAATCCATCATTAGCATATATTTACTGTAACACAACATTATCAAATAATGGACTATTAGGTTTAAAAATCATCTCGCAAAGTTATCGTAATATATATATATAATTAGTTATTTTAGTCTATACTTAATACTCCATATATATCTAAACATTCGATGTGATGCGTAAAAAAATTTAGGTTGGAACTAACAATGCCTTACTTTCTCCTCCTCTTGTGTGGTGTCTCCTCTCACAGAATGTATTCTTTCGAAAGAAAAAACGTGCCAGATAAACAAAATACATCGCGTACAATAGGCAAATAAATGAATCGACTTTTCACTCATGATGTTTTTATTGCCTTTAATTTAATTTTGATTGGCATCTACGCGCACATCAGCACTTAAGAAAAGTGTCTAACTTCGATTGTTTAATGCTGCCCTTCGTGGTCCTTAATCATATTTTGATTTCAAGAGGAATATAAACAAGAAGACTAGCTTTCCATATGTACGTACCCCTATATATATGTTTATAAAACAAGATATCTAGATATGTACTTAGCATAAATTTTTATCCTTTTCATGTTATATACTTCACTTCATCAAATAGTCTCACTACTGTCCGCGCCGTGTTTTTCCTATTTTGCCACAATCGTCACATCAAATATATCCAAAAGTAAAGAATAAAACCATGTTGATATTCTTCAAATCAACTTAACTTGGATGATGTATAAGTGCCGACGTTTAGCGATCCACGCGTCACTTAAATAAACACTAAAATTAGTGAGCTTAGTGCACAATGTAACACCTCTGGTGTTTAACTGTAATTAACCTGACATGTCATCATCATTAGTCATTAATCATTCTTGCCTTGCATTTATGTTTGCTTAGTACTTGTGTAGCAATCTCTTTTCAAAACCCTAAAAGCCCAAATCTTCCTATAAGGGCAAAAATGGTAATTTCACCTCTGTGCCTAGCTTTGTGTAATTCTTGTTCAGTTGGATGTCTTGAAGTTTTGTTGTGTTGGCCAAAGTTCAAAAACCAAAATCAGATTTCAAATCCCTTTGCAAAACCCTGATTTCCAAACCCTGGATTTTATCCCTCTTTTTGTAATTCAAAAATTATTCAAAATTTGAGGTTGGTCCAAAAAGCAAAGTTGTAGATCTGGCCAAGAGAAACAACTTTGGTATTTACAAATTTTCAAGTTTCTGTACAAAGTTTGAAGTAAATCCAAATTCATTCAAATCCAGTTTTTGTCCCCTTTTCAGTTTTCAAAATTTATTTAAAAACTATTGAGTTTCAGAAAAAGTGGTATATTAGCAAAGTTGTAGGTTTTGATAAAAGGAACAACTTTCATATTTGCAGATTTCCAACTTTCAATGTAAAATCAAAAGTAATTTTGAATTTATTCAAATCCCAAAGTGTTTCCTTTTCTGTTTTCAAATGTAATCAAAAACTGTTTGAATTTGAAAATATTCTTTTTGACAAAGTTGTAGATCTCTTTTTTCTGAACAACTTTGGTGTTTTGAGTTTTTGCTGCTCAGTTCAAATTTGGGATAATTTGCAAAATACAGAGATCAGCCCAAAGTCAAACCCTAGGGCATAGCCCTGTTCATCTTCCCTCACCGTAGAGGGGGGGGCCCCGCCAGGCCAGGGGCGGGCGGCGGCGCCCCCGCGCACGCGCCGCCTGCCGCGCCGCCGCCGCCCCCGACGCCTGCGCCCGCGCCATCATGCCGCCGCCCACCCCGCGCGCCAGTGCCCTCGCGCCCCGTCCCCTCCCTGCCCCTCGCGCCGCCCGCGGGCGTGGCGTCCGGCCCTCCCCGCGCCGGCCTTCGCCCAGCCTGGGTGCACGCCGTCCTTCCCGCCGGCTCGCAATCGAGTGCGCACGCCCGGCCGAGCTCATCCACACCATCCGTGCTCTCTACTACCGTCCCCTTGGCCGCGGCTATAAAAGGCCGCCGGAGCCGGAGCTCCGCACTCGACCCCGCCGCCGTGGCCAGACCACTCACTCCAAGCTCCCGCCGCTCAACCACCTAGCCCGAAAGCTCCGCCTTGAGCTCGTGAAGCTTTCCCACCCCTCAATTTCACCTCCCCCGCCTCCAATCGCCCGGCGTAACCCCATCTTCCCATCTCCGGCGGAAAACCCGGCGAACTCGGGTTCGTCAAATACTCCCTCTCCGGCCACGATATCTTCCCCTGACCCCTGTGTCAGCTTCCTTGGCTCCGCGCGACTCTAACCAGGCCCTTGCGGTCTCGTGTGTTGCGCAGGATCGCCGGATCGCCGGAGTGCCGCCGCGGTCGTCTCCTCCCTCGAGCCTCACCCTCGAGCACGTGTCGAGCCTCACCCTCGAGCCTCACCCTCGAGCACGCCTCGAACCGCGCTCCCTCGAAGCAGCCGAGCCCTGCCTCCGACCCGTGGTAAGCACCCGAAGCCTCCGGTCTCTGCTTCCATCCACTCACGTTTCGCCCGAGCCTCCCAGTCAGGCCTCGGACGGACGCTTGCTTTCCCGTCTCGCCCGAGCCTTCCGTCTCGCCCGAGTCCGCTTCGCCCGAGCCAGCCTCGGCGAGGCCATGCTCTCCGCTTCTCTCCCCGCCCGAGCCAGCCGCTTCGAACGACGCTGCCTTCCGTCTCGCCCGAGCCTCCGGGCCAGGCCTCGGACGAAGCAGTCGCTTCCGTCTCGACCGAGCCCTTTCGCCCGAGCCCCGCGCGATTCGCCCGAGCCCCGCGCGATTCGCCGAGCCTTGCAGAAGGAGCACAGTGCTCTTTTCTTTTTCTGAAAGATGTGAATAGTGTTCTGTTTTCTCTTTTTTGTGTGAATTAATCTGTTGTTCCTTAAATCCTGATAAAATTATGGTATGCTCCTTGCACTGTGTAGTATTTTATAAAAATATGAAACTTGACTTTTCTGCAAGAATTTGAAATGTAAAATCCCTCTTTTAATTAATAAATGGATAGGTTTGGATTTTTAGAAAATTATTTATAACTCCAAAAATCATGAGATAAATTTTTGTGAGCTTCCTATGCCATGTTTAGTCTCTGGTGAATTTTGAAGTCTTTTGGAACAAGTTGATTTTTGAGCATTTATCTTTAATTGTTAAATAGTGCCTTTTGTTAATTAATGTCTGGAATTATTTGAGCACCTTAATGACCTCCAAAAATTATGAAATTTGTTTTGCCATCTATCTACACCATAATGAACTTATGTGATTAATTTGGTAATTTTTGGAGCAACTTCATAAAATGACCTTTTTAAATAATTAAGGAAAATAGAAAAGTGATTAGGGTTCATGTTGTATGCCCTGTTTTGCATTGTTCATGCTAGCATACTCATGTGCATGCATCATTGCATTCGTATAGTCACCGAAGAAGGAGTCAAGATCGAGGCAGCCGCCGACGAACCTGTCCCCGAGGCTACCCCGAGTTCCGACAACTGCTCCGCCGCCTTCGAGCCTGCCCTCTTTGCTCTTCAAGGCAAGCCCCGGTGCATTTAACCCTTTCCTTGAATTTATAAAATGATTTCCTTAAATGCTTTTGAGTTAAATTATTGCATTAGGTTTATAGGAGTTGTGTGCTATCCTAATTGATGCACTATCCACCTTGACCACTGATACACCCGATACCTCCTGCTTTTCAAAAGTATTTGAAAAATGCTTAGCAATGCTTATTGAATTAGACTTTGCAATAAAATGCCAATTTCAAAAGTGTGATCACTTAAGGAATGTTTATGGGATTTTGGTCTTACTCCCCGGCTGTTGGCTAGGTATCTGATCCGTACCTAGTCAATAGCGAGGAGAGGTTGTCCGAGCGTACGGTGCCGTCATGTTGTAGTCCGGGACTCAACAGTTGACACCGACCGGGACAGGGTTGAAAAACTGACAGGACTATTACGCTTGGGTGAGATATAACCAAGGTATAGTTCTGGCTGGAAAATTAGGGACCATCCGTATGGGGGCCTGCTGGTCAAGACTTGTAACTATTCACATACTTCGGAAAGCTCTGGCTCCGAGAAATCCTTGATTGGGACCGACAACCGCGCACTGGGAGTGGAGAGATGGCGGAAGTAGCATGTACCCACGTGGTCGTCGTACCTGGAAGGAGTGGTGTACTGTACTTCCGGGTGGCGTAGGACCGGTCCAATCTTGGAGGAATCGTGGTAGACGAGTTGGCATATGCAAGCTTGGGTGCTACATATGCAGTGTGGATAGGGATCCTCAGCTGAGTATTATTTATCCGGATTAACGTTGCTCCTCGGTTATGGAGACTTGGTCACTGACTGTCAACGGAGAGTGGTTCTCAACTAGGAATGTTTTGAAATGTAAAATGAATCATGATGATGAAGAATTGAGGAATACTGAATCTTTCAAAATAAAATAAGGTTTACAAAAATGCTTTTCTGCAAAATACTTGATCTTGCTTAAGCCTTACCTTGACTACCCTAAGCCTCTCATTCCTGAGTCTTCTCCCTTTTCTTTAGTCGGGTAAGTCTTGTTGAGTACCCCAGTACTCAGGGTTTGTTACCCATGCTGCAGGTATGACAGAGTCCCCGATGTGTCTTGCACCCTGCTGCGTGACCATCGTCCAGGAAGAGGCCGATGAGGCCGAAGAATAGTTGTACACCCTCGGGCTGGGTGATTATAAGTATCTTTGCTGTTCTCCACTATGTTGCCTATGTCTATTTCTATTATCAGAACTTGGTTTGTAATAACTGCACCTTAATTTCTATTTGGAACCCTGTTTTGTAAACTAATGTTAATTTAAGTCTTCCGCTCATTATTCCGATGTTATTTGTAAAAGTATGCAATGCTGTAACCGAATTGTGAGATGATCCTGCGGACATTGGGCACTGATGTAGCCCGGTGGCGAACAGGTCTTAATCACATGGAACATGGGTTCGGCTGTCAGAGGTTGACAGGGACACGTGGGCCATGGGATTAGGGTCGTTCCGTCACAGAGTGGTATCGGAGCATCTCACTTTAACGTTGCAGTGTTCGTTTTTGCGAAAACTTCAAAAGACCTTTTGAGTCCAAACAAACTAAACTTGACTATTTTGAGTCCAAATTGCTTCTCTCATCTTGTCTCTCATATGGCAACACTAGCTAGTGGAACAACATGTTTTAAGCCCTATGTACTTTATTTATTTATTGCATTGCTTTGTTCCGTAGGAACGATTCATGCATCATGTCATAATCACTTAAGTTAACTTCCTCTCTAAGTTCGTTGGGGTAGTATGCCTTTACCTGTTCTTGCTAGCCTTTCTCATCCATCTTCTCTTATCCAGACATGGCTCGTATCAAGCTGACTGCCCGCAAGTCGACTGGACCGCATGGTGTGCCACGCCACCAGCTGGCACCACGCGCGCTGGGGAGGAGACTGGAGAATCTTCCAACGGTCGTCGCTTTCCCGCCGCACCCGTAAGAACCTGAAGGAGGAGATCAAGGATCTGAAGGCTGAGCTGAAGAACTTGGAGCATGACTTCTACCACTCACGCCTGGAGTTTTATGAGGCACGAGCTTCCCTGGAGCAGGCCAACCGAACACGGTTCGCGCTATCGAGCAGCGCAATGATGCTTGGACCCGCGAGGACGTTACCAGAGCCCAGCTCCACGGACTGCAGCAGTACACAGCTCAGATTGAACAGTTCAATGATATGCTTCATGAGGAAGTGCATCAGCTGTATGATCAACTCCACCCCTTGGTACCCCGGTTATGGAAGACCCTGAGGACGGAGTGTGGAAGAACCAGAAGTGGAACAAGGGCCAGGCGAGAACGAAGAAGTTGAACCTGTCGAAGATGTCCACGCTGAAGACGAGGACGAGGAGGAAGAGCCTGAGCTCATCCTCGAAGAAGACGACGACGAAGAAATGATCATCATCGACGAGGACTAGACGTCAGTGGAGATCGTGTGTCTGTACCATCTGCTTACCTAAAACCTTAGTCTAGGTTTGGGGGCGTTAGTCTGTCTGTTGCCAAGTCTGGCATGTATCTTTCTTTTCGCATCTTTTCCCTTTATCGGTCTGTATCATCTGTCAGTCACCTTATCAAGTCATCAGTCTTTGTATCAGAAGAAGCTATCTATCTGTTGTTTTCAGAACCCTATCTATGAATGCTAAGTTCCAAGTTGCTTAACAGATGCCTGTGAACACTCGCACTGGAGCTGGAGGTTCTGATGATGCCAACTTGCTAAGGTAGCCTGGGACAGCTGGAGGAGTTTCTGATTGATGCCAAACCTCCCAAACCCTCCACCTGTCCCAGCTACCCTAGCAGAGGCCATTGCAGCCTTGGCCGCCGCTGCCAACCTAATGGCTCAAAACCAAGGACAGCAGAACATTCACCGTGGTCGCCACCAACATTAACCAGGACCACCTATGTGGAATTCACCGAAACTCGTCCACCGGTCTTCACCAAGGCCGATGAGCCCCTCGAAGCTGATGATTGGCTCCGCACCATGGAGCAGAAGTTTGGTCTTATCAACTGCACCGATATCCAGAAGCCACGGTTCGCTTCACAGCAGCTTCGTGGTCCGCAGAGTGCTTGGTACGCCAACCTGTTGGCCGCCCAGCCAGAAGGTCATCGGTTGACCTGGGAAGAGTTCCGCACTGCCTTCCGTGCTCATCACATCCCTTCCGGATTAATGAAAATGAAGCTTGATCAGTTCCTGGCTCTCCAACAGAAAGACTCCACAGTCATGCAGTATGTGGGTCAATTCAATCATCTCAGCCAGTATGCCTCAGAGTATGTAACACAGATGAGAGAGAAGAGGGATTGTTTCCTCAGAGGACTGCACCCAAAGATCCGCAGGAGCTTGTCCAATAACCTGACTGGGTCTTATCACGATGTTGTTGACCGGGCTGTTGCTTTTGAAGAAAGCAATCGCCAGTACCAGAGAAGAGAAGAAGAAGAAGAAAGCAGGTCAAGCAGCTTCTCTGGCGGTCACAAACGCCAGAGAATCATCTATCACCCCAGCCACCACCACAATCGTCTACCTACCCCAACCAGCAAGTGGTCGTCCGTACCGCGGCCACCACCCATAATGCCAACCAGCAAAGTGCCACACAGCCGAACGCCCCAGGTGTTCGTATCACCACTCCACAAACAGCCTACAACCATCCCTGCTACAACTGTGGCCAGCTTGGTCACTGGTCTCGTGAGTGCCCAAAGCCCAAGAGGTATGCTCAGAATGCTCAGAAGAATCCTGGAGGATCTCAGCAGCAGCACCGTGCACAGCAGCAGCATGCCCAGAAAGGCAGGATTGTCAAGAAGCACGGGCAAGTCTACTACACCGCTGTCAGCGATATACCAGAAGGGGAGCCCGTCATGATCGGTAGGTTTCCTGTTGCCAATCACCCTGCAGTTGTGTTGTTTGATTCTGGTGCATCGCATTCCTTCATCAGTCGTACTTTTGTCATCAAGCATGAAATATCATTGAGGATTTAAAAGAAAGTTTCTGCATATTTTCGCCTGGAGGGCGTATAAGTACTAAGGAAGTGGTTCGCAGTTACCAGTAATGTGGGGGAACATGTATTTCCCACCACCATGATAGTGCTTCATGCTCAGGAGATAGATGTCATCCTAGGCATGAATTGGATGTGTCAGTATAAAGCCATGATCGACATCTTGAATAGAGTTGTGAGAGTGGATATTCCTAACAGTACCGCCAAACTCCTTCTCCAACTTCCAATGCCTCAAAAACCAGCAGCCACTCAAATAAATACCGCCTATGTTCTGGAAACCGGGACATCCCCGTGGTTTGTGAATTCCCTGATGTTTTTCCTGAGGATTTGCCTGGTCTGCCTCCTGACCGTGACATTGAGTTTGCCATAGAGCTAAAGCCCGGGACTGCTCCTATATCCCGCAGAGCTTATCGAATGCCTCCCAGAGAGTTGGCAGAACTAAAAATCCAATTACAAGATTTGTTGGACAAGGGTTTCATTCGCCCAAGCTCGTCTCCTTGGGGCTGTCCTGCAATCTTTGTAAAGAAGAAAGACAAGACTCTCAGAATGTGCATTGATTATCGCCCACTCAATGAGGTCACCATCAAAAACAAATATCCCTTGCCTCGTATTGATCTTCTCTTTGACCAGTTAGCTGGAGCCAAAGTATTCTCCAAGATCGATCTCAGATCCGGCTACCACCAAATAAAGATTCGTCCTGAAGATATTCCTAAAACAGCTTTCACCACCAGATACGGCCTATATGAGTACTTGGTCATGTCCTTCGGTTTGACCAATGCCCCTGCTCATTTCATGTACCTCATGAACTTTGTTCATGCCAGAGCTTGATAAATTCGTGGTCGTGTTCATTGACGACATCCTTGTCTACTCAAAAACCCTGAAGATCATGCCGAGCATCTTCGTATCGTTCTACCGTCTCAGAGAGCATCAGCTGTATGCCAAGTTCAGTAAATGTGAGTTCTGGTTAGATCAGATACAGTTTCTTGGTCATGTCCTTTCCGCTGAAGGGTGTGTCAGTTGACCCTGGTAAAGTGGCAGACATTCTGGATTGGAAGCCACCTACCACTGTTCATCAAGTCCGCAGCTTTATGGGAATGGCAGGATATTATCGTCGATTCATTCCGGATTTCTCAAGAATCGCCAAGCCTATCACTGAGTTAGTAAAGAATTCTGTGAAGTTTGTCTGGTCACCAGCCTGTGAGCAAGCCTTTCAAACTCTGAAGAAATTGTAACTACATCACCAGTGCCAGCCCCGAACATCGAGAAGCCCTTTGATGTCTACTGTGATGCATCTGGTACTGGTTTGGGCTGTGTTTGATGCAAGAAGGTCGAGTGATCGCTTATGCCTCCCGACAGCTTAAGCGACATGAAGAGAATTACCCAACTCATGATCTCGAGTTAGCAGCAGTAGTAGTGCATGCATTGAAGATCTGGCGTCATTATTTGTTGGGCAGTACCTGTAATGTGTACACTGATCACAAAAGCCTGAAGTATATCTTCACTCAAGAGGAACTGAATATGAGGCAGAGAAGATGGCTTGAGTTAATTAAGGACTATGATCTTGAAGTGCATTACCATCCGGGTAAGGCGAATGTGGTCGCCGATGCACTCAGTCGCAAGTCTTATTGCAACTGTCTGATGATGAAACCCTATGATTCTTCTTGTGTTATGAGCTGGAAAAGTTGAATATTGAAATGATTCCACAAGGAACTCTGAATAATATCAGAATAGAAACCCCTATCAGAGAGCAGATCATCGCTGCACAGAAAGATAACCCTGGAATCAAGCACATCATCGAAAAGGTCCAATCCGGAAGGGATGTTTCAGTATCGATGATGCAGGAGTAGTATGGTTTAAGAATCGGTTAGTAGTTCCTAAAGTGCCTGAGTTAAGAAAGTTAATCCTTGATGAAGCACACTTGACTAGATTCTCCATCCACCCGGCAGCAACAAAATGTACCAGGATTTGAAGCAGCAATTCTGGTGGACAAAGATGAAGATTGAGATCGCCCGGTATGTCGCTCAGTGCGATACCTGCCAGAAAGTCAAAGCCGTGCACATGAAGCCCGGAGGAGAATTGCAACCTTTACCTATACCTGCTTGGAAATGGGACGATATCAGTATGGACTTTATCAATGGTCTACCCAAGACATCAAGAGGTTTTGATTCCATATGGGTGATCGTGGATCGCCTCACTAAGCAAGCTCACTTCCTGCCAGTGAAGACCAGTTACACCGTCCCCACTTATGCCACTTTGTACAAGAACCACATAGTGAAACTCCATGGCATACCCAAGAGCATTATCTCTGATCGTGGTACCCAGTTTGTCGCAAAGTTTTGGAAAGCGTTCCATACCTCACTTGGAACCAAGCTCTTGCATAGTACGGCATATCATCCGCAAACAGATGGACAAACTGAGCGAGTCAACCAAGTGTTAGAGGATATGTTGAGAGCATGTGTGCTCACCTTCGCAGATACTTGGGATGACTGTTTGCCCTTGGCAGAGTTCTCATATAATAACAGTTACCAAGAGAGCATCAAAATGGCACCCTTTGAAGCACTGTACGGCCGCCGTTGTCGTACACCTCTCAATTGGTCTGAACCCGGAGAAAGGGAATTCTTTGGAGTTGACCTAGTAAAAGATATGGAAGAGAAAGTCAAGCATATACAAGAGAACATGAAGATTGCACAGTCTCGACAGAAAAGTTATGCTGACAGGAGACGTCGACCTCTGCAGTTCGAGATCGGGGATTATGTGTACCTGAAGGTCTCACCCACCAAAGGAGTCACTCGTTTTGGAGTCAAAGGAAAGCTAGCACCCCGCTACATTGGTCCGTTTGAGATTCTGGATCGTTGTGGCAAGGTCGCTTACAAGCTAAGTTTGCCCGATCATCTTTCAGCAGTTCATAATGTGTTTCATGTCTCCCAACTCAAGAAGTGTCTCCGAGTACCTGAACATGTGGTTGAAGTTGAAGGCGTTGAGCTAGAACCAGATCTGTCATACACTGAGTATCCAGTTCGCGTGTTGGATCACAAGGATCGTGTTACCCGAAGAACCACCACAAGATGGTACAAGATCCAGTGGAACCAGCACTCTGAAGAAGAAGCCACCTGGGAATCCGAAGACTTCTTAGCAAAGAACTATCCCGACTTTCTCGAATCTCTGTAGATGTAAGGTTTTGCCTTTTCCTTCTTAAGACGTGGAATCTCGGGGCGAGATTTCTTTTAGGGGGAAGGCTGTAACACCTCTGGTGTTTAACTGTAATTAACCTGACATGTCATCATCATTAGTCATTAATCATTCTTGCCTTGCATTTATGTTTGCTTAGTACTTGTGTAGCAATCTCTTTTCAAAAACCCTAAAAGCCCAAATCTTCCTATAAGGGCAAAAATGGTAATTTCACCTCTGTGCCTAGCTTTGTGTAATTCTTGTTCAGTTGGATGTCTTGAAGTTTTGTTGTGTTGGCCAAAGTTCAAAATCAAAATCAGATTTCAAATCCCTTTGCAAAACCCTGATTTCCAAACCCTGGATTTTATCCCTTTTTTTGTAATTCAAAAATTATTCAAAATTTGAGGTTGGTCCAAAAAGCAAAGTTGTAGATCTGGCCAAGAGAAACAACTTTGGTATTTACAAATTTTCAAGTTTCTGTACAAAGTTTGAAGTAAATCCAAATTCATTCAAATTCCAGTTTTTGTCCCCTTTTCAGTTTTAAAATTTATTTAAAAACTATTGAGTTTCAGAAAAAGGGTATATTAGCAAAGTTGTAGGTTTTTGATAAAAGGAACAACTTTCATATTTGCAGATTTCCAACTTTCAATGTAAAATCAAAAGTAATTTTGAATTTATTCAAATCCCAAAAGTGTTCCTTTTCTGTTTTCAAATGTAATTCAAAAACTGTTTGGATTTGAAAATATTCTTTTTGACAAAGTTGTAGATCTCTTTTTTCTGAACAACTTTGGTGTTTTGAGTTTTTGCTGCTCAGTTCAATTTTGGAGTAATTTGCAAAATACAGAGATCAGCCAAAAGTCAAACCCTAGGGCATAGCCCTGTTCATCTTCAACCGTAGAGGGGGGGGCCCGGCCATGGCGCGCGCCCGCGCTGCGCCACGCGCACGCCTGGCAGCCGCACGCGCGCCCCAACCTGTCGCCTGCGCCGCGCCATCATGCCGCCCCGCACGCGCGCCAGTTGACCTCGCCCCCGTCCCCTACAGTGCCCAGGGCGTCGCCGCCGCGTGGCCGTCACCGGCGAGCCGAGACGCCAGGCCCTGGGTGCACGCCCGTCCTTCCCGCCGGCTCGCAATCGAGTGCGCACGCTCGGCGAGCTCATCCACACCATCCCGTGCTCTCTACCGCCCCCTGGCCGCGGCTATAAAAGGCCCGCCGGAGCCGGAGCTCCGCACTCGACCCCGCCGCCGTGGCCAGGACACTCCGAAGCTCCCGCCGCTCAACCACCTAGCCCGAAAGCTCCGCCTTGAGCTCGTGAAGCTTTCCCACCCCTCAATTTCACCTCCCCCGCCTCCAATCGCCCGGCGTAACCCCATCTTCCATCTCCGGCGGAAACCCGGCGAGCTCGGGTTCGTGAAATACTCCCTCTCCGGCCACGAAATCTTCCCCTGACCCTGTGTCAGCTTCTTGGCTCCGCGCGACTCTAACCAGGCCCTTGCGGTCTCGTGTGTTGCGCAGGATCGCCGGATCGCCGGAGTGCCGCCGCGGTCGTCTCCTCTCGAGCCTCACCCTCGAGCACGTGTCGAGCCTCACCCTCGAGCCTCACCCTCGAGCACGCCTGCGAACCTCGCTCCCTCGAAGCCAGCCGAGCCCTGCCTCCGACCCGTGGTAAGCACCCGAAGCTCCGGTCTCTGCTTCCACTCCGTTTCGCCCGAGCCTCCAGTCAGGCCTCGGACGGACGCTTGCTTTCCGTCTCGCCCGAGCCTTCCGTCTCGCCCGAGTCCGCTTCGCCCGAGCCAAGCCTCGGCGAGCGCATGCTCTCCGCTTCGCCCGAGCCAGGCCTCGGCGAACAATGCCTTCCGTCTCGCCCGAGCCTCCGGGCCAGGCCTCGGACGAAGCATTCGCTTCCGTCTCGACCGAGCCCGTTTCGCCCGAGCCCCGCGCGATTCGCCCGAGCCCCGCGCGCGATTCGCCGAGCCTTGCATAGAAGGAGCACAGTGCTCTTTTTTTTTCTGAGAGATGTGAATAGTGTTCTGTTTTCTCTTTTTGTGTGAATTAATCTGTTGTTCCTTAAATCCTGATAAATTATGGTATGCTCCTTGCACTGTGTAGTATTTATAAAAATATGAAACTTGACTTTTCTGCAAGAATTTGAAAAATAAAACCCTCTTTTAATTAATAAATGGATAGTTTTGGATTTTTAGAAAATTATTTATAACTCCAAAAATCATGAGATAAATTTTTGTGAGCTTCCTATGCCATGTTTAGTCTCTGGTGAAATTTTGAAGTCTTTTGGAACAAGTTGATTTTTGAGCATTTATCTTTAATTGTTAAATAGTGCCTTTTGTTAATTAATGTCTGGAATTATTTGAGCACCTTAATGACCTCCAAAAATTATGAAATTTGTTTTGCCATCTATCTACACCATAATGAACTTATGTGATTAATTGGTAATTTTGGAGCAACTTCATAAAATGACCTTTTTAAATAATTAAGGAAAATAGAAAAAGTGATTAGGGTTCATGTTGTATGCCCTGTTTTGCATTGTTCATGCTAGCATACTCATGTGCATGCATCATTGCATTCGTATAGTCACCGAAGAAGGAGTCAAGATCGAGGCAGCCGCCGACGAACCTGTCCCCGAGGCTACCCCGAGTTCCGACAACTGCTCCGCCGCCTTCGAGCCTGCCCTCTTTGCTCTTCAAGGCAAGCCCCGGTGCATTTAACCCTTTCCTTGAATTTATAAAATGATTTCCTTAAATGCTTTTGAGTTAAATTATTGCATTAGGTTTATAGGAGTTGTGTGCTATCCTAATTGATGCACTATCCACCTTGACCACTGATACACCGATACCTGCTTTTCAAAAGTATTGAAAAATGCTTAGCAATGCTTATTGAATTAGACTTTGCAATAAAATGCCAATTTCAAAAGTGTGATCACTTAAGGAATGTTTATGGGATTTTGGTCTTACTCCCCGGCTGTTGGCTAGGTATCTGATCCGTACCTAGTCAATAGCGAGGAGAGGTTGTCCGAGCGTACGGTGCCGTCATGTTGTAGTCCGGGACTCAACAGTTGACACCGACCGGGACAAGGTTGAAAAACTGACAGGACTATTACGCTTGGGTGAGATATAACCAAGGTATAGTTCTGGCTGGAAAATTAGGGACCATCCGTATGGGGGCCTGCTGGTCAAGACTTGTAACTATTCACATACTTCGGAAAGCTCTGGCTCCGAGAAATCCTTGATTGGGACCGACAACCGCGCACTGGGAGTGGAGAGATGGCGGAAGTAGCATGTACCCACGTGGTCGTCGTACCTGGAAAGGAGTGGTGTACTGTACTTCCGGGTGGCGTAGGACCGGTCCAATCTTGGAGGAATCGTGGTAGACGAGTTGGCATATGCAAGCTTGGGTGCTACATATGCAGTGTGGATAGGGATCCTCAGCTGAGTATTATTTATCCGGATTAACGTTGCTCCTCGGTTATGGAGACTTGGTCACTGACTGTCAACGGAGAGTGGTTCTCAACTAGGAATGTTTTGAAATGTAAAATGAATCATGAATGATGAAGAATTGAGGAATACTGAATCTTTCAAAATAAAATAAGGTTTACAAAAATGCTTTTCTGCAAAATACTTGATCTTGCTTAAGCCTTACCTTGACTACCCTAAGCCTCTCATTCCTGAGTCTTCTCCCTTTTCTTTAGTCGGGTAAGTCTTGTTGAGTACCCCAGTACTCAGGGTTTGTTACCCATGCTGCAGGTATGACAGAGTCCCCGATGTGTCTTGCACCCTGCTGCGTGACCATCGTCCAGGAAGAGGCCGATGAGGCCGAAGAATAGTTGTACACCCTCGGGCTGGGTGATTATAAGTATCTTTGCTGTTCTCCACTATGTTGCCTATGTTTATTTCTATTATCAGAACTTGGTTTGTAATAACTGCACCTTAATTTCTATTTGGAACCCTGTTTTGTAAAACTAATGTTATTTAAGTCTTCCGCTCATTATTCCGATGTTATTTGTAAAAGTATGCAATGCTGTAACCGAATTGTGAGATGATCCTGCGGACATTGGGCGCTGATGTAGCCCGGTGGCGAACAGGTCTTAATCACATGGAACATGGGTTCGGCTGTCAGAGGTTGACAGGGACACGTGGGCCATGGAATTAGGGTCGTTCCGTCACACACAAGTCATAAGGCTATAGTACTAGCGCTATATATGTGCCTAGGCACCTCTTAACTAGTGTGCACCCCAATTATCCGAACGATATATAGTAGATGAGCATAGAATATGTTGCTGTGGCAACCAGAAACCAAAAGAACCACAGTAAGTAAACCAAGGAACACACTGACAAAAGGCATGTGGATGCTAGTGTTTATTTTACTTTGCCCATATTTGCTTATTGTATTTCAAAGATTAAGAAGCTAGAATGTACTCCCTCCGTCCCTAAAAAAATGCAATTCTAGTATTGAGATGATCAGTCAAACTTTCATATAAGTTTAATGAAGTTATGAAAGAGTAAAGTCTATCACTGGTCTTAAACTGTACCATTGTGTATCCTGGTCTCTCAAACTCATAAATCGATCGTTTATGTCCTTAAACTTGTTGGCTGTGTCCCCGGTCCTAAACTTATTCTACTATGTCATCTCGGTTTCTAAATTATAATTACCCATTTAGGTCCTCAAACTTATTCAGTGTGTCATCCTGGTCCCTAAACTTTGTATTAGTCCCATCTAAATCTAAACATGACAATTTAAAAATATTATATCAACAAATAATTCATAATTTTTTCATATGAACTCGAACAAAGACAAACTTTATATCAAAATTGTAGTCCTTCATGCGATCTATAACTTTGTAGTAAAAAAAATTTTAATCATTTTTTTAGAGTCCCAAAATATTATTTTATAATTATAGATTTTGAAATTTAAAATTTAAAATTATCAAACAATCTTGAATATTGACATAATCTATATAAAAGTTATAGTTCTCAATGCAATCTATAAAGTTATAGATGAAAAAATTATTTAAAGTTATTTAGTATCCAAAAATTTAATTTTAATTTTTAAATTTATAAAAACAATATTTTGGGACCCTAAACAGTTTCAATTCAAAAACTTTTGAACTATAAAGTTGTAGATCACATCTAGAGCTACAATTTTGATATAAAGGTTGTCTTCATTCGAATTCATATTAAAAAGTTATGAATTATTTTTTGATATAAAATTTTTAGATCGTCTTGTTTTAACCTAGATGAGACTCAAAATCAAGTTTAGGGACTGAAATGACACAACTGAACAAGTTTAAGGACCTAAATGGGTGATTTGCAACATTTGGTACCAGGATGACACAATCGAACAAGTTTGACGACCTAAACAGTCAATTTGTGAGTTTAGAGACCGGAATGACACAACAACACAAGTTTAGGGACCGGTGATGGACTTTACTCTTTATGAAAAATAGTAAACACATTTATGCCTCTCACTACAGCAGATCGGTTCTTTGCCGAGTGCTGGCAGCACTCGGCAAAGAGTCTTTTGCACTCGGCGAAGGCTTCGCCGAGTGCCGCATTCGGCAAAGAAAATGTCGGCAAAGGGCTCTTTGCCGAGTGCCAAATATCGGGCACTCGGCGAAGGCTTTGCCGAGTGCTGACGTGGCACTCGGCAAAGAAAAGTACTCGGAAAGCAAAAAAAAAACGAAAAAAAATCCAAAAAAAATAGAGAAAAACTTTTATTAAATCGGGGGAGAGGCCCACTAGGCAGCGTCCGTCCTGGTATTTTTCACACATTTTCTCTCACACGCAGTCAGCAGGATTCGAAACTCACGACCTCTCATTCGCGCGGAGCCTCCTCTACAACTGCACTACACACATATACGTTCCATCTCCGTTTCGGTTACCCATATATTATACTAAACCGAGTGTGTAACTTGCTTATTTGAGGCCCTAAACGAATTCAAATAAAAAAGTTGTCAACTACAAAGTTTTCTAACTTTTTGAGATCTACAACTTTTATTTTGGCAGTTTTTCCATCTGAGGCCGTTTATAAAAATTTGAATTTCAAATTTGACAATTTGAAACGTAGTTTTCGTTGACAAGATGATTTAAATCTAAATAGGTCTACTATGAAAATATTTCAAAATTAATCCAGTAATATCTATTTGATATCATAAATAGAAGTTTTTTTTCATATAGTATTGGTTATACTTGACATTATTTGTCTTCTCAAGAAATTAGAATTAGAACGGAGGGAGCAGCTAGCTGGTAACATAATATCACAGGAAGTAAGAGCAGGCAGTCAGGCACTACAGCTACAGCTTTTGTAAAGACATTCAGACAAAGAGACAAAAAGAGAAGCTAAACTGTGCTAGCATCGCACAAATCCTTTCTGTCTGGTAAAGTCGGTGCCCTCTGACCTTAATCAAACTAGCTTTGCTACACCACTCCTCCATATGCATGTATGCGTGCGTGCAAGTGAAATTAAAATTGAAACTAAATGCGTCCTGCCGGCCGGGATAGAGATGTTCTTATCATCTGATGACATCTGTTCCAGTGCAATGCAAGAATCTAAGGCATAAATTATGCAGGACGAACTCTTCTCTCTCTCTCTCTCTCTCTCTCTCTCTATATATATATATATATTATATATATATATAATATATATATATATATATATATGTCCTGCATGCTACCTTCAAATTAACTAACACTTGACCTTACGTGCATGCCCTAATAGCTTGATCAAACTAATTAATCCGTGACGACATTCAATCATGCACTGCGCCGAACGGAACTGGGTCCTGTCTGCCAATAATTAGCTACTCTCCTCTGCTGTTACGAACTGAATTTCATTTGACTATATATACCTATACTGTACTTGTAGTTTATAAATTAAAGATCAGGTGAGAAAGTGATGAATGAAGTAGTAGCAGTAGTATCACTACTGGAAATTCTGGCTTTATTTGTTGCAATGTTGCCTAGTGACTGCTGCTTTGCAGAGTGCTAAAAGTAAGACATTCGGGAAAGACCGGGTTTGCCGAGTGTGCCGCACTAGGCAAAGACAGACACTCGACAAATCCAGAATTACCTAGTGTCTGGCACTCAGCAAACCTTGTATCTATCATTGCATATTTTGCATCTGTCATGTATCATCCATCCATCCCGTTTGAGAGGATAAGTCCAGGTAGAGTTTAATACTGTTATGATATAGTATGATTAAGCAAAAGCTATGTCAAACTATACACCAATAATGATTCATGCACGTAGGGTACAATTACACACTGCATGCATTATTGACGGTTCATGCATAGCATATGGAGGCGCATTGCACCTGAACAATGTCCCGACGACAACGTACCTCAATTTATATATCTAATCGAGTTTGTTTTGTTAGTTAGGCCATTAGGGCGGCAGTAGCTGATGATGATGCATGGAGTATATGATAGATTAATATTATGCTGGCTAGTACATACCTGATGTGCCTGTTGCATTAGACTAAGATTGATCACGCTGAAGGCCACTGTTTGGGAATCTGTTGGTGCATGTGTGTGCTTCTCTCTGTGTCTCTCTATATATCTATCCAACAGGCTATATATAACAAGTAGGGTTAGGTGCTGTGTTGTAGCTCTCTACAATCAAAAGGCGGATGCTCATGTGGGCTTTTTGTCTGCTCTAATTTTAATTTCTTTGATTCGAGGAAATGTACGTGTGTGCACCTGCTTTCATTAATTTCTCAGTTTGATGCTCGATCGGTTAAAGCCGACCTCTGAATGAATGAAGAGAGGTAGTTGGCACTTTGTGAATCAACTCACCAATGCAATAGAGGTAGTAGGGCGTGTGACTATGGCTGGCTATATGGGTGCAAAGCTGCCAGAAAGTAGGAATTGGATTCGGATTCGCATAGAATCCGGCTAGCACTATATATATCATTTCCATTCGAATCCGATCCCAATGTAGATACGAATACAAACTGGATATCTCAAATTCAGATTCATTCACATTCAGAGACATCAACTTGATTTTGAAAATAACATGTTATTATTGGCTGTTGATAGTCTTATAATAGAATAAAATCAATATGCATGTAGGGATTTAATATGAGTACACGTACTAGATGAATTCCCGTGCGTTGCCGTAGGATTTTTGTGGTGAAATTACAATATGAGGGACAAATACTAATGAGGTGGATTATTCTGTTCAACTCTTCCTGGAAATATGAAGTAAAAAAGCCTACGTTCAAACATATAGAGTCTTGTTACAGTGGTTGAAAAATACTTTGAGGTACTTTCGGTACTTCAATTTATATTTCATTAATTTAAAAAAGGTAATTAGTAAAAATTGAATTATGCACTTAAGGATATAATGGTAATGTCTCCAATTCGTCTCTCGCATCCTAAACCAAACAGAACAAAGAGTCAATGGAAGTTTGGAACTTAGGCCCCGTGTGACACAGCTCAGCTTTATTAGTGAAGCTGTTTTTTAGAAAATAGCTTACAAGCAACTTACTAGGTGAAGTTGAGTGTTTTGAAAAAAGTGTTTGGCAAAACAGCTTCACCAACAACTTGCATGGCATGTTGAGAGAGAGAAATGAGAGTATAAGCTATAAAAAACTACTTTTTTCAGTTTTATGTTAGCTTATGGTTTTGTGAGAGTGTGAGAATAAAACAACTTCATGGGTGAATCTGTGTTTGAAAAAAAGGTGTTTGACAAAAAAAACAGCTCAGAACAACTCATGAAGCTATTGTGAGCTGTACCAAACAGCCCCTTAGCCCTGCCCCCTGGGCTCTCCTCCAAGATTCTGACGCCCAAAACCCTCTCTCCTCCACCTTGTCATTGCTCATCCTCCTTGACTGTGTTGAGATCGGTGCCATCGCCACCATCATCAGCATCGTAATGCTCGGAGAGTGAGCCACTCGTGGACGACGTGGTGGTGCTCGGAGATGATCGGACAAACCGCTCGAAGACGATCAGACAAATCACACATGGACGGGATGTTGTGCGAGGTCACAAGAAGACAAAGCCGAGCAATTGTAGGGGAAATGTACTGTAATGGAAAAAAATGGCATGCTATAATTTTTGTCCACTAGTCGCATAACCATGGAAGTGCAGGAGCTATCAGCAACTCAGAACCTTATATACTAAATAGATTTTAATGAATGAAAGCAGTTCAGTTTTTATCAATTCGTTTGTAAGCAATGATACAGCTGCAGGTTCCACCGAAGGAAAGGTCGTGAAGGTCCTTAGGGCAACACTGAGGCCTGAGTGGAGGACGGCAACCTAGGCCTTAACAGTGAGTTTTATTTTATTGTTTTCAAGACTGTCATGTCATATGAAATAAAATGAAACTCGAACGAAAACTCCTTATTTTCTTTGATTATTTTCTTTGGGAATCGGGTACAATGAAACTCCTTATTGAGAGTGAGAGTTTCATTCTAAAGTTTTATAGATATTAAATTTCATGACTCATATAGAGTTGGTATTCGTGCCAAGAGAGTTTCATTAGATGAAACTCATTTTCTCTCTCTTCTTAAATACAATGTCATGTCATAAAAACGCTTATGTGACAGCATATTTAATGCAAATAAAACTCCCACTGAGATTGGTTTATAGGCAGATGGAGAGGAGAGTCAAAGCCAGAGGAGGAGCCTCAGGCGACTGCACGCGGAAGGACGACCTCAGCCTGGTGCCATCCACGTGGCCTCTCTCAGCAGAGCTCGCATAGCGGAGCTCGCAAAGCACACACCAAGACAGGGGTTACCCGACGGGGGTTGCCCTAGGAGCGCCATGGGAGTTCAGCGAAATTACCAATTTACCATTTCATTTCAATAGAAACTGCTGGTCCCACATTTTAGTACTAATCTTATTTATTTGGTACTTTTCAGTACTTTTTGTTGGTACCTACTGTTTCTTCACCGTTTGATCTCTCCTGATGGACGGTTGGTATCTCTCTCAACACCATAAAACTTGTATCAAACATATGTATAAACAAAAAAAATTACCATATAGCTTCTAACATAGATAGTTTTTTTTCCTTATTAGTGCTTAGGCATACAGGCCAATTTGATATTTAGGCATAGCTGTGAATATGTATACAGGCCAATGTATACATAATAAAAGGTAGATGAAGCTGAGTAATTGGTACAACCTCTGTTCCAATTTATAATTCGTTGGATATTTTTTACATTTAATTTGACCACTCTTCTTATTCAAAGATTTGAGCAAAATATCACTTCTCTTTTGTTGTGGCTTGCTTTATTAATAAAAGTTCTTTAAAATGACTTAAATTGACTATGTTTGCACAAATCTTTTTTGAATAAGATGAGTGTTTAAACTTAGTATAAAAAGCCAAACGAGTGGTCAAACTTTTGTTCCAATATTTTTCTAGTTGCTTGTGCTACCTGCTACAGTACCACGGAGCAGGAAGCTTATATTAGGTGTTAGGACTTCAAAGAAGAAGGGGAAATGGATATCATGCATCCAGTATGCGGGATGATGTTAACGTACAAAATAATAAAAAGAGGGAAACTAATTTAATATTCAAAAGAAGTTTGATAGAAATGTAAAAAAACATAGAGGTGAATGAGGAGAAGATTGTGGAGGAACATGATTAGATTTTCTAAATCCATTAGTCGTAAAACACTATGCGGAGGAACGTAATCACTCTTGGTTGTGGTGGAACCGGCTGCCGGGTCATAAGCCCAGGATCCAGTCATCACCACTAGAGAACAAACCTTTGATCGATCAGCAAAATCAGCATTAGTCTCGGCAAAATTTACGTTTAGGACTAGAAAGCTCTTTAGTCCGGTTGGTAACATCAAAGGGACTAAAAGTCCCCTGCCCAACGGCTCATTTGTCAAAGGGGCCTTTACTCCCGGGACTAAAGGCCAATCTTTAGTGCCGATTGGTGTCACCAACCGGGACTAAAGGTTTTGTCCCGGTCCCTGTTTTCAGCCGGGGCTAAATGTTGGCATTTAGCCCCGGCTAGAAACATGAACCGGGACTAAATGTCTCTCCCCATATTTGAACTGTTCTTCCACCTCCAACAGAGTCCGAGCTCGTCAAAGGGACCTTTACTCCCGGGACTAAAGGCCAATCTTTAGTCCCGATTGGTGTCACCAACCGGGACTAAAGGTTTTGTCCGGTCCCTGTGGCTAGAAACATGAACTGGGACTAAATGTCTCTCTCCATATTTGAACTGTTCTTCCACCTCCAACAGAGTCCGAGCTCTCTCACTGTCTTCATTGTCTTCTTGCTTGTTCTTGTTTGTTTGCTCTCTTCTCCAGGTTTTTTTTATAACATATCTCCGGCGATTGATCTATTTCAACACATCTACGCCGTCATCGACTCGTTCAAAGGTTACTAGCTTCATCCTCTCATATTTTTAGTTGCTGCATATATATGTGGTTTTTGAATTATGCTTTCTACACTATTTTGAGCTCCATTCACTTGATAGTTTGAATATTTTGATGAAAAAAGATAAGTTAGTACCCTAAAAAGTAGTACTAAAAAGTAGTACTGTAAATATGACCGGTTTAATTAGTTCATTTAAATTATTTAGAGAAATAGAGATCATTTAAATCATTTGTTTATGAAAATTAGAAATATATAATACTTTAATTTACAAAATATGGTCGGGTTAATTATTTCATTAAAGTTAGTATGTGTATCTTCTAATGCTAGTATGCATATCACATTTTGTGAATTAGTTAGAGAAAATAGAGAACATTGAGGATTAGTTTTTCTTATTTTATTTGTTCAAAAAATTAGAAATTTATAATGCTTTAAATTAGTATTGGTTCTTCAAAAACATTGAGGATCATTTAAATTAGAGAACTTATGCTAACAGATAAGTCCCTATGGAGAGCCAAGAGCATCCAGTACAAAAACAAGGAGCTCTCTCGCCCTATAACCATGTTGCTAAAAAGACAAGTTTTACGACGACGAGCTCAAATTAGTTGAAAGAGAGAGAAAAGAAGAGGGAGGAAAGGCGAAGCAGCTCCGTCACGATGTCACGATGTCACGAAGCTTGTCGACTACCTCTCAGATCGGCTGGAGCTCGACGGGACAACAACTGTGATGGTGGTGGCTTCGAGCTCACCTCAGTGAGATCCAAATGGGCAGTCGGGGTGATTTAGGGCTCAGAAGCTGCTGCGACTAGGGTTAAGGGGGGTGGCGGTGGACACGTCGGTTTATATAGGGTCGCTCGGCATGCGGAATAAGGCAAGGGCGGGCATCGGGAGAAGGAGGACTCCGGTCAGGAGTCCAGAGCGAACACGGGGAAGAGAGGGAGCACGCGCGGGCGAAGCGACTGGCAATGGGGTTGTTGTGTCAGCGAAAGAGAGAGGGAGAAGGCAAGCACGGGTGCCTGCTGCTTCGGCGTGGGCTGGTTCGCGGATCGGTCCAAAGCAGAGAGGGAGAGAGCGGGCTGAGCCACACATGAGAGAAGGGGAGGAGGGGGACAACGGGTTGGCACCGGGCTTATGACTAGAAAGGAGGGAGGAGTGAAGGAGGAGAAAGAAAGAAATTGCTTGTCTTTTTAATTAAACTCATTTCAAAACCATTTTTAAATGGAACTTGAACTCATTTGAATTTTGGGCAAAAACCAATCACCTCGAAAATAAATATGTACCAGCATCAGCATATATGCAACAACACGTAGCTAACCTTAAGATGGGTTTTAGTTTCATAAATAGTTACTATTTTCTATATTTGAATGCACACACAAATTGCATAAATAAATCAGATTCCCTATTTTGAAATGATCCAATTTTTAAGGTGTTACACCAAGACTACATCCCTCTACCTTCATGATTACGGTCCCAAAAGTACAGCCAACCTTTAAACTTAATATTTCTTTTTCCTTATGTACCAAGGACCACCACCGATCCAATAAGGTGCCCAGCAAATTACGTGCACGAAAGTGCTAAAAGCTATGTTGACTACTAGCAAAAATTAGCAAGGTAAAGGTTGCTAACCAGTGCTAAAGAGTTAGCATGATCCCAACAGGACCTAGTATAAATGAATAACATATATACTAAGTAATGCTCCACAGTTAGTGTTATATAAAATCAACATTGGCCCCGTTCATTTACCTTATCAGCCGTATTTTGATTTATTCTCTCATAGAATATTATTAATATTATGAAACGACTGTTGGCTATGGACAAAATAAAGAACACAGAATTCTCGTTAAGGCATGACCTGTTGGTGTCGTAGGTTGCTCTATCATTCTACTGTGGATTGGACCCCAGGGGCTGGTGAACGGTGATGACTGCTATCCGAACGACCAGGGGGTTAGACATTGACAGTGGAGAAGAATTATATAGTTGGATATATATTTCAGTTTTTATTAAATGTTCATCTGATGAGTAGGGGAATAGATTGTTGAGTATGACATCCATCAAAATGATTTAGGTCAAGCTTTATTAATGTGTTGATGAAATCTGGTTCATCCCTTCTCAGATCCGTCCTATTGATTATTGATGAGCAACAGAGCAAGTTTTTTTTTGCCTTTGTATCTAGCGCTTGTTCTAAATTGTTTTTGCTATTGTGTATTTTCATAAAGCTAGTATATATATTTGATATATATTCTCATGCATGTTTCTTTAGTTACCTACTACTCACTCCGTTGTCTAAAAGAATATAAATCTCGCTTTTTGAAGAGTCAATTATCCTAAGTTTTTAACTAGGTTTATAGAAAATAATACCAACATTATATTTAAAATGGTTTATTATAAAAACATAACCAATAATTAACCTAGTGATACATGTTACATATTATAATATAAGTAGTATTATTTATAAATGTTTGGTCAAACTTAAAATTATTTGACTTTACAATAAATTAAATAAAATTGTATCTTTTTTTTGGGGGGGGGGGGGGGCAGAGGGATTAGTAATTTCACACCCTCCAGAGAACCGAGAAGGGAAGCAAAGTATAGGGTACACACAGCATGTGTTTGTACGGTTTCTTGTACGTCTTCCTTTAACTATATACATGTGTTGTTGATAAAAAAAATGGATATAGGTGTATTAGAGCAAAAACTTTAGGGGAACAGTGTATTAGAAAATAAGTTGAAAAAGACTCTTGCTAGAGTTGACCTTCGTGGGTCCTCTAGAGCTGAACTAACCGACTGAACTGAACCGACAGAGAAAATACAGTCTCGGTTAGAGTTTTATTCCGTCTTGATCACCGACTGAACTGACCGACCCAAATATGAAAAAATCATCCACAAAGCAAAATCAAAAGCCCCAATCAAACATATTTCCATATGAATCAAGCATATCTACATCCAAAAAAATAGTCATGCATGCAGAGTGGTGGGAGCAGTGAGTGACCAAGGCACAACTGACCTAGTCTATTCAAGTGTCGTAGTGTAAGTGCACTAAGTCCTATTTTGGATGATTGAATGACAACACGATTAAAGTACTAAATATTTACTAAGTGTTGGACAAGTATTTGGTTATATGGTATAAAACCAAAATGATGTCATATGATCAACTATCTCAAACACAAGATAGTAATCCATATGTGATTCTTGCAAGGCTTATCTAACTAAGATATCTTTTGTTATGAGTTGGTGGAAGTGACTTGATTCATTTGGGATTATCTCTATATGATGAATGGGTAAGTCATATGCTCAAGATGGCTATGCTATAAGAAGAAAATTAAAGTTTACATGTTAGCATCTCACTTGATGAAGGTTGAAAGAGATGGCATTTGGTCTTGATGGAATTCAACTCAAGCGGTTCAAATTCATTTTCATTTGTTATCAAGTTTATAGGAATGTCACACTATTAAGAGGGATGCATCATGTTGATAGATGATCATACATAAGTGCTCAAGCCAACCCATGTTGTGAGTGAGTGAAAGTGAAATAGAGTTGCAAGGGCTAACTTGACTAGCTCTGTCTGAGCATACCGGACGTGTCTGAGCAGGGTTCCATATCTCTGGGCTTTCTTATGTCGAAAGTCCCGATGTTCATTGGATTTTCAGGGTTTAGAAGTCCTGACGATCATTGCGAGTTTCAACTCCCCTGAGCTAACTATTTGTGTGCCCAGGTGAAATCGGACGCATCCGGTATCAATACCGAATGTGTCCAGTATGAGGAAGTTTGTTTTTTGTTCTCTATTGGTCTGGGTCTATCTTTTGTGTCAGAAGTCTTGATGTTCATCGAGAGTTCTGGGAGTCGGAAGTCCTAACACGTGTCGAAAGTCCTGACCTCCTGAGCTGACTTGTCCCTGAACCCAGGTTATACCGGGCATGTCTGGTATGAGCCCAACGGCTAGAAAATGGCTAGTTTTTCAAAGGGGCTATAAATACTCCTAAGCCTCCACTTTGGAGGTTGCGGATTTTGCTGGTTGCTAGACATGTTTTTGAGCCTTGAGAACACTCTTCAACCCTCTCTTAGTGAGTGATTGATCCTAAGTGCCAAACCCTAATTGTGGGTTGAGTGAAATTTAAATCTGAGAGCAAGCCACCTCTTGAGGACTTGTGCATATTCTCGATCTCGTGATTTGCATTTGTTACTCTTAGATTCTTCAGCCCTAGATGGCTAGGCATCACTTGAGAGAACCCAAGAGATTGTGGTGTGCCTTCAGAAGTTTGTTTTGGTCGAATCCACCGTCGCAGGAAAGGAGTCAACTAGTGGAAGGTTGAATAAGAATTGGAAAAGACTCCGGCTATCTAGAGTCGACCTTCGTGGGTCCTCTAGAGCTTGACCTTTGGGTCGGTCGCAACAACCTCAAGGAAGAGCAGGACTTGGTCCAAACTTCGATAAAACAAATATCGTGTTTCCTATCGCATTCATTCGATATTTGCGATTCTATTATGGCTGTTCGAGCTTCTTGTTGCAACTTTGTATTGTATACATATATATTAGTCATCTACATTAGATCAGAGAAGGAATCGAAAGGATCAGGTTTCGAGTGGCTCAACCGTTGAGCTCGCATATACCAGACGTGTCTGGTTTTCTTTCCAACAACTGACTCAGTTATTACAGGACGTGTCCAATGTTAGTCCACCCACATAGAATGAATTGCATTTTTGTTCTGATCATTGTGTCATAGGATCTTGCTTCTAGGTTTATTATTTATCTTTTATACTCTGTGACTAACTCCATGAGAGATTTATTATTACTCTGATTTGGAGTTTCCATTTAAAAACTCCATCACTAATCGTTCCTGCTTTTTAAGGTGTTAATTTTTCGAAACGGCAGGCGACATCCTAGGTCCTTTCACGTGGCCGAAGGGAGAAGCACTATAGCTATTGAGGAAGAGTGACATGGTATGTCACTCATCATCGGGGCATACGAGGGGTCATCGGATCTGACTAGGGAATCATCGTCGGTTGCTCCAACTACGCTTGAGTAGAAAGGGAGATACCAATGTTGGCTGCAAAGAAGACACTAGCTACCATTGGTGCACACAAAGATGTCATCGTCGACTACAAGTGTAGATGATTAGAGGGGGGCTGCATAGGAAACATCGCCACTGCTATATAGAGGATGCGAGTGGAGTTAGGAGGACTCTCCGGAGCAAAGGGAGGAGAAAGAAGACAAAAGAGAAGGCAACAGTCCTTAGGTTTTCATCATTGAGTGGACAAATAGATATGAAGAATAGAGATTGGTGGGTGGGTTGTGTAGTTAGGTTTTGCATTCTTGGGCAGGGTTGGAATACCTTGGTGTGCTGTAAAATTGGTCTCATCAACACTTCGGTTAACCGGGACCTAAAACCGATTACCATTATAAATTTGGTTACTGTTGACACTGGTTATCTTTTAAAATTAAAGGATAAATAAATATGAAAAGGGCATGAATTCAGTCACCAACAAAGGTTTAGGTTTCTAATTGACAATATTCCACGATTTTGGTGAATTGTGATTCTGCAGGGACTAAACCAGGAAACCAGCATGATTGCTTCCCCTAGAAGGAAACCGACGCGAGATAATGCAACCGACACGTCAGGAATATTCTAGAAGACTCCAGAGGACACCAGAAGACACCAGGAGGTCGGGCACCGCGGGGCCCTGCCAGGTGGGACCGATCGGTCCCACCAGGAGACCGACCGGTCTCCCCCCGGGCCCGCTGGCTTCCGTCCTCTGCAAGCTTCCTCCACCGCCTCCTAGGATGCATCTCCACCGTCCCTGAAGTCGGTTTCATCCAACGACCGCGTTTGATCCCTCAGGGCTATATAAGCAGCCCCAGACCCCCCTCTCCAGGCATCTCCATCTTCATTATTCATCTCCACATCAGAAACTAGGGTTTCAATTAGAAGTAGAGGTCCCTCTAGATGAATCTCTTCTAGTTCATCTAGAATTAGATCTAGTTCATCTAGTTGTAATCAAGAGCCAGCTTTCAAGTAGAAGACTAGTTACCCCTCTAGTTAGGTTTAGAACCTAGTCTTATATTAGAACTAGAAGAGAGAGAGAGAGAAGAGGAAGAGATCAAGATGGAGCTCCGCCTGTCGGATCAACTTCTTGCATCTTGTACTGTGGATTCAAGTTCATCATCAACTTCAGCGATTGTTTTGGTAATCAACATCTATATGTAAGTTTGAGCTATTGTTCTATTATTCTTAAAGATTTATGACTCTCTTTTGAGTACTTTAATTCTAGTCATTCTAGAGTTAGAGTAGTTGGATAGTGTAAGTGTGGTGGCTTAGACTTGATAGCTCATATATGCCTCCTATAACGCCGGTAGTAGTGGTTGTTCGCAAGGGTGACTCTTATAGCCTTGTTGATTCTTCTATAGTCCACTTACCCGTGTGTAGGCTCTGTAGGATTATACATTTGCATAAAAGACTCATACTCTGTTTGTGACCTTTTATGGCAACTTCCCCACTAAGAATAATATAAACATATCACTCTTAAATTGGAATTAGACCGCCTTAATGATCCCCTCTATGCTTCTAGATTCTCAGATTCTCCGTCCTTGTTAGCTACTCAGGGGTTAGACTTTGAGACTTAACACTTTCCGTTCCTTTGGGTTCGATATAAAACTGGGTTACTCCGGTGAAGTGCTACATCGGTAGATGTTATCTGTGCGCTTGCGGATAAAGTAGAGTGTGCGTTAATTTATACCAACAAGCATTTCTGGCGCCGTTGCCGGGGACGGTAGATCATCTTAAGTCTTAGTTTAACCTTATAATCATATTTTTATCCTTTCCTTTTTTGTCCTAGTCTTTCATTATTTTTGTTTTCATTCTTATGAATGTTGTTTTTGAATTCCACACTTATCTATCACTACCCCATGAGCAAGCTATAACCAGTAGAATCCTTATACCCATCATAATACCTGGTTATTAGCTATGCCTACCTTTCCGCTGTACTGAGCATAGAAATATAATTGTGAAAATATTCCTTCGGGTATTCTTGTCACTAACCTTTCTAGGTCTGGAGCAGAAAAGAAGGAACAACAAACACAAGGTATGTCCAACCGATCATCATGCAACATTGAATTACATTCATCCAATCTTGATTTGTGCAAAATCCAAGCTTGGGGAATAGACTTTCTAAGAACATCTCTTGCCATGTTGCTATGTTGGTTGTCCCTACCTTTAAGATATGCTCATCATGCTCTTTCATCTGAGTAAATCTCTATAATGCCTTCATGTTACCCTTATTTGCTATAGTATATGTTTAGGTTTGAAGTACTTTCATACATCTCTTAAATGAAGCATGGTGCCTAGTTTAGGAGTGGATGATCTTGCTTTCAAAGGCCTTTTAATTTAAGCATGCTTAGGTTAGAATGCCCTCTTAAATCAAATTAGACGTGTGTCTAGGTTGGTTTCTGAGCCGACAGTATGCTATAGTGGATGTTGGATATTTTGTTGGACTAACCCCTGCAGGGAAACTTTCAATATCAATTTGGGAAAGTCCGGAGATGAACTCACGCTGGAGATGAAGAGACACATGAACTTTAACAACTTTGCACAATGAAGACTCAGCTCATTCATCATGGATGAAAGAACTATGAGTATCAAAGTTTATTTATTTTGTCTTCTACTGCAAGTTATCTTTTGTCTTGAATCATGTTAAGTGTGCAGCCAACACATAATAGTCTATGCTAAAACAATCCTAAAAACATCTTTTTATTAGCATATATGCAAAATACATAAGTTATGGATAACAACTCATGCTTCAAATTCTTGTAATCCTTCGGGTATATGTCCACTAACATTATGCAGGAGAGAATTTTGCTCATCCATGGTTTGGTGTGAACATTGAAGATCCAAAACCCAAACCATAGACACAAAAACCTCTCTCAGATCACAAAAGGTGCTAGCCTAGCTTTGAGTCTTGCTTGGGCGCTGATGACAAACAGGATGCAACTTACCTCGTATGAGACAACCTATGCCTGCAACCATCATTTCCCAAGACATCAAGACAAGAAGTGTGAAGTTATCCTCTTTTCTAATCAAGAGGTAGCTTGGGAGACAAGATGGTACCACTACAACAATAGCAAGATCTACAAGTCAAACACATGAACATGTTGTTAGGAGTCCATCTACATCACAAGCCAGCCTGGGAGAGACAATTCTGTTGTCTAATGTGTTTGACAATCAAAGGGAGGAAGGAGAAACCCAACTTCAAACATATTGATCTCCTACCCACCTCTTTGATCAATACAAACCACTAGATGCTATCCCAGCGCGAAGAAGAATATGATCCACCACTCATTCTTGGAAGATCGTTCTTGAACACCATCAATGTTATCATCTTTGCCGGACCTGGAGAAGTCAACTTTTGGATCTTTCGCTGCTGCATCTTCAACATCTACATCACTTATGAGCACCAAAGAGACCAAGAGAAGACATCGAAGGGAGAACCAACTGCCAAGAATTGAGGAGGGCATCATGAAGGATGAAGCCACTGCACCTCAAGAGTTAGAAGATGAAGAGATAGTACCTGAACCAGCAAATCAAGAAGAACAGTCGATAAGATCTCCATCATCTAGACACTGTTGAGAGGACAAGTCTCAGTTGTGACATTACAAGACAAAGGACTATCATAGAGGCACTCGAGTAGCAGCTCTAATTTCAAGTCTCTTGTCAACCCAATAATGAAAGGGAAAACAAGAAAGGTTGACAAGAGAAGAATGCAGAATTGTCCTTACTTCCTCATAGTACAAATTAATACAAGAAAGAGAGAGGATCCTAGTCAGCATACTTGAGGAACAAGGCGCCTCCACTGATAAGTCGACACAAGAGAAGGAAGGTCGATACCTCTAAAAATGATTCCACTATGATCTTCCTCCTGCCAATCACACCGTGAGACAAACAAGAGAAGACAAGCCATTCATAAACAACAACCAGCTAGGCAAGAGGAGCTTCCACAAGGTGGTTCGACGCATCACTCTTCAATGACAAAGTAACATTTCAAGGTAAGTAACCATCACTTTAAAAGCTTCTTCTTGATTCTAGTATGAACATAAATAAAGAACTAAACATGTTTAATTTGCACCTCACTTGATCCAACCTAATCAACTCAACATGTTTAGTCCTTTGATCTTTGTTCCTAGCTTTACTCTTTTGATTCTCACTGTCTTAACTAAATGAGCTAAAATGTTGTGCATCTAACCTTTGGAAGATGATATATCTCAATCATGAAAAGATCGACACATTATGCATAGATTATCCTTCCTTAGGTTAAGTAATCTGATCTGTTAAATATTTTAGATGCTACTTTCAAGCTCATCCTCTGATCCTATCACTCATGTTAAGATTGAATAGAACACATAAACAACAAGTTTGTCTTGTGCAATGTGCCTAAGGTTAGAGAGGAATAAACAAAACTTTTGGTTCTATTGGTGTTTTTCACCAACAGAGCCCATGCACTTGATCTCTACCTTGTCTTTATGAGCAGGATACACTCTTGAGCAAACAGGGCGAAGTTTGTCAACTCCCAAATTCTACAGAGTGAAGGTCCTAGATCTACAAGAACATGCACACTAAGCATGATGCTGCGCCAGCGTCCATAATTAACGCTCCACTTCAAACTACTGGATGAACAAATGACATGAGTGACACCATATCAAGAGGCATAAACAAGAAGGAATGATGGAGGACGTCATAGTCAGAATTAGAGGTCATGAAGTCCCCACAGACTTCTTGATCTTCGACATAGGAGAAAATGATGATGTCCACCTCATCCTAGGAAGACCATTCCTCTACGCTACAAGTGCAATCATCTACAAGAGGAAATCCATTTTCACTTTCCTGGAGAAAAGGCACGATGCAACTTCATCAACTACATACCCAATGAAGCACCCAAAAGAACAGAATTGAAAGACGCGGCTCTCAATGCCAAAGAAGATAAGCTATCAAGAATAGAGAGGCCAATCACGAAGAAGAAGTTATCGACACTGTCCCAAAAGAAAGAAGAAAAACCTCAAGACAGTGAACCATAGGAAGTGAAGACTCAAACCAAGAAAGTATGAAAAAGTCTGCACCTCATAGGTACAATCAATAACAACTTTCCAAACGTCTGGCATACCTTGGGAGGTCTAAACCAAGGGAAGGTCCGGTTCGTCGAACCTAAATATCCGAACCTTCGCCAAAAGGTAAAAACTGGTAGTTATCCTCGTATTTACTTTCCTGCATATTTCTCATATTTAATTCTTAGTCATTTCTTGCATCATCATATTTAATTCACAACACATTTTAATTTCTGCATTACATTAGAAAACAAAATAAAAATATTTCACTGCATCATAAAGCCACATGTGAATAATTCTATGGCGTGTAAAAACCCACAGGAATGTTCACCGTGGTGGCATAAAAAATAAAAAATAAATATGCATGCATCCTGTGCATTTTCTCAAGCATCATAAAAATATAAAATACAAAAATATTAAGAAAGAGATATTACTGAAATTCTAGACAACTAAGGCTTAAGTGGCCAACCACTAACGCCTAATCTGTTCCACAAGTTTTGTTGTCTATTTGAGTTTCACAGGATTTGAAAGGCTAAGAAAAGCTGACTAGCAAGTGAATGCTCCATCTACTGTTGGAGCACTGTCTCAACAAACATCAACATCAATCAAAGCTCTGATAGAGGAAGGACATATGCACTGCCAGTCTGCTCCATTGCAAGATCGAACGACTACGAGGCACCCCCATGTATCCACGTAAGTATCTTTATCCTCTTAAGTTTTTCATTCTATAAACAAATTCAAAACACCAAAATATATGAGCACATGAAGGCTCAACACTATTAAGGGAAACAGCTTGGGGGAGACGCACCCCCGTTATCTTCGCGATTCAGGTATGTCTTTATTATTATTACTACTACTATTATTATTGGCTTTTATTTTATATCTTAAAGTGTGTTAGACTAAATAAATAAAATAGTGTGTCTAGTTTGTTTTAAGAAGTTGATGACTAAAGAAGAACCCTCTCTCTAATCTTTTGCATGAAAATGATGAATAGTTGCTCTATCTAATTTCTTTCAAGTACCTAGCCTTCAAAGCATGAGTTCTCCTAATTAATAATGATGCCTTAAAATAAAATTAAATACAT
The DNA here is from genome assembly GCA_009763385.1 of Coix lacryma-jobi var. lacryma-jobi. Lineage (NCBI taxonomy): Eukaryota > Viridiplantae > Streptophyta > Magnoliopsida > Poales > Poaceae > Coix > Coix lacryma-jobi. Next base: position 248,720 of record VDCT01000648.1, on the reverse strand, counting down.
GGATGACAAATACTTAATCTAAGGTCTAGGTAATTGGGATATGACATGTGATGATCTGAGCTGCTATTATCTTGTTCTAAACAACACTAGAGTTCCGGAGATTTCTAAATATAAACATGACTAATGATTGCATTGAGTTAAATTAAGCTTTGTTGACCCTATGAGTAGTTTATCATGCCATTGAATTGAGATCACTTACACATTTCATCCTTCTTCCGCATAAATGCTCATAATTATCTGTTGTTACCCTCTCAGAAGTTTGTTGGAAGCATATGGCTATTAAAAAAAGAAAAAAAGAGAGAAAAGAAAAAAAGATCCGAGGAAATAAAAAGGGACAAGTGTCCGAAACCTCAAAAAGATAGATCCCGAGGAAATAAAAAGGGACAAGTGTCCGGAACCTCGAAAAGAAAAAAATGTCAGAAAAAAATGGGCACGTGCCCGCAGTAGAATTAGCCTAATAGCCATATGTCTCTGATAAACAGAAGAGAGTGAATATATTCAAAAGAGCATCCGACTCCATTTTTCCATACACATGCACTTCTTGATTCAATGGTTGATTGACTTTCTCTTTGGATCCGTTGTTTATTTGACAACATATGTATTAATGCTTTTAAAAATTAATTAAAACTCTGGAATAAAGGTGAAGTGAAAGAACTAGAGACATAGTGCTTGATTTGATCGTTCAATCTTTCAACTACTCAAGATCTAAGGTAAAAGTAATAAGCCCCATGAAGAATAACATAATATATTTTGGAGAATTTTTGTGTACAACAGGTATACTTGTTGGAAGTGAAGATATAGTAGCAACTCCTGATCCATTGTTAAGTTTTGTTTTTGCTAAGGGACTAGCAAAAGGTAAGCTTGGGGGAATTGTTGACACTGGTTATCTTTTAAAATTAAAGGATAAATAAATATGAAAAGGGCATGAATTCAGTCACCAACAAAGGTTTAGGGTTCTAATTGACAATATTCCACGAGTTTTGGTGAATTGTGATTCTGTAGGGACTAAACCAGGAAACCAGCACTGATTGCTTCCCCTAGAAGGAAACCGACGCGAGATAACGCAACCGACACGTCAGGAATATTCTAGAAGACTTCAGAGGACACCAGAAGACACCAGGAGGTCGGGCACCGCGGGACCCTGCCAGGTGGGACCGACCGGTCCCACCAGAGAGACCGACCGGAAGTCTCCTCCCCGGGCCCGCTGGCTTCCGTCCTCTGCAAGCTTCCTCCACCGCCTCCTAGGATGCATGCTCCACCGTCCCTGAAGTCGGTTTCATCCAACGACCGCGGTTGATCCCTCAGGGCTATATAAGCAGCCCCAGACCCCCTCTCCAGGCATCTCCCATCTTCATTATTCATCTCCACATCAGAAACTAGGGTTTCAATTAGAAGTATAGGTCCCTCTAGATGAATCTCTTCTAGTTCATCTAGAATTAGATCTAGTTCATCTAGTTGTAATCAAGAGCCAGCTTTCAAGTAGAAGACTAGTTACCCCTCTAGTTAGGTTTAGAACCTAGTCTTATATTAGAACTAGAAGAGAGAGAAGAGAGGAAGAGATCAAGAAGGAGCTCCGGCCTGTCGGATCAACTTCTTCATCTTGTACATGTGGATTCAAGTTCATCATCAATTCAACGATTGTTTTGGTAATCAACATCTATATTTAAGTTTGAGCTATTGTTCTTATTATTCTTAAGATTTATGACTCTCTTTTGAGTACTTTAATTCTAGTCATTCTAGAGTTAGAGTAGTTGGATAGTGTAAGCGTGGTGCTTAGACTTGATAGCTCATATATGCCTCCTATAACGCCGGTAGTAGTGGTTGTTCGCAAGGGTGACTCTTACAGCCTTGTTGATTCTTCTATAGTCCACTTACTCGTGTGTAGGCTCGGTAGGATTATACATTTGCATAAAAGACTCATACTCTGTTTGTGACCTTTTATGGCAACTTCCCCACTAAGAATAATATAAACATATCACTCTTAAATTGGAATTAGACCGCCTTAATGATCCCCTCTATGCTTCTAGATTCTCCGTCCTTGTTAGCTACTCAGGGGTTAGACTTTGAGACTTAACACTTTCCGTTCCTTTGGGTTCGATATTAAAACTGGGGGTTACTCCGGTGAAGTGCTACATCGGTTTATGTTATCTGTGCGCTTGCGGATAAAGTAGAGTGTGCGTTAATTTATACCAACAGTTACTTGACTATAAGACCAAATTTCACTAGTAGAATACTGCTCATAGCTGGCGCCCCCTATTCATAGCACAAGCGGTTGTAGTTATCACGCGCCTGTGATATAAAAGGGGTAGTGAAGAGTTGACAACCACCAGTGGAAATACATTTGCACTGGCGGTTGGACTAAGCCAACCGCCAGTGTAAATGGACCATTTATACAGGCGGTTGGCTAAGTCAACCGCCAGTGGAAATGGTTTTACACTGGCGGTTGTCTTAACTCAACCGCTAGTGGAAATACCACCATTTTCACTGGCGTTTGGGTTAAGACAACCGCCTGTGCTATCTCTGGTATAAATACCCCCTCTTCCTCCCCGAGCAGCACTGTTTCTCGCGTACCTTCCATGGAGGCGATTTTGGAGGTCCAGATTTTACAAAATACAAGGGGAGAGGTTTTGATCTTCATTTCTTGGAAGGAGATTGACAAGAAAGGTTAGTTTGTGTCCCTTTTGCCTCAATTTGCTCATTCTTGCTCAATTTGATGATTCACTTTTTAGATCTAGGGTTTCACCCATGAGTGAGAGAGAAGAATATCTAGGTTAATGAGTGAGCTTGCTTAAGATGGTTAAATAATGTCTCTCATCTATACTATACTGCTTCGTGTTTACTTTTTAATTTTGTTTATGCATGATATCTTTCCTTGTTTCCATGTATAATGGTGTGTTCTTGAGTATTTATGTAGAGAGGGAAATGTAGGTTTTTATATAATATTTAGGTTTTTTATTATGTTGTTTATTTCTCAATTATTTTTTCACTATGTTTTTATGTTTTATGAATATTGTGTTTTTTATTTAATAATGATACTTAGGTATTTTAAATTATGGTACTTAGTTTTTTTACTTTAACCCCAATAAACTCTAAACACTAGCTAATAATAATTCCTAACTAACCGCCTGTGCTATCTCTGGTATAAATACCCCCTTTCCTCCCCGAGCAGCACTGTTTCTCGCCGACACCTTCCATTGGAGGCGATTTTGGAGGTCCAGATTTTACAAAATACAGGGAAGAGGTTTTGATCTTCATTTCTTGGAAGGAGATTAACAAGAAAGGTTAGTTTGTGTCCCTCTTGCCTCAATTTGCTCATTCTTGCTCAATTTGATGATTCAATTTTTAGATCTAGGGTTTCACCTAGCAAATATATAATCTCTAGATATGGTTACTTTTTTACATTGATTTCAATCAATTTATTGTTTTTTATAGGTAATGATGGAGAGGTCATTCTGGATGTATAAGTTATCAAGACTAGATCCATTATATATACCCGAGGTCCATAGGTTTATTGATGCCGCTAAGAATCATGCTTGGAGAACAAAGAAGACACACATACATTATCCGTGCATGGACTGCAGAAATGTTGTTGTATTTGATAACACTGAACAAATCCTTTCTCATCTGGTCCGCTGAGGATTTATGAATGATTACTTGATTTGGACAAAGCATGGAGAGAGTAGCTCTGCGCCTTATACAACTGGAAACCCTGTGAACATCGACGTCGATGGTGAAGATATGGTTGATGGTGGGTTTCAGTTTGTACAGGAGACACAACAACCTGACGCCGAACATGTTGTGCCAAATGTTGGAGATCATGGTTTCGCAGGAGGAAATGAAGATGTCAGAACTAATGTGCTGCCAAATAATATGGCTGCGGAAGATGCAGAATTTCTAGAGGCAATGTTGCGTCGTCATGTGGAAGATCCATCAATGTTCTTCATGAAAGGTATGGAGACCTTGATGAAGGCAGCAGAAGAGCCTTTGTATGATGAGTCTAAGGGTTGCACCAAAGAGTTCACGACGCTGCGGTCTGTGCTTAAATTGTTAGTGTGCAAAGCTAGGTATGGTCTTTCTGATGCTGGCTTCGATGCGTCCTCCAGTGATGAATCCACCAAGACAAGCTACAACTAGCGTAATTAAAACATTACATAGTCGCGAGTAGGATCATCACAATTTGGCACGCAGACCATTACATCAAATGGACAATATATGTGGCTCCAGCCATATTGTCATAATCACGACATGAAAGTCATGAAAAAAATTACATACATGCATCACATACACATAAGGGCTATACCAGTCATAAATCCCTGCAAAACAGAGTTAAACGTTCCCGACGTCTAATCTTGAATCGCAAAAAACATAATTTTCCCAGCCTTATTTCGCAAATCTAATTCGACGAAACCGGCTAGGGCTAGTGAAAATCGGATGTAAAATTTTTTGTAGATCGATTTTCGTTTAAAGATCATCTCAATCCGAGGTCGTATGCAAAAGTTACGGCCGTTTTACCGAACAACGCTCTTTTGCATATGCCGCGGTACATCTCATGCACCCGACTTTTGACCTAGATTCGATTCGATCAATCTGATTGATCTTCATCTTGCCATGATTGGATTTACATGTATCACTTAACTCCGATGGCAGAATTCCGACCGGTAGGAGTAGATCGTTACATGACCAATACGGCAAGATCACGAATCAAGATCAGAAACTGATCTACAACCGCGCATATCTCTATATGCACACAACCGAATCTATAACGAGGCAGTAACGGCTCCGATACCACTGAAGGGTTATGGGGATGTTACGCTAGCCGAATGCTACCGCTGTGGTAGCCGAAAAACGGTTCCGCTACGTTAGCCGAACGCTTCTGCTGAGTTAGCCGAACGCAAAAATTTTCGACCCCATAAACCAGGAACTACTACTTTATAGATCACGGGATTACCACTAGACGCGCAGATGCAGCGGAAGGCGTCTCGGTGTAGACGTGTGCGTCGCAACGATGCTGTGTAGATGTTCACGTCCAACCTTCATGTCTCCACGTGTGGTTCGTCCTTGTGCTCCTCCAGATGCAGCACCTCCGAGGTATCCCACACGTACAGGGAGGAAGCGTCACGCCTCCAGACTGCTAGGTCTGCGAGGAGCAATAGGCGCGGGAGTGGGGTGGGCGACGGCTGTCTAATGACGTCGAGTAAAAACCTGGTCGCCCTACCCCTCTTTATTTGGCATCCCTAATGAGCCCACCGACCTGGAGGCCCATTAGCAAACCCTAATCCCGGTCTGACTCGAGTCCAACTCGAATCAGGCTTCCAGCCCCTTAATGTGCGACCCTATGGGTTCACGCACACATAGACACGGCCCGTACTCCTACTCGCCCGATAGTTGACAACGGCCTCTAGCAAGGCGTGTCAACTCCTATGTATACGCAAAGATCATATCTGACGAACCACCACGATCACATATACGTATTCCCTTGCCACACAATATTTGGTCCAACTCATAGGTTAACACTTAACCTAGCATGGCCATGCATTTTATGATCCAATCATTTGAGTGGTCCAGTGATATCTCTCTCGCATGGAGAGGGGCAAATCCCATCTTGATTGTCTATGTCTCACAGCATACTTCCTGACAAACCCGAAGACTATCTTTATAACTACCCTGTTACGAAGTAGCGTTTGATAGTCCCTAAGTAAGTCGATTCATATCTTGAGTACATACCACAATCTCAGGTCTAAGGACATAACGTACATGATGTGTGAAGAGATAATAAGAACATCTCATGCTGGGTCAGTCCAGCCCCATGTCATACATGTGCCCACATTATTAGTTTGACATCTCCATGTCTATGACTTGTGAAACATAGTCATCAACTAATACATGTGTTGATCTAATATTCATGTGTGTCCTCACATGAACTCCGATCAGGGACAACTATCGAATAACCATACAAGTAAAAGAGTCTCACAGACAATTCACATAATTGTCAATCAATACAAGTTGTCTTTAATGGATATTCAATGAACATATAATAAATCATGGATACAATAGAAATATCATCATCTCTATGATTACCTCTAGGGCATATTTCCAACAGTCTCCCACTTGCACTAGAGTTAATCTTTTAGATATCTAATACCCATAGACCTCATGTGCGCCTCATGCTTGGCTGTGGAAGAGCCTTTGTCAAAGGATCTGCTACATTCAAATCCGTATGTATTTTGCACATCTTAATCTCATCTCTTCCAATGAACTCTCGAATGAGGTGAAATTTCCGCAGTACATGTTTGTTCTTCTGGTGATTCCTTGGCTCCTTAGCCTGCGTGATCGCCCCATTGCTATCACAATGTAAAGACAATGGGCTGGACGCATTTGGAAACACACCAAGATCAATGAGGAACCTCCTCATCCAAACACCTTCCTTTGCAGCTCCACTAGCTGCAATGTACTCGGCTTCTGCTATAGAATCAGACACGGTCTCCTGCTTGGAACTTTTCCAACTGACTGCACCACCATTTATTGTGAACACAAACCTGATTGAGATTGTGAATCATTTGTGTCAGTTTGGAAGCTAGCATCGGTGTAACCATTTACAACGAGCTCCTCCTCACCTCCATAGATTAGGAACACATCTTTAGTCCTTCTCAAGTACTTAAGGATGTTTTTAGCAAGTGTCCAGTGACTCTCACCTGGATTAGCTTGATATCTGCTCGCAACACTTAGAGCATATGAGACATCCGGGCATGTACATATCATGGCATACATGATGGAACCAATAGCCGAAGCATATGGAACCTTACTCATGCGCTCTCTCGCTCATCAGATGTCGAAGGACACTGTTTCTCGCTAAAGCGCATGCCATGTGACATAGGCAAGAACCCTTTCTTGGACTGTTCCATGTTGAACCGTTCAACACCTTGTCAATGTACGTTTCTTGGCTTAAACCTATTAGCCTCTTTGACCTATCTCTATAGATCTTAATGCCCAGAATATATGTTGCTTCTCCTAAATCCTTCATAGAAAAACTGTTATTCAGTGAAGTCTTTACGGTTTGCAACATCGGAATGTCATTCCCAATCAACAGTATGTCATCTACATACAAGATTAGAAACACAACAGCGCTCCCACTTTCCTTCTTGTAAACACAAGGTTCTTCTTCACTTTGACGGAAGCCAAACCCTTTGACCACCTCATCAAAACGAATATTCCAACTCCGAGATGCTTGCTTTAATCCATAAATAGATTTCTTAAGCTTGCATATTTTTCCAGCATTGCTAGGATCAACAAAACCTTCGGGTTGTATCATATACACGTCCTCTTCTAAATTTCCATTTAGAAAGGCTGTTTTAACATCCATCTGCCATATCTCATAGTCATAATAGGCAGCAATTGCTAGAATGATCCGGATAGATTTAAGCATCGCTATCGGCGAGAAAGTCTCGTCGTAGTCAACTCCTTGAACTTGCCGAAAACCTTTTGCGACAAGTCGAGCTTTATAAACTTGGACGTTTCCATCCATATCCTTTTTCTTTTTATAGATCCATTTGCACTCTATGGGTCTTACCCCATCAGGCGGGTCAACCAAGTTCCAAACTTGATTGGCTCCCATGGAATCTATCTCGGATCTCATGGCACTATGCCATTTCTCGGAATCAGGGTCCATCATTGCCTCGGCATAAGTTGCAGGTTCGTCATCATCTAACAATAACACATCCCCACGCAACTCACGGATTCTTGCCGACCTTCGTGGTTGGGGCGGGGTGTCTATTGCCACAGGTAGCTCAACTTGTTCTGCTACATTAGCATCACTCGTGGAGTCAATCCCTGTTGGCTCATCCTGAACTTCTTCAAGATACACCTTCTGCCCTCTCTTGTCTCTTTTGAGAAACTCTTTCTCTAAGAAAACACCGTTTCGAGCAACAAACACTTTGCCCTCTGAGCGGTTGTAGAAGTAATACCCTAAAGTTTCCTTTGGGTATCCCACGAAAAAGCACTTGTCCGACTTGGGTGTTAGTTTATCTGATATAAGTCGTTTGACATAAACTTCACAACCCCAAATCTTTAGAAAAGACAAACTGGGACTCTTACCAGTCCACATCTCATATGGTGTCTTAACTACGGACTTAGACGGTACCCTATTTAATGTGAAAGCGCTGTTTCTAGAGCGTATCCCCAAAATGATAAAGGAAGGTCTGACTGGCTCATCATAGACCGAACCATGTCTAACAGAGTTCGGTTACGTCGCTCGGACACGCCGTTTCTCTGAGGCGTTCCGGTGGCGTAAGTTGTGGAACAATTCCGCAACTCTTAAGATGATTGCTAAACTCGTGGCTCAAATATTCACCTCCACGATCAGATCGCAAGGCCTTAATTTTCTTGCCACGTTGATTCTCTACCTCACTCTTTTCTGAAATTCTTTGAACTTTTCAAATGTCTCATCAGACTTATGCTGTCATCAGATAGACATAGTCATATCTGCTAAAATCATCATGAAGGTTATGAAGTATTGGAATCTGCCTCTAGCTGTCGTACTCATTGGTCCACATACATCAGTATGTACAAGTTCCAACAAGTTAGTTAGACGCCCTCTCAGGAAGACCTGTGAAAGGCGACTTGGTCATTTGCCCAGCAAGCAAGCCTCACATGTCTCGTATGATTCAAATCAAACGAAGTTAGAATCCCACCAGCATGGAGCTTCTTCATGCGGTTTTCACTTATATGATCCCAACGACAATGTCACATATAGGTAGGACTTACTCATTAAGGTCGAGGCCGTTTTAGCAGTAATATTACAGATATACATAGGTGCATCATCAAGATTTAAAATAACAACCCATTCACAATGGATGCAAAAAGCCACAAACATATCATTCTTAGAGATTACACAACCATTGTCTTTCTCTCGCAATGAATAGCCATCCTTCATCAAACATGAAGGGACACAATGTTTCGACTTAAACTTGGAACAAAATAACAATTATTTAACTCCAAAATAAATCCTGATGGGAGGTGGAGTTGCATCGTCCCGACGTTCAACACAGCAACTCTTGCATTATTGCCCCCCGGAAATCAATCTCCCCTTTCCAACGCTTCTACCTCTTATCATCCCCTGCATCGTATTGCAAATATGAGCAACCGAGCCGGTATCAAATACCCAAGAATTAATATAAGAGTTAGCGAGAAAAATATCTGTAATATAAACAGCAAGTGTATGAGCAGCGGGAGTACCTTTACCACCGCCATCCTTCATCAAGGATGCTAAGTCACCTTGCAGTTTCTTTTTCCAGTGACCTTTCCCCTTACAGTGGAAGCACTCAGAATCAGCAGTTGGTCCAGCATCGTCAAGCGCAGGAGGGTTTGGCTTAGAGATCACATCTTTGGCCTTACCCTTCCTATTCTTCCAAAGTTTCCTTTCCTTTTAAAGTTAGGCTTGTTTTGGATCGCCATCACATGGCTGCTGTCAGCACCTTTCTTGATGTCTGCCTCTTTCTGTCTTAAGCATGCCACACAACTCATTCAAGCCCCTCTCCGCACATGCATATGGTAGTTCGAGATGAAGTTCCCATAGCTAGGTGGGAGAGAAGAGAGGATGAAGTCAGTAGCCAGTTCTGGACCAATTGGGAAGCCTAGCTTCTCCAACCTCTGAGTGTAACCGCCATCTTGATCACATGCGGTCCCAACTGCTGCACCCTCTGCTAACTTAGTCTCAGCAAGAGACTTAGAAACATTGAACCTTTCGGTTCTAGCCTGAGTTTGGAACATCTCATCTAGCGCTACGATCATATCGTAGCTGTATGGTTATTATCAAACTGCATCTGCAGATCTGGTGCCACGCTAGCAAGCATCAGGCATCCCACTTCAAGATCAGCATCACATGCTTTCTTGTAAGCGGTTTTCTTAGTAGCAGGTGCATTATCAGCAGGTTCCTCTGTAGTGGGGTGTCTAGAATATCTTCCTTTTTCTCAGCCCTGAGAACAATTCTCAGGTTGCGGATCCAATTCGCATAGTTTTTCCATTCAATTTATCTTTCTCAAGGATTGAACGTAAAGTAAATGGTGGATTGCTAGGTGCCATTGATCTACAACAAAAGTAAATGCAAAATACTAAGACAAAGTATCCAAGACAGAGTAAATGATATTAATCATTAATAAAATCTACTCCCACTGAGATCATATCCCTCTATTGAATCTCAATGATTCAAGACCTAAACTAACAAGTCTACTAGTGAGCTTTAGCATCACCGCTAGTGGACATGGTAGATTGGTAAGCAACTCTTTGCTAATCATATCACATATGACTCTTGTTGTTGGCCAACATCTCTATGTGTGCTCAACTCCTTACGCTTCAAGGTCCCTAACCGTTAGGATGACCTTGTTCAAGCACCAACCCTTCTGCAGTAAGTATCCGATACGAACCTGCCTAGTCAGGAAATCAGTGATACCCTAATTTCATAGGCGCACCACCGATTGTACAAGACATATGACAGTGCAAGGTTTGGGGAAGCATATGACTTGAACATTACTGAGGGATCGTTCTACACTTTCACTACCGCATGTAGACAATAAACATGAATCATACGTGAAAGTAGAACATAATAAGATATATCATTAACACATATATGACTTTGGTATAGCCCAGTGTCTCTTTGGAGATCTCCATCTCCGCCAATCTGTTCACCATGATGATCTCCATCAACATGGTACATGCACGCCATCCTCCAGTGATGAATCCACCAAGACTAGCTACAACTAGCGTAATTAAAACAATTACATAGTCACGAGTAGGATCATCACAATTTGGCACGCAGGCCATTACATCAAATGGACAATATATATGTGGCTCCAGCCATATTGTCATAATCACGACATGAAAGTCATGAAAAAAATTACATACATGCATCACATACACATAAGGGCTATACCAGTCATCAATCCCTGCAAAACAGAGTTAAACATTCCCGACGTCTAATCTTGAATCGCAGAAAACATAATTTTCCAGCCTTATTTCGCAAATCTAATTCGACGAAACCAGCTAAGGCCGGTGAAAATCGGATGTAAAATTTCTGTAGATCAATTTTCGTTTAAAGATCATCTCAATCTGAGGTCGTATGCAAAAGTTACGGCCGTTTTACCGAACAACGCTCTTTGCATATGCCGCGGTACATCTCATGCACCCGGCTTTTGACCTAGATTCGATTCGATCAATCTGATTGATCTTCGTCTTGCCATGATTGGATTTACATGTATCACTTAACTCCGATGGCAGAATTCCAACCGTAGGAGTAGATCATTACATGACCAATACGGCAAGATCACGAATCAAGATCAGAAACTGATCTACAACCGCGCATATCTCTATATGCACACAACCGAATCTATAACGAGGCAGTAATGGCTCCGATACCACTGAAGGGTTATGGGGATGCTACGCTAGCCGAATGCTATCGCTGTGGTAGCCGAAAAACGGTTTCCGCTACGTTAGCCGAACGCTTCTGCTGAGTTAGCCGAACGCAAAATTTTTCGACCCCATAAACCAGAACTACTACTAGTTATAGATCACGGGATTACCACTAGACGCGCAGATGCAGCGGAAGGCGTCTCGGTGTAGACGTGCGCGTCGCAGCGATGCCGTGTAGATGTTCACGTCCAACCTTCATGTCTCCACGTGCGGTTCATCCTTGTGCTCCAGATGCAGCACCTCCGAGGTATCCCACACGTACAGGGAGGAAGCGTCACGCCTCCAGACTGCTAGGTCTGCGAGGAGCAATTAGGCGCGAGCGTGGGGTGGGTGACGGCTGTCTAATGACATCGAGTAAAAACCCTGGTCGCCCCTACCCCTCTTTATATAGGCATCCCTAATGAGCCCACCGACCTGGAGGCCCATTAGCAAACCCTAATCCCAGTTTGACTCGAGTCCAACTCGAATCAGGCTTCCATCCCCTTAGCGTGCGACCCTATGGGTTCACGCACACATAGACACGGTCCGAGTACTCCTACTCACCCGATAGTTGACAGCGGCCTCTAGCAAGGCGTGTCAACTCCTATGTATACGCAAAGATCATATCTGACGAACCACCACGATCACATATACGTAATTCCCTTGCCACACACAATATTTGGTCCAACTTATAGTTAACACTTAACCTAGCATGGCCATGCATTTTATGATCCAATCATTTGAGTGGTCTAGTGATATCTCTCTCGCATGGAGAGGGGCAAATCCCATCTTGATTGTCTATGTCTCACAGCATACTTCCTGACAAACCCGAAGACTATCTTTATAACTACCCTATTACGAAGTAGCGTTTGATAGTCCCTAAGTAAGTCGATTCATATCTTGAGTACATACCACAATCTCAGGTCTAAGGACATAACGTACATGATGTGTGAAGAGATAATAAGAACATCTCATGTTGGGTCTGTCCAGCCCCATGTCATACATGTGCCCACATTATTAGTTTGACATCTCCATGTCTATGACTTGTGAAACATAGTCATCAACTAATACATTGTTGATCTAATATTCATGTGTGTCCTCACATGAACTCCGATCAGGGACAACTATCGAATAACCATACAAGTAAAAGAGTCTCACAGACAATTCACATATTGTCAATCAATACAAGTTGTCTTTAATGAATATTCAATGAACATATAATAAATCATGGATACAATAGAAATATCATCATCTCTATGATTACCTCTAGGGCATATTTCCAACATTATTGCAGACATGCTTCCTAAGGAGAACAAAGTGCCTGCTAACACATACTATGGCAAGAAGCTAATCAGTCCACTGACAATGGGTGTTGAGAAGATCCACCACGCGTGCAAATCATTGTATCATGTATCGAGGTGCTGATTATAAGGATTTGGATAGCTATCCAAATTGTGGTCAAGTAGATACAAAGACGAATAGACGACCCAGAGAGGAAGAATGTGCTGCCTCCGTGTGTAAAGAAACCAAGCGAAAGAGGACCCAACAAAAGACCCTAAAGAGTAGTTCAAAATCCACCAGGAAGAAAAACAAGAAGTAGACTATTATGCGCAGAAAAAGATTTCTACTTTGGTGATGTGGTACCTACCTTGTGGTCGATCGATTGAGGTGTTTGTTCGCTAACCTAGAGGATGCCAAACTTATGAGCTGGCATGCTTCTGATGACCAAAAGACGATAGGAAGCTTCGGCACCCAGTCGATGGCCAGCAGTGGAAAGATTTCAATGAAAACCACATGGACTTTGCAAAGGAACCAACAAGAATGTTAGGTTCGCATTGGTACTGACGAAAATGAATCCATTTGCTGAGAGGAGCAACAAGCACAGCACATGGCCGGTGATCCTCACCATCTACAACCTTCCTCATGGTTGATGCAGAAGCGAAAGTACCTTTTGCTAACCATCCTTATCTCTGGACCTACACATCCTGGAGTTGACATGGATGTTTTTCTTGGAGCCCTTAATGGAGAACATGAAGATATTGTGGGAAACAGGTGTTAAAATGTTCGACGAGTACCGCAAAGAATCATTCACACTGAGAGCAATTATCTTTGTTACGATCAACGATTACCCTGCTCTCTTCACATTATTAGGGCAGTTCATTGGAAAGGTTGGTTGTGTGGTATGCATAGATGAAACCGCTTACGTGTCCCTTAATGCATCTAAGAAGATAGTGTACATGAGACACAGACGCTTCTTATCAAAAGGACACAGTACCGCCAGAAAAAGATGGATAAGTATTTCGACAATAATGTTGAACTACAGTCTACTGCTCCATCAAGTAACAGTAAAGGCAAAAGAAGTTTTCAACCTAGTCAGGAAACTCAATTTGTTTTTGGGAAGAAGACAAAAGACGGAAAACCAAGAAAGGATGTCAAACCAACTCCAGGGGCTACATTCAAAGAAAGTCTATTTCTTTGAGTATCTGTCCTAACTGGCCAGAGTTAGACGTTCGCCACGCAATCGATGGTATGCATGTCCCAGAAGAACGTGTTTTGAAAAGCCTAATTGGAACCTTACTAGACATGAAGGGGAAGACAAAGGAGGACTGAAATCACGCATGGACATGGTACAGTTAGACTAAAAAATGAACTTCACCCTGTGCTTCAAGAAAATGGAAGTACCACCTCCTGGCAGCAAGCTACAACCTCAACAATGAAGAAAAACATGCGATGTGTGCGTGGTTCAAGCATTTGAAAGTCTCATCTGGGTTCTGCTCTAGCATACGGAGTATTGTGTCAATGAAAGACCTTACACTCACCAACTACAACTCACATGATTGTCATTTCATGCTGACTACTTTCCTCTCTATGCCATCAGGGCTATAAAATCCCGTTCCAGTGGATCAGTTGCTGTCACACGGTTGTGCTACTCTTCAACAGGATCTCACAAAAAGTGATTAACCTTGATGAGTTGGCGTCCCTTAAGGAATTCGCAGTGGAGACAGGTCACAGTTTGAGATGTGTTTCCCCCCAGCATTCTTTGATTTATGGTTCACCTTGTGGTCCACTTGGTTCCACAAATAGAGGCTCTAGGTCCCATGTACTTGCATGAGATGTGGACATATGAGCGTTTCATGTCAATACTAAATGGCTATGTATCAACTCGTGCTCGTCCTGAGGCGTCCATGGTAGAGGGGTACTTAACCCGAAGAGGCAATTGAGTCCGGAGGTCATTTCTACAACAAGGTCCTAAAAGACCAGGTTGCAATAGGTTTACCTCCGTCAAGACATGAGGGCGGCTGAATGGAAGAGGGAGGATGGGAAAGAAACAATCGTCCCTCTTGATTGCAATACAATCCTCAAGGCACATCACAACATTCCTACATCAGCTCTCGATAATGGAGCCTTGGATCGAGAAACACATTAATAGCTTCACGAACATAATCATGGTGAACGGATGATTGGTTAATGAATGAACACAAAAAAAGTTCACTCGTGGCTTCGGGAGCATGACATACCAGATGGGGAAACAACTGAGGAACGCACCATCAAGGTGTTGGCATCTGGACCATCATGCCAAGTCACGACATGGCAAACTTATGACATTAGTGGTTTCACGTTCTGTAACAAGTCCAAGGACAACAAGAGCATGGCACAGAATAGTGGTGTCGATGTGAGGCCTTAGACTCTGAAACTTGTAATGAGACTACATACTTTGGCTTCGTGTTGAGGACATATGGGAACTTGACTATGGTTCATTTCAGATCCCTGTGTTTCGATGTCTGGGTTGAAGACAATATGTTACAATGGACAACTATGGGGTCAGAGTTCTTGATCTAAGTAAGGTTGGCTACAAAGATGATCCGTGGATAATGGCTAACCGTGCTGCACAGGTCTTCTATGCCGAACAGATCCTTCTCGTAATGAGAAGAAAGTACTGACAAGCCGAGGCATGTAGTTTTTCCTGGAAAGCACACAAGCTATAGGAGTTGATGGTGTAATCTGACCTGGATGAATTTAACGAGTTCAGCGATGTCTCTCTTTGTAGACGACCATCTAAGTAAGGATAAGGAATGTTGAGCGAAGCATCCCACAGAAATCATTGCCCTGGGTGCGACATGATGGAGAAGGAAGAATAGTAGCTGCCTAGATTATTTTTGTTATTTGCCTTGTAATCCATTTATGTAATCTTTATGCCACATTAGAGCCTTTTTATGTATTCAATCATGAGTTTAAGTGAGTTTTACGGAAGATTGAGTAGATGTGGAAAACGTGTGGTACAACAGTGTTAAATGAAGTATTGACCAAAACAAAAGTGTAGATCATGGTGTCCCCTTCAACTTTGGTATTCAAAACTTTCTCATTAGAGCCATTTTAAATCCCTAAGCCGCACAAACTCTCTCAAATTTGAATTTCAAAACTCCGAACATCAAAATGTAATAAATGAAGGATGTCCTATACAAAAGATGTGCACTATGTTGTTACCTACACTTGTATTTAACAATTCCTCACTAGAGGTAATTAAGTATGTCATATTTCATAGCGAGTTGTCGGGCTATTAAATTCGTATACATAAAAAATTCAGTAATTCACTAGATTTTCAAAAAATCCTCAAATTTGGTATGGTGGAATGTATTGGCCAACTAAACCCAGAAAAAAATGAAATAATTTGAACAAAGTAACAACATAGATGCTTCAACAAGTGGGCACATCTCTTAGAGAGTTTAAGTGAGTTTTACGGAAGATTGGAGTAGATGTGGAACGTGTGGTACAACAGTGTCAAATGAAGTATTGACCAAAACAAAAGTTGTAGATCATGGTGTCCCCTTCAACTTTTGTATTCAAAATTTTCTCATTAGAGCCATTTTTAAATCCCTAAGCCGCACAAACTCTCTCAAAATTTGAATTTCAAACTCCAACATCAAAATGTAATAAATGAAGGGAATGTCCTCTACAAAATATGTGCACTATGTTGTACCTACAACTTGGTATTCAATATTCCTCACTAGAGGTCATTAAGTGTGTCATATTTCATCTGCGAGTTGGTTGCGGGCTATTAAATTCATTTATTCACTAAAATGTAATAAATGAAGCACAAATTTTGTGGACCAATATTTTTAACATGTAGATCTTTTTATAGAGAAATAATAAAAAAATTATTTCATAATTTTTTGGGACCAATATTTTTTAATCTATGGATCTTTTGAATCATTTAAACAATATCTGCAAATGTATTTCAAAAAAATGGAAATTAGTTAATACAGGCGGTGTTCAATACCAACCGCCTCTAGAAATGATTTCTACAGGCGGTTGGTATTGACCACCGCCTGTAGAGATAGATTTCTACAGGCGGTGGTCAATACCGACCGCCTGTAGAAATGATTTCTACAGGCGGTTGGTATTGACAATCGCCTGTAGAATGGGTTCCCTATATAGGTCAACTGGTCACCGCGCAGAAATTTCTAAGTCCTGGCGCCAGTTCAATTCAAAGAGACAACGTCGTCAGGCTCCGAAATTTTCCGCCGCCGCTTCATCGTCGCGCCACCGGCCCCTCTCTCCGCTGCGCTCGTCGTCACAGTCGCAATTGTGAGTCTCCTCCTCCTCCTCCACTCTCTCTCTGCGCATTCGGCGGGCGGCGGCGCCGCGGCGGCGGGAATGGCGGCGTGGCTCGCGGCCGCCGCTGGCTGTCCGTCCGGTGGACGCTAGCCGCGGGTGCGAGGCACGGTGGACGCTGCCGCAAGTGCAGCCGCGCGGCGGACGGCCGCACTGCGACGGCTGGCGGCGTGCGGCCGGCGGCGGCTGCGCGCGTGGAAGCAGAGGAGGGAGAGAGGGGAATGGGGGGGAAATGGGCCGGGGAGTGGGCCGGAGAGGGAGAGAGGGAGAGGAGGGGCGGGCGTGGGGAGGGGGCGGGAGGGGGTGAGTTTTTTTCTTTATATAATCATTCTAAAATTCATATTCAGGGAAATAGAGGTCCAAAAATAATGAAATAAATATTGTTTTGTTTCCCTCGATAAGATGTACACATAAATAAATGAAAAAAAATATTTTGTTTCTCTCGTGAAATATATATATATTTAAAATGATTAAATTGAATATATGCCTCATAGTTTGTTTAATACATAGATAATTCTAGGAATACCATATTTTTTTCTTTTTTCTTTTATAAAATCATTCATTTTGTCACAACTTCTTCATAGCATAGATAGATCTCCTTGTGATATTATTATATATTTATGTCAGTTTGTCGCGATGAGTTCTCCGCGCAAGGACCAGCCCCAGGATCTGAACATACGGAACAAGCCCCAGAGTCTGACCCCATGACGAAAGAAGTGACCCACCAAACAAGCAAAGTCCTGGGGTCGTCCGACCCCACGGAGAAGGTAGAAGGGACCCACCAAACGGGTGAAGCCCAGAGGACGAAACTCCGGAATATGAAAGTGTTAGCGATGACATGGAGCCTCCCGAAGTGAGGAAAAGCTCGTCGTGAATTGGAACGTGACCCTGATTATAATCCACAAGCCAATGAGGTAATCCTTGTCTATTATATGGATCTATAATGTTGTATATAATTACATGATTTCGATCCATAATGTCTATATATAAACCCATCTATACGATTCATAATGTATATACTCAGGAGGCAATGTCACAAATGCCAGAACTGATTTGACAACATGAAGTGGCACAAGCCGAAGATGCACCGGAACCGACCACGACGACGAGCACTGAGAGATCAAGGAAAGAAAGCGGAGCAATTTGAAACGAGGCGAGAGAAGATTAAACAAGTTTCCAGACGACATATATGCCATCTCAGATGTTAGCCCGATCGGACAACCCCTAGCTCCTGAGGAGGCCCTACCTAAGTACCGGAACACCATTGGTTTCTGTGTTAGGGGCATTCTTGACATCACTATTCGACAGTGGTCCAGTGTGTCAGATGATGACAAGACAAAAATTTGGGATAAAATCAAGTCGAGGTTCCTGTTTCCTCGAAACACACCAGAGGCACTGATAAAGGAATACACAATGAAGCAGTGTGCCAATCAGTTTCCAAAACTGGAGGTCGGAGATGAATACCAAGTTTGCAAAGAGAGGGTTGGACCCTACAAGCATATACAAGATTACTAAAGGACAGTGGGCGGTCTTTTTAGAGCAGAGGAGAGAGCCAGAGTTCTTAACTATCAGCGAATCCAACTCTGCTCTCGCTAAGAAGAACAAGTATCACCACCGTCTAGGCACAGGTGGTTACCAGCGTCAGGTTCCCAAATGGAGGCAAGAAGAGGCTGCGAAGAAGGCGGCAGGGTTGCCAGCGCTGTCCGAGCAAGTTGGTGAAAGGTCGGCAAATTGGATTCTTGCTCGAAAACCAAAGGAAACTGAGAGCGGTGTGTCCTTTGACGACCCAATGTTTGAAGAAGCAATAAAGAGCATCTTTGCGGTGGCGGCCAAGACGCAGGAAGGGAAATTCAAGCCACGAAGGGAGAGGGACATCCTTACTGTGGGCCTCGGTAACCCTGAGCATCCTGGCCGTGTTCGGGGCATCTCATCCAAAGAGGGATGGAAGGATGGATTCGGCCCTCAGTGGCAAGGTGAGTATAAGAAACGTGATCGATACAAGGAAGAAATGGCAAGTTATTTAAAGCAAGAGGCTAAGAAAGAGTTCACGGAGATGATGGCAAAATTGCTAGAAAATCCTCCTCCTGAGTTGATGCAAAAACTAGCGAGTGTGGTTTCAAATCAACAGATTAGCATTTAGGCACCCCAGATGCAGCTAGTCCCAGTGGTGTCACAATGTGCAACAAATTCCAAGCAGTGTTGCGTCTACGGCGAACAAGGTTCACTATCCAGTTGACGACATTGTTGGTCCCATGTCGTGCTCCCTGGTCATAAGATGACATTAACAATCATCATACAAGGGAAGTAGCCAAGGGCAAAGCAATCCCAGGACGCAAATACCATGGAGCTGACATTCCTGAAGACTACTGCAGAGTAGAAGTATCGAACGTGGTTCAAGGATATGAGGATGATATTCTAGACATCCCCGGTCTAGAGGACATTGAGAAACTCAGACAGGCTATAAACAATTTCATCCTTTGGCCTAGGCGGGACGTCCAGCTGATGGAGCAACCCACTCAGGAGTTATCAGGACGTACCGATCCTCTTCATGACCACCCACCATCACCTCCCCAGTCTATTCCCGACCCTCAATCATCATCTCCGCCAAAGTCAGCACCATCTCTGCCACAATCATCACCTCCGCCACAGTCAGCACCACTTCCGCCACAGTCATCTCCTCCACCACAGTCAGCACCACCTCCACCACAGTCGTCTCCTCCGCAACAGTCAGCACCATCCCCGCCACAGTCATCACCTTTGCCACAGACACCACCATTAAATTCCCCACCTTCCCACAACCCCTGCCACAAAGCAAGGAGCCACCACCACCGCCAAAAAAGAAATTTCTGGTACCCAAGTTGGTTTCCGCCTACGAGCCAAAGAAGAAAATAGCTGGGATAGCCAAATTTTTAAAAGGAATTGGACAGAAACGCACTTCAGAAGTCGTTGAGTTGTCTGAGCTTCAGAAGTCAGCGAAGCCAGTGCCTAAGATAATTCCTTGCACTATCAAGGTCCCAACTGCAGAAGATTACAAGTCTATCCCTAAAAATTTTGTGTTGGGAAGGCCTCTACTCAAGCGGAAGACACTCTTAAATATTCCAAGCAATATAAAAGGTTGCATGACTGGTATATGAGAGCCGCTTCTGTTGGCATCGACACCATCAACGTGTGTATCCCCAAAAGGCATTTCTAAGTGAAAATAATATGTGCATCATTAACTTGAAGACATTTGGTTGATGATGAACCTCGAGAGAGATGGAGTGACGTAACAGATCAAACGACGTTGCACTGTAAGTGTAACAAAGTTTAAAATGCATTATAGTTGCGTTCAATGTTGATATCTTGACTTACTTTAATATGATCATGCAAGGAATTATATTATGGCAAGATTAATTATATGGGCCAAATGATGAAGGATGGACTATCTGAACCCAATTGATATATGCGAAGAACGACACACTTTCAGAATCGGAGATGACAACATAGAGTTACTGGGCTTAGAAGGTGAGGAACGGGACAAGAAAATCGCAAAGTTGAAGTTGACGTATGAATCCCAGTACGCCTTCTACATTGGAATGTCATTGCTCAAATATCAACATATATAAGGAATCGTTAGTGGCCTCGTACCACTTTGGGTAAGTGTGAGTTTCCATAGATGCATCATGAATTTGATTCCAATATACAAATGCATCATGAATTTGATTCGTGCAGGGACCACTGGATCTGCCTTTTCATTTATCCTAGGGACGGAAGGGTGCTGGTACTAGACTCCGCAAATTACCCGCCATCAAGCTATGCAAAATTTATTGAAATGTTAGAGCTGTAAGTCGAGATATGCATTCTTACTTTTGTATTTTGAGAGTTTGTGTATAATTAACTTAGTGATTCTATTCGAGATCATAGGGCATATAGGTTTTATAAGATAAAAGGTGGAAAGTGCGAGTCCAACATTCAAGCGCAGCCATTGCAAGTTTTTATGCTGGCTGGCCGGTAAGTTGGTGAAAAATTTACTCTTATGAATACAAAGCATATATGTACTATACATAGGACCATGGTTGCATGTATAAATATCCACTTTCCCATTATATAGTGCCACAAGCAACCACCTGGATCTGTCCTCTGTGGATACTACGTGTGCGAGCATATGAGAGAGAGACCGGTCGATACGTCAGCAACCCTTCCGAGGTAATACAAGTAATAGTCGTGTATGTAGTATTGTACACCATAGTATTGACAAACTATGTATATGCAGGAATATAAGGTATTGACAAACTTTCTTTGCAGGAATACAAGGAAGACAAGACAAAGCGCATCACCGAACGTACTTTGTACAACATAGTTGAGGACCTGAGCCTTTTTCTATTGAAGCGCGTCATTTCAACGGAAGGGAGGTATCATGATCATGAGAGTGAATTATCGAAGCCAGAGTACCGAGTGCTAACAGAGATTTCTAGGCTAAAACTAACTCAGAATGGTTATTAGACCACCTATGCAAACTTGGATGTATGTAATGTGCAAACTTGCAACTCTATGTTTGTGAGCACGAAACTTTAATGTATATAAGTGTATGTATGAAATATGTAAATTGCATGTTGCTATATTAATGTATATGCATATATTTAATTTAACAATATAATTGCATGTTCCTATATTAATGTATATATTTAATTTAATAATATAATAATTATAATAATAATATATATAACTGGTCTACAACAGCACAGGTGGTTAGTTGTGAACCGCCTGTGGAAATTGATTTCCACATGCGGTTCATTTAAGGAACCGCCAGTGTAAATGGTCTATTTACACTGGCGGTTGCTTAAGTGAACCGCTTGTGGAAATCGATTTCCATAGGCGGTTCACAACTAACCGCCTGTGTTGTTGTTCCATTTTCACTGGCCCCCAGCGCAGGCGCGCGGTGCTAGAAAATGCCTGTGAAAATAAGTTTTCAACCGCCTGTATAGAATGTCTCTGTACTAGTGTTTGTGACCAAAATTCTCGGTTGGGTTTCTCGATAATTTTAAACAAACACCCCTAGTGATGTATTATTATCATAAATTAAACAAACCAAACAGTGATAGATCAGCAATGATCCTTAAGTATATGGTAGTGGTCTTAAAAGATCTTCGAGCCTCACAACAACCTCCTTAATTATATGGTAGTGGTCTTAACTTGCTTGTGACTATATTACACATGCACCTTTCTGATGTCGTAAGGGCACTCCTAATGTAGAAACCACCATGGTTTCTATGGACATTAATTATACTGCCACCTAAGCGTTTTGCTGACGTGGTGGTAACGTAGTTATTGAAGAGAGAGAGCAAAATCATAGAAACCAGGTCTATGTTAGAAACCATGTCTACACGAGAACCAAGACATAAAGAGATGTGATTGGTAGAGAATAGAAAGAAAGTGTATGTGGTTGGATAGAATGAAATTGTGTGTACAACTATCCATTAGGACCACGGTTTCTATATATACTGTCTATAGGTATATATAGAAACTATATATGTATGGTTTCTAGCATTGGAACTGCCCTAATAAAACATGACGTTGATCCTTTTTCTGAATTAAGTTATTACTGAATTTTCTTAGGTACCCGTGTCATGGTGCTTGTAGCCATTTCATTCAGTGGCATGAATAATTGTTTATTAAGAGCTCACAGAGCTTAGCTAGAGAGAGAAACGACTATAGCTAGGTAGAGCATAGAGAAATAATCGTCCGTGCTGTTGATCTGTCGTACTGTACTACGTTCAGAGATGGATCTGTTAGTGTGTTAAACTAAATACTAAACAGGAGGTTACAGTCAGTCAAGACTCAAGGCACACAGCCACTACAGCAGTTCAAGTCAAAAAGATCAACAGTCCAGTCCAGCCCGGGCTCAGGTCAGCATTTCAATAGCAACCACCCTGCCTCTCTCTCTCTCTCTTCCAGACGTCCATATAAGCACACCACCACTACTCTCCCCTCAGCTCGCTCAAGGCCAGCCGGCCCTACACTGGACGTCGTCCCAGTAGTCATTATCGCTAGTAGTCTGCGTCCATCTCTCTGCTACATTCCACGCGTTGCACCGTCGATCGTCTAAGCTTAAGAGACACACAGCGCGCGCGCGCGTGTGCCAGCCAACCTCAGCTCATCAGCTCGTCACGACACACGGCAGCGGCAGCCATGGTGGTGCCTTCCACGACGCCGGTGGTGCGCCAAGAAACGACGCCGCCGCCGCCGCTGCTGCCGCGGCCGTCCCACCCCGACGGCATACCGACGGTGGACCTGTCGGCGGCGGCGCCGGGCGGGCGCCGCGGCGCGCTGTCGCGGAGGTGGCGCGCGCGTGCGCGGAGCACGGCTTCTTCCGGGCCGTGAACCACGGCGTGGCCCCGGCCCCCGCCGCGCGGCTGGACGCCGCCGCCAGGACGTTCTTCGCGCTGGCGCCGCACGACAAGCAGCGCGCCGGCCCGCCCACCCCGCTCGGCTACGGCTGCCGCAGCATCGGCTTCAACGGCGACGCCGGCGAGCTCGAGTACCTGCTGCTCCACGCCAACCCGGCCGCCGTCGCGCACCGGGCCAGGTCCATCGACACTGACGACCCCTCGCGCTTCAGGTGATTTATACATTATATTACAAAAATATACAGTACCTACGTAACTACGTTACCTCACTCTCGATCGTAATATATGCACACACGTACTATATATGCATGATGCATGTACATCTTGTGAAAAGATAGATAGATATCTTTACCCATATATTTATATCGATGCATGTTGTTCTCTAAATAATAAGGTTTTAGACTTTAAGCGACAAGCACATATATATACTCCGTATGATATAGTATATTCTCGTGACATGATTGATGGTTATTAGTTGGTTACTGCGAAACCATGCATATGCACATTTAGATCGAGATCCATGCTAGAGTGAGTGAAATAATCCTCTACAAAGCTACCTCCAAAACGAATCTCAAAGCTAACTCACGTGTATTTTTTTTTTTGAAACTCTAACTCACATGTATTTAGAGCTAATCTTATTTAGGGGTGTGTGTTGTACTCCCTCCGTCCTCCGTCCTAAATAGAAGTCATTCTCACTTCCCGAGAAGCAAACATTTTTAACTTTGATGAAATATATATAAAAAATAATATTTATAGCACATAATTAATTAATATCATTAGATAGATCATATAATATATTTCCATAATAAATTTATTTCACGATACAAATGTTGCTAGTACTCCCTTCATATTGTAAAAGATGTCGTTTCAGACAGCGACACAGTCTCCAAAGCATAACTTTGACCACTTGTTTCTTTAAAAACATTTATTAGAAAGTGATATATGTATATTTTTATGAAAGTACTTTTCAAGACAAATTTATTTATATGATTTTTACATCACTAAACTCAATAATTTAAAAGTTATTCATGATTATATTCCAATGTTTGACTAAACTTTTTCCAAAACGACATCTTTTCAATATGGAGGGAGTTTTTCTACAGAATTAGACAACTTAAGCAAGTTTGACTGGCACGAATTCATAGCGTCATCTATTTTGGACAAAGAGATCGAGTATTGCATTGTCAATAAAAAGTTTCATCAATATTGCTCTTCCAACTTATACATACACATCGCATATGTGTCGATCGCGCATTGGGTCATAGTGATTTATGCTATGGGCTTGAGGTTTTAAAAGCTATTAAGCTATCAAAGAGAGACAACCGCCAAAGGAACGAACAGGTGTTGTGAGGTGTGTTAACGTTGACGGCTACCTGGAGTGTCATGCTCCTCTGCCTGGCCTGCAGTGCTCCTAATTAAACCAAAAGCCTATGTGATTGACAGTTGTTGGGAGCACACTTGCCCAACCTCCGCACTTGTGCGGGGGAAGGAGCGAAGGTGACCAAGCGTCGGATGTAGTAGCGAAGGTGAAACGGAAGTGGAAAGCGCTCGAATTCCCAAAAAGTCGTCCTTTACACTGTTCATCCCCTTGGTATTTATAGGGAATGCCAAGGGGTGCGGGCCAGATTACAAAAGGGTACAGCAAAGATTCCTCGCCTCCGCGCAGGGAGGAAGGGCAGAAGCGTAAACACACAGCTGGAGCGGAAACCCTAATCGGTCACACCCCGGCGCGCCGCCACCTGGCCCCCTGTTCACCTTCGGGGAGAGGTGCGGCGGTCTTGACCTTCGGCCGCGCTCACCCTTGGGCCCGCGCACCTCCGGCTTCACTTGCCTCCCGGGAGAGGCAAGTGATCACGCTCGCTGCTTGCCTGGACCCTCGCTCCATCCGAAGGTGGTGTCGACGGCCAGCGAAGGTTTCTCGCAGCGCGACCATCGCCTCAGACCTGCACGGGAACACAGCAAGAGAGCGAGGGTTGAGCCCGCATTCGGGGGTCAGGGTAGTGGCCTCCGATGGTAGAGAGACCCCGCAGCACGCCAGGCGTTACGCGAGGGCTGAATTTGGGCACCAGTTCGGGCGGCGCTTCTGTCGAGGGTCCTTTCCCCCAACAGTAGCCCCTCGTTGTCTTGGATCTAAAAGATTGTGTTTAGGCCCAAGCAGCGCTTTTAAAAACGGGACCCTCGGCAGCGACGTCCGCGGCTGCTTTGGGCCGGGCCGTTGTGGTGTTGTTTTATACTATTGAAGCCTGCTTCGTTTTTTGTGCCGCGTTCTTTGGTTGTCGTGCCGACTTCGTCGGGTGAGGGTTTCGTTTCCGGCCTATAAATAGAAAGAGTGAGCGTGGAGTTTTGATTGTGCTCTTTGTTGCTATAGCCATCCTGTTGTTGCAATTTGCTTGTAGCGAAGGTTTGTTTGAGCTTGTCTGCGAGGGTTGAGACAGGCGTTGGTTGTTCGGTAGTGTTAGCAGTTGAAGAGATGGCAAGGTTGAAGCAAACTGCTCGTGCTGTTTCCCCCACAGCCGCGGATGAGGGGATTACCTTCGAGTTTGGTTTGAGCCGGGTTTGTGCAAGTGAGATTGCATCTTACGTGCGGTGGGGCTGGATTGAGGAAGGCAAGGCGAGGGCTAGCAGCGGGGGGAGACCGTGCCGAAGCCGGATGCAGACGAGGTTGTGGTGTTCGAAGAGTTCTTTTCGGCTGGCCTTCGTTTCCCAGCTGACTCCTTCGTGACTTCGGTCCTGCGGAGGTTCAACCTGCGGTTTCATCAGCTTACGCCTTCGTGCTTCACAAAGATGTCGGTCTACGTCTGGGCCTGCAGGTCTCAGGGGGTGTCCCTCATGTCGAGGGTTTTGTTCGCACTCATCGCGTTCACATGCAGCCTCGCAAGATTATGGACAGCGAGGGCAGGACCAGCCTTGGACAATTTGCGGTGTACACTTTTTGCCATCGCGCCGGCGCGGAGCTGCCGGTGCAAGCGCAGAAAAACAAGTGGAGCAGCGGGTGGCAGGAGTCCTGGTTTTATTACAAACTCAGTGACGGCTCCGAGCTTTGCGGCGAGCTTCCGGTGCTTGGAGATGTGGGCGCCGAAGCTAAGATGAGCATCGAGGCCCATGCTGCTGTTGATTGCCTGAGGGTCGTTGCGCGCTCTCAGTGCGCGCGTGATTTGGTGGAGGAATATTGCTGTGCCAAGATTTGGCCTCTTGGCCGAAGGCAGACTTGGTTCGTTGTGGAGAACGACCCAAGGTATGAAGGTAGGGGCTTGAAGAAGCCTAGTTTGGATCTGGAGAAGGTCTGGGAAAGAACTCTTAAGAAATTTCCGAGGCGCGAGGATGGGAACGAAGCTGTTTTCAAACGAGTTCAGCAGTGGACGGACGAGCTCGTGGGGAAGCTTTCCCCATTGGAATTGAAGGCTATCCATAGCTTGATGGGCGGCGAAGGTCGCGTGAACAGAATGTTTGACATTCTTGGCGTTCGGTACGCCGACTGGCCGGCTCCTTCGAGCGACGACGCGCCGAAGAAGAGGAAGCGTAAGGCTTTGGGAGGAACGGAGATCGTCTCTCGGCCGAAGAGAGGGCGTGGTCGAGGCCGCGGGGGAGCTGGTGGCCGAGCGAAGGTGCTTGCGACAAAGGTCACTGCGGGCTCGGTTGCTGCGGGCACTTCTTTGGCCGCGGGCCGGAGCGGCCGAGGAGGTGGCAGTTCAGTCGGGGGACGCATGCCTCGCGTTGGAGGGATCGTTGCTTTGGTCCAGACTTCGGGCGACGAGGATGAATCTGATGCGATGATGCGGAGGAAAAAAGCAGAGGGGGAGACGGGGCGAGGGTCGTATGATGGAGCTGGAGGGGTGGTAGCGAGGGTTCTTCTGAAGGGCATGACTCGGATGAGGAGGTGTCGATGGAGGCGGAGCCTCGCCGGTTGTTGGTGCGATGGTTTACCCAGGGCGCGATGTTGAGCTTCACGAGATATTGAGCCAGGTAGCCCTCGACGAGGTGCGGTTTCCAGGTTCGCGGGCTCACACCTTGGGGTGGAGGGGTCGGAGTTTGATGGGGAACTTGACTCTGCGCGGTCCCGGGGAAAGAAAAAAACCGTTTGGCGAGGCTAGCCGGTCGAGCTTCCGGAATATGCCAGGAAGCTTGGATTTCTGATCCGGCCACTGCGCTGTTCACCAGTCCGACCTTCGGGATTGCCACTTGCAGTGTAGCCCGAGGAAGGAAAGGCGTTTTTTGGGCCGGATCTTCGGCCGCATTTGTGTGCGGAGGCGGAGGTTCTTCTTGCAGATCAAGCGGTTGGCGATACCTTCGATGATGTTGACGTCAAGTTGGCGGAGCTGATGCTCTTGAACCGCTCAGCGAGGCGGAAGGTTGGCTCCGACATGGAGTTTATGAGGAACCATATGACTGAACTTGAGAAGGAGAACAGCAAACTGGCGCGGAGCCTAGAGGGCAAGGAAAATGAATGAGGATTGCTTTTGGAGAAGGCTGCGAAGGCTCGAGAGGAGCGCGTTGAGCTGGCGAGGCGTAATGCTGATCTGATTGCCGCGGGAAAGGAGAAAGACAAAGCTTTAGCCGAGGCCGAGGGTCGGCTGGTTGATTTGAAGAACTCTTGGGGGCGAGCATGGAGAACGTCAAACGTAAACTTGATTGTTGTCTGACCGAGGCTGGGTGGTTCGCCGGAGAGCCGTTGCCTGCGGTTGATGCAGAGGCCTTCGAGGGCTGGCTGGGCAACGAGCTTGATGTGTTTAGCTCGCTAGTCTCCAATGCAGCCGATTTGGTGGCTACGCCGGGGCCTTGGCAATGGCGAGCACGCTTCGACTGACGGATTGCGATCATCTTCGCAAGGTCAAAAGGCCGAGCCATGTCTTTCCGACGGTTGAAGAGGTTCGCCAGATGAAGGTTGATGACGCAGATGTCCGAACTGTGCGATGCGTTTGCTTCGCAAGTTTTGGATCTCCGGAGGTGGCCGGGCTCTCGCCTTCGAAGAAGCTGCCGAGGCTACGCGCCAGGTTCGCTCCTTTGTTTTAAGTTTTTTTGGTCTGTGTTGCTTTCGTTTTAGAGGGGTTGTTTGTTGATTTTGGCGAGGTTTGTCCTTTATTTTGCTTGTAGGCTCGACGAGATGCAATGCCCTCACCGCCTGCGGAAGATGCAGCGAGGGGTGACCCTGAAGCCGTCCCTGAGCCAGGCTGTGCGGGGGTTACGCTCGCCGAGATCGAGGCGTTGACCGGGAGCGGGCCGATCGCGGAAGGAGATGCTGCGAAAGAGTCCACGGCGGAGGAGGCGTCAGCTGGGACCTCGACTGCCACCGCTGGCGAGGGTGTGGACATCAATCGGGGGGGAGCTGGGCAGGTGTGATGCCTGGGTTTGTTGGGGCGAGGGAGGCCTTTTGTAGATACTATGGTTGTTTGTAAAGACTTGGCGAGGCTGAGACATCTCGTATTTTTGTGCAACATGCAGGTTCCTGACGGAACCGTGCTAGACGTGTTCGACGTGACCCCGCTGATGTTGAACTACCAAGATGTTTTTATAACTGGTGAATCATGGGCTCGCGCTAGATTTAAATATCCTTCGCTTTCCTTTGAACGTTTTTGGTGGTCGAAGGTGCGGAGATATGATTTAAAGAATAGTAGGTCAAGTCGATTTTGGCGCGAGACAGACTATACAGAACCGCAAGCCGACCGTTATTTGTTTGGGTCTTCATCGACTTCGCAAGCTGTCGGTGAAGATGATATTGACGAGAACACGGCTTTGGAATATTTGTTCGGTCGAAGGGAGCTTGAAATTGGTTCGGATGGGGCGCTTGTGATCCCGAAGGAGGAACCTTCGGAAGCTGTGTGACGAGGCCTAGGTACATGTATAGGGCGAGGGTTTTGCCCGGGGAGCTGCCAATTGTCCCTGCAGCTCCTTTGTTGTGGGGACCCCTGGTTCCAGTGGAGGGGGGGTCTGAGATGGAGGCCGAAGGTTTGGATGATTTGGAGTTAATTGAGGGGAGCGGTGGTCCCTTGTAAAGATTTTTATTTTGGGATATGTTTGTTGTTGTAACATTGTTTTGTAACGGTATGAGGAAGCGTATGGGTTTTCGCGAGGCTCGCGCACTTGCTCGTGTACGCTTGTTTGAAAAACAGCGACGTCCCTTTTCCTTTTAGCGAGGCTCGCGCACTTGCGTGTACGCTTGTTTTGAAAAACAGCGACGCCCCTTTTTCTTTTAGCGAGGCTCGCGCACTTGCTCGTGTACGCTTGTTTTGAAAAAACAGCGACGCCCCCTTTTTCTTTTAGCGAGGCTCGCGCACTTGCTCGTGTACGCTTGTTTTGAAAAAACAGCGACGCCCCTTTTTCTTTAGCGAGGCTCGCGCACTTGCTCGTGTACGCTGTTTGAAAAAACAGCGACGCCCTTTTTCTTTTAGCGAGGCTCGCGCACTTGCTCGTGTACGCTTGTTTTGAAAAAACAGCGACGCCCCCCTTTTTCTTTAGCGAGGCTCGCGCACTTGCTCGTGTACGCTTGTTTTGAAAAAACAGCGACGCCCCCTTTTTCTTTTAGCGAGGCTCGCGCACTTGCTCGTGTACGCTTGTTTTGAAAAAACAGCGACGCCCCCTTTTTCTTTTAGCGAGGCTCGCGCACTTGCTCGTGTACGCTTGTTTTGAAAAAAAAAACAGCGACCCCCCTTTTTCTTTTAGCGAGGCTCGCGCACTTGCTCGTGTACGCTTGTTTTGAAAAAACAGCGACGCCCCCTTTTTCTTTTAGCGAGGCTCGCGCACTTGCTCGTGTACGCTTGTTTTGAAAAAACAGCGACGCCCCTTTTTCTTTTAGCGAGGCTCGCGCACTTGCTCGTGTACGCTTGTTTTGAAAAAACAGCGACGCCCCTTTTTCTTTTAGCGAGGCTCGCGCACTTGCTCGTGTACGCTTGTTTTGAAAAAACAGCGACGCCCCCTTTTTCTTTTAGCGAGGCTCGCGCACTTGCTCGTGTACGCTTGTTTTGAAAAAACAGCGACGCCCCTTTTTCTTTTAGCGAGGCTCGCGCACTTCTTTTTGATCGCGTTGATGTGGCCCCGCGCCGAGGCCTGGCTTGGGCTCGGCGGGCGTGGCGCGGACTTGAGAGAAAGCGGGGGCCCGCCGCGAGGCCTGTTCTTGGAGGCTCGGGCGAGCGGAGAAAGTGGGGCTCGCGCCGAGACCTGGCTTGGAGGGCTCGGCGAGACGGAGAAAGTGGGGCCCGCGCCGAGGCCTGTCTTGGAGGGCTCGGGCGAGAGAGGAGAAAGTGGGGCCCGCGCCGAGGCCTGGCTTGCAGGGCTCGGGCGAGACGGAGAAAGTGGGGCCCGCGCCGAGGCTTGTCTTGGAGGGCTCGGGAGCGAGACGGAGAAGTGGGGCCCGCGCCGAGACCTGGCTTGGAGGGCTCGGGCGAGACGGAGAAAGTGGGCTCGCGCCGAGGCCTGGCTTGGAGGGCTCGGGCGAGAGACGGAGAAAGTGGGGCCCGCGCCGAGGCCTGGCTTGAGGGCTCGGGCGAGACGGAGAAAGGGGGCCCGCGCCGAGGCCTGTCTGGAGGGCTCGCGGACGAGACGGAGAAAGTGGGGCTCGCGCCGAGACCTGCTTGGAGGGCTCGGGCGAGACGGAGAGTGTGGGCCCGCGCCGAGGCCTGTTGGAGGGCTCGGGCGAGACGGAGAAAGTGGGGGCCCGCGCCCGAGGCCTGGCTTGCAGGGCTCGGGCGAGACGGAGAAAGTGGGGCTCGCGCCGAGACCTGGCTTGGAGGGCTCGGGCGAGACGGAGAAAGTGGCGGGTGCTCGACTTTCCTCCCCTTATCTTAGGCGGAGGTGAGTGCTTTTGCGAGCCCCTGTCGTTTGTGCCAGGGTGCTCGACTTTCCTCCCCTTATCTTAGGCGGAGGTGAGTTTTGCTTTTGCGAGCCCCTGTCTTTTGTGCCAGGGTGCTCGACTTTCCTCCCCTTATCTTAGGCGGAGGTGGGTTTGCTTTTGCGAGCCCCTGTCGTTTGTGCCAGGGTGCTCGACTTTCCTCCCCTTATCTTAGGCGGAGGTGGGTTTGCTTTTGCGAGCCCCTGTCGTTTGTGCCAGGGTGCTCGACTTTCCTCCCCTTATCTTAGGCGGAGGTGGTTTGCTTTTGCGAGCCCCTGTCGTTTGTGCCAGGGTGCTCGACTTTCCTCCCCTTATCTTAGGCGGAGGTGAGTTTGCTTTTGCGAGCCCCTGTCGTTTGTGCCAGGGTGCTCGACTTTCCTCCCCTTATCTTAGGCGGAGGTGGGTTTGCTTTTGCGAGCCCCTGTCGTTTGTGCCAGGGTGCTCGACTTTCCTCCCCTATCTTAGGCGGAGGTGAAGTTTGCTTTGAAAAGAAAAGGAATGTTTTTCGAAGCAATCTTAGCAGGCTTTCATCAATCGAATGTAGCGCTCTTGAAAGAGATCCGCTTTTTCGATGTTGGGCGTAGAGTAGGGGATAGAGATTTTACTTTTTTGGGGGTTGTAGCCTGTATTAATGCTTTGGATGCTGCCTCGTTAAAAAACCTTACGCCCCTTCGTAAGGAAAAGAGTGCAGCTCCCTGTTTTTGTTGAGTACATGAGAGTAGATAACATGAAAAGTATCAAAATTACATAACGCGAGGGCTCGCTAAGGCTCCGCTATGGGTAGAATTTGCGAAGGTCGTCGATGTTCCAGGTGTGTGGTAGATATTACCTTCGCTGTCGGAGAGTTGAAAGAGCCTGGCGATTGCATTCTGCGATCAGGAACGGCCTTCCACTTAGGCTGGAACTTTCCGGCCATGCTTGCGTTTTGTTTCGGATGAGGACGAGGTCGCCCTTCTGCAGGTTTCTTGATTCTGACCTTTTTATCTCTCCACTTCTTGGTCTCTTCCTGATATTTGCGAAGGTTATGAACTGCGCTGCATCTTGTTTCTTCTTCTAGCAAGTCCTTGTCGGTTAGTATGGCTGGCTCTTCACTTGCGAGGGTTGTTCTTGGTGAGATGAATTTTAGCTCCTCTGGTAACACGGCTTCTTCGCCAAACAAAGTTTGAAGGTGTGAACTTGGTTGCTTCTGGCATTCGGAGGTATTGTGAGACCAGGTGACTGCAGTTAGCTCGTCTGCCCATTTGCCTTTTGGTCTGCCTTGCAATTTTCTGGATATGGATTGGAAGATTGTTGCGTTGGCTCTTTCGACTAGGCCGTTGGACTGCGGGTGTCGGACTGAGGCGAAGCATAGAATTGTACCGATTTGTGCGCAGAACTCTTTGAAAACCTCGCTGTCAAATTGGGGTGCCATTGTCGACGGTTAGATGTTGGGGGACTCCGAAGCGACAAACTATCTGCTGCCAGACAAAAACCTTTTTTTTTACGCGAGGGATGTTATGGAGGACAGCGGTCTTGTTTCGGTCCATTGGTGAAATATTCCACGGCTACCACCAGCGTAGCGAAGGTTCCCCGGGCCGTCGTAATGGGCCCACGAGATCCATTGCCCACCTTTGTAGGGGCCAGGTTGGGCGTATGAGGGTTGTGTGGGGCCCCTGGGGTGTTTTGGTTTTTTTGCTGTCAGTTTGACACCTTCGCACTTCTTGACGATGGTTTCAGCGTCTCTCACGCGCAGTTGGCCAGTAGAAACCTTGCCGGAAAGCCTTTCCTACTAATGCTCTTGGGCCATTGTGTGAACCGCATATACCTTCGTGGATGAGTTTGAGATGTCGGTACCTTCGGATTGTGACACGCACTTGAGCCAAGGTGAGGTTACCGAAGCTTTGAGCAGGGTGTTATCCATAATCTTGTACCCTCGCACTCTTTGCTTTAGTCTGTTCTCTTCCTCTTTGGAGCTGGGTTCATGGAGTCCTTTGATGTAGGCCATGATAGGTGCTCTCCAATCCTCGCACTGAATTGTGTTGATCAGCTTGATGCTGATCTCGGAAGCTTTCGAAGGCTGACCGAGTGGAAACCTCGTAGAACACGTCCGGAGGGAGGGAGTAGCTGCTGCGCGGCTGCTTTGGCTAAGCAATCTGCTTCGCTGTTTTCAGTCCTCGATATTGCTTTTACGGTTATGCCGAGGAAAAGGATTCTAAACCTTCGTACATATTGAAAATACTTTTGAAGCTCTGGATCTTTTGCTTTGTAGTTCTTTTCAATGTGCCCCGCAATGACTTGAGAGTCTGTATTGATGAGTGCCCTTCGGACTGATAATGAACGCAACCTTGAAAGTGCCAGAATCACACCCTCATATTCAGCGGAGTTGTTTGTGCACTTGAAGTCTAGCCTTCGTGCGTATCTCAGCTTCGACCCGGAGGGCGAGATTAGAATAGCCGAGGCACCAGCTCCAGTTGCGCCCCAGGCCCCGTCGACGTAAACGATCCAAAACTGGTCCTGCTGCAGCTCGCCGGGGCGAGGGTCGGGTGTCCATTCTGCTATGAAATCAGCCAGCACCTGTGATTTGATCGCTGTTCTGCCAACGAAGGTTACAGCATAACTATTAAGCTCGACTGCCCATTTTGCTATTCTTCCAACGGCTTCGTTATTTTTGAAAATGCTCTCGAGGGGGTACGTCGAAGGTACATGTATCTCGTGTGAGCCTGGAAAAGTGCTTGAGCTTTCTTGATGCCATGGCGACGGCGTATGCTATTTTCTCAAGCTCCGAATAGTTTCTCTTTGGGCCTTCGAGGGTTTCTGAAACATAGTAAATTGGGGCTTGTCTGGTTTTGTTGTTTTCGTGGAGCTCCTTGATGAGGACTGCACTTGCAGCGTGTGGCGAAGCTGCGACGTAGAGTAACAACAAGTCTCCCCTGCTTGGGCTGGTTAGGGCAGTCAAGCTGGTCAGATATTTTTTCAACTCCTCGAAGGCCTTTTGCTGCTGGGGGCCCTAGTGGAAAGGAGCATTGCTTCTGAGTGTTTCGAAAAATGGTAACCCTCGCTCTGCGGATCTTGAGATGAATCTGCTAAGTGCTGCCAAACGACCAGTCAGACGCTGAGCTGCTTTCTTGGTCGTCGGAGGTTCCATGTTCATGATGGCATCAATCTTCTCAGGGTTGGCCTCGATTCCTCTGGCTGAGACGATGCAACCTAGCAACTTGCCTTCGCTTACCCCGAAAACACATTTTTCTGGGTTTAGTTTCAGTCCGGCGTACCGGAGGTTGCTGAATACCCTCGATAGGTCTGGAATGTGGTTCTCTTTTAGTTCGCTTTGAACGACTAGGTCGTCGACATAGGCGGAGACTGCATGCTCATCCTTGAAAACTTCGGAGGTCATGCGAGCGAAGGTTGAGCCTGCATTTTTCAAACCTTCTGCCATTCTTCGGAAGCAAAAAGTGCCCGAGGGTGTGATAAAGCTTGTTTTTTCTTCGTCTTCTTCATTCATCCAGATTTGGTGATAGCCTGAGAAGCAATCGAGGAGGGATAGCATTTGGCAGCCTGCCGCTCTGTCGACCAGGGTGCTTATGTTTGGGAGGGGGAAGTCATCCTTCGGACAGGCTTTGTTCAAGCAAGTGAAATCGACGCACATTCGCCATTTTTTATTCTTCTTTGGACTAGGACCACATTTGAGAGCCAAGTTGGGTATTTGACTGGGCGAATGACGCCTGCGTCCAGAAGCCTTTTTACCTCAGCCTTCGCTGCCTCCTTTCTTTCTTCTGACATCTTGCGAAGCTTTTGTTTGATTGGGCGATAACCTGTCTTGATGTTCAGGCTATGCTCGATCATTGATCTGTTGACTCCTTTTAGGTCTTCGGCGGACCAAGCGAAGGTGTCGGAATTTTCTCTGAGGAAGGTGACGAGGTTGCCTTCTGATCGAGGGTCTAGATTGGCTGATGATCACCTTTCTTTCTTCATTACCCTCGAAGAGTTGGACTTGTTTGGTTTCGTCCTTTGGCGCCGCCTTCATTCTGTCATTGCAGACCTCGCCTTCGACGCCGATACCGGGGGTTTGAGGTTTTGACAAATTATGTACATTGCGTTGCCCCGGAGCGACGTTCCCTTCAGCTGTCCTTGCAATGTCCTGGTCCCCGAATACCGCGACGACACCCTTCGGCGCGGGAAGTTTCATGCATAGGTAGGCGGGATGGATGACCGCATTGAACGCGTTTGTGACCCCTCGGCCAAAAATGGCATTGTATGGGTAGAACATGTCGACGACATCAATGTTATGTGTTCCGTCCTGCAGTTGATTTGGTCGCCGAAGGTCACGGGCAGAGAAATTTTCCCGACGGCTCTTACTTGTTGACCACCGAAACCGTATAGGGGGTTGTCGGCCGGTTGCAGAAGATTTCTGTCAAGCTTCATGCTGTCGAAGGTTGAAGCGAACAAGATGTCAGCGGAGCTTCCGTATCGACCAGTATTTTGGTGACGGTCCACCCGGCGAGGTTGGTTTCGATCACCATGGCATCTGTGTGAGGGTAATCTCTTAGCTTCATGTCACTGGAATCGAAGGTTATGGGGATGTGAGACCAACGACCAAATTTATGGGTCCTTCGACGGCCACGTGGTGAACGCGTCTGGCGTGTTCCTTCCTCTGCCGTTTGTTGCCATGGTCTTCGTTTGAGCCTCCGGTGATAGCTAGAATGACACCGAAGGTCGATGTTGGATTGTTGATGGTTGTTTGGTTCGAGCCTTCGGCTTTCACAGGTTGTGGTGCTGGTAACGCGGGGATCTGCGATGGTGGTGGCAGAGCGCTGGTGGCTTGGTGGGTTGTTGGAATTTGGTTTTGCGGGGTAGCTGGGTATGTGACTGTGTAAGGTGGGTTTTGGCGTTGTGGGGTGGTGGTTGGCTGATAATGGGTTTGGTTGTAGAGTGGGTGGTGGGTGTAGGGGGGTTGTTGGAAGGTAGGCCGTAGTTTATGGGGGTATAGTGGTATGTTGGTTTGGTGGGTGGAAGCTTGGTTTCCTTGTGTGGTTTATGGTTCGGGGGTCTGACATGGCAGGTTTCCTGGATTCCTGGAATTCTTTTCCTTTGGCGAAGCATTCGCATTGCTTTGTTGTGTGCCCCTTTCCCATTCCACAGAAGTGACAATACATTTGGCAGGATCTCGCTGCTGGTAACGCTGGTTCGGCGGAGGTGGCAAAGCCTGCGGGGCTTGGCTGCTCGGGTGACGAACGTCCCGTGTTTGATGTTCATAGCTTGTTGCTTTGTTGATCGCACCAACGTTGCTTTGCTCTTGGCGAGGGTTGCTTTCTCTCGGTTGAGGCCTCGGCTGTGGCCTCTGCTGAGACCTCGAGCGTCGGCCGAGCTTCTGACTTTGAAATCCTATCAGCTCTACAGTATCTTTCCATTGTTTCATGCAACTCCTCGATCGAGTTTGCCGGTTTTCTGGCAAATTTTGAGGAGCATGGTCCTGGGCGCAGACCACTGACTGCAGCGAGGATGACAGCCTCGTCAGATATCCCAGGGGTCCTCGCTCTGATTTGAATGAACCTTCGCCAGTAATCTTGGAGCGGCTCGCGTTCCTCTTGCTTGCAGTTGAATAGCTCGATGGGGTTTAACGGGGCTGGAGTGATGCCTTGAAGTTTGTACACAGCTTGTCTCTGAGGGAGGCCCAGGAATCCACAGTTCCGGGGCGAAGGTTGCTGTACCAAGTTTGTGCGATGTCTCGCAGAATGATGACAAAGGATTTGGCATTGTTGATTCGTCACCGCCTGCTGCGGCAACCGCTGCTTCATAGCTCATGATGAACTGGCGAGGGTCGGAAAGTCCATCATAGCGAGGTAGGTTTTGTGGATTATAGCAAGGTGGCCAGGGCTGGTTTGTTGGAGTGTTGGGAGAGTGGTGACTTTGGATCGTATGGCATTTGGTGTTGTTGATGCCTTCGCTGAATGCGAAGGTTTTGCTCTCTCTCATCTGGGTAGAGTTGGCGGAGGTTTGGGTGTCTCACAAGATATGGCTCTGGGTGTACTGGTGGTGGTGGGGGTGGTGGGTGGTGACGAAGGTTGTCTTGATTTGGCTCCTCATTCCCCTCTCGCAACGGGGGTATCTCCTCATTGTTCCAGCCCTCGGCTTCGGCTTCTGCCGCGGCGAGGGACTCCTCCATGCGGCGAAGCTGCTCCCTGGCCTCGTCTGCCCTCTGTCTGATTGAGCGCAGTCGGTGTGCCTCTCAAGCTGTTCCAGGCGCCTCTTCTTCTCTTGCAGCTCAGCCTCGAGCCTTTCAAGGGCCTCGAGGCCCACCTCTTCTCCTTCCCCTTCTCCTTCTCCCGAAGTGTGTGGGTGCGGCTGTGTCGCCACTCGGGCCTGGGGGCCCAGGGATTGGGGTTCCGGGGTGACATTTTCTCCTCCCGAGGGTTGTGCAATTTCCTCAGCAGGCGGGACCACCGCTGCCGCCTCTCTAGCAACGCGCTGGTCCCTCGCCGAAAGTGCTCTCCTGTTTCCCGCCATTTCAGACTTCGCGTCCCCACGGTCGGCGCCAAACTGTTGGGAGCACACTTGCCCAACCTCCGCACTTGTGCGGGGAAGGAGCGAAGGTGACCAAGCGTCGGATGTAGTAGCGAAGGTGAAACGGAAGTGGAAAGCGCTCGAATTCCCAAAAAGTCGTCCTTTACACTGTTCATCCCCTTGGTATTTATAGGGAATGCCAAGGGGTGCGGGCCAGATTACAAAAGGGTACAGCAAAGAGCCTCGCGTACGGGAGGAGGAAGGCAGAAGATTGAGACACGAAGCGAAGCGTAACACCCTGGAGCGGAACCCTCGGTCACACCCCGGCCGCGCCGCCACCTGGCCCCCTGTTCACCTTCGGGGAGAGGTGCGGCGGTCTTGACCTTCGGCCGCGCTCACCCTGGGCCCGCGCACCTCCGGCTTCACTTGCCTCCCGGGAGAGGCAAGTGATCACGCTCGCTGCTTGCCTGGACCCTCGCTCCATCCGAAGGTGGTGTCGACGGCCAGCGAAGGTTTCTCGCAGCGCGACCATCGCCTCAGACCTGCACGGGAACACAGCAAGAGAGCGAGGGTTGAGCCCGCATTCGGGGGTCAGGGTAGTGGCCTCCGATGGTAGAGAGACCCCGCAGGCACGCCAGGCGTCACGCGAGGGCTGAATTGGGCACCAGTTCGGGCGGCGCTTCTGTCGAGGGTCCTTTCCCCCAACAACAGTAGTGTGTGATAGATGTGGTTTGCATATCATAATCCTACACCTGTCGAATGTCTCGCTTGATGCTAAGCTCTCAGCAGCTAGCAGGTGGTGATATATATAGTAGTAGTGAGAGTAGGTTTATTTTTGTAAGCTGTGTTCCTATCTTTTTGTGTGTGGAAGGTGATGCAACAAGCATTTTTGATATATAGTATTAACCTTTTGCTGCATATTATAGTTAAGGTCAACAACAACATACATGCATGACGATGTGTACATGCATGCATGCATGCATGTTTGGTATAGTTTTTTGTTAATTCCCTGCTCATTTACAATATTGATACTTGGTTGTTTAGAAGCCAAGAGCACTTGGGGTGTCATGCATGTATGCACTCCTCTAGAGCTTCCAACTGGGGAATATTAACCTTCCTGTCTATATCTCTAGTTTTGGCTGGTTTAGCTTGTAGCCAATTTCTAATGGAGTACGTACATATATCCACGTGATGTTAAAAAGGATTGCAGAAAAAAATGTATACTTTGTAAAGTGTTCCTTGAATTTTTGGAGTACGTATATATAGATTTAACTAAGCCCAACATGAAGCATGAAGTGTTAGACTTTCTGAGAAAGCATCCTTTGATAATTGATAGTGCCAACTTTTTTCGACGGAAAAGATCGAGAATATAGTTCGACAGCATTGTGGGCATTCAAAATCCAAACACATGTTAATTTGAATATCACACTATAAATGGATAAAGAAAGAAGATAGTTCATTCAAGATTCTTACTCATATATTTTTTAACTTTACTGGTCTTTTTAGTTATATGCTTTTATATCAGTGACTGTGGTAGCTTCAGGGGGATGTTCCTGTACAGTTCGTGGTAGAATCAGTATCCTATGTTGTCATAGTCAGCAAGGCCCCCATCAAATAAATTGTGCAAATGCATAACTACATAATTTTCAAAACAATAATTATCGCAATAATAGCACAATTGATGCCACACAATAGGCAGAGCAATGATATGTTAGTTCCAACAATTCAAGAGCATACACAGTAGTAGCTAGTTTCTAAAGCAAAAAAAAGGCACAAACTGATGGGACATAACAAACTTGACAGCTCCGCAGAATGGGCTTGGGCGATTTTCTGATGAAAGTTAGGTATAATTGCCTTGCCAAAAGAACATTCGAAAGGCTTACAATCGACTGCTTTCCATTTTGCACTGAGAAAT
Source organism: Coix lacryma-jobi var. lacryma-jobi (assembly GCA_009763385.1). Lineage (NCBI taxonomy): Eukaryota > Viridiplantae > Streptophyta > Magnoliopsida > Poales > Poaceae > Coix > Coix lacryma-jobi. The sequence continues at coordinate 209,065 of VDCT01000648.1, read as the reverse complement.
GGCTTATACAGTTTGCTTGTGAGAAGGACAACCCTTGCCCATGCTGGGAAAACATTTAAATTAAATGCCTAACAATTGACTGAACATAACAGATGAGATATCTTTAACTATTTCTGTGCATTCGGAAGGAGAAAGATCTCATCCAAACAACAATGCTGCTAGCCTGCTAGGAGAGATCTCACACACTACACACAGGCCAGGCAGTGGCCTAATTCAATAGAGTTGTGTTGAGGGCAATAAAATGAAAGGGACAAGAAAACCCTCCCTCTAAGGTAGTTAGAAGACCCCTCTCAGTGTCAGGTCCCTCTCCAACAAACTATATATGTGTATTTGCATGTCAATCAGTCTCACATATCTGCGGTGCAGTGGTCTTCAATTAATGGCCATACCCAACTACCAATTGATGCAGCTAGCAACAGAACCCATGGCTACTGGATAGCTCTTACAGCTTTTTCAGTGAAGTACACTAAGTTCCATACAGAAAATGATGTTTTTTAGATGGCCACACGATATACATCATGTCATGTGCGGCATCCCCTACACCAGGAGGCGGCGTGCCCGCGACGTGCGTCGAGCAGCCGAGCGCGCCGCGAGCCAGGCTCAGGCCGCGCATGCAGAAGCCGCAGCATCAGCGTGGCTAAAATTAGAAATAAATCAAGTCTTTCCCTTAAGTTTAGCAACACATTATTTCCTTAAATTTAGGAGAGTTCTATCAACTAGACATGAATCATTAATATATCCAATATTCATAATGTAGCAGCTATTAAGAAGTAGAAGGTTGCCTTGATCACATAAAAAATCTAAGCTTACAGGCACAGCAGTTGGGAAACATACAACTGTAAAATGCTATTGCATAAGTTCCATATGAATTCGCTACCCCCAACTAATGTAAGAATGCTAGCAACAAGAATAAAAACAGAAATGGGATCAGAACCTTTGCAGTAGCCATTTGCCATGGAAGTAGGGTCCACAGAAGTACAAAAGCTTGATAGGAATAAAATGCTTCCCAGGGCCCCCTAAAGAGCATATCCATGCTATCCATATAAAGCCAAGCAAAGGAAAGGAGGCACACATGCAACAGGTCCTCTTTATGGCAAGATGACGAATGATGTCCCAGGTGGGGTGTAGTGGCAGGGGCAGTGATGAGTGATACCAAGCACTGATGGGTCTATCCATGGAGCAGTGGGAAAAAGCATGCCCAATTGTCGAAAAAAACCCATTTGCCCATTGGAAAATGGTCACACAAAAGTTTCATGTACGTCTGATCCAGAGCTATCCATGCATCACAAGAACCGAATATGTATAGCATGTGACTGGATTCTGGTTCTGCTGCATAGCCAGATGCGTCCATAGCATCAAGCTACCGTCTTTTCAAGGCTGCAGCTTTTGAGTTGCTGCATATTCATACATCAATCAGTCAAAATCTCTCATCTTTCTTCAGTCTCCTTTTTCTCTGTCCAATTGGTCTTCGTGATAACTCCATTCTATTGATCAAATCGATCTTGGGTAGATTTTAACTCACATGTTGATGCTTTTTCTTCACTGTTGTTGCAGTAATGTGGTGAACGAGTATGTGGGAGCAATGAGGCAGCTTGCATGTGAGATCCTGGACCTGTTAGGAGAGGGGCTAGGGCTCAAGGACCCCAGATCCTTCAGCAAGCTCATTACTGACACAGACAGCGACTCACTCCTGAGGATCAACCACTACCCTCCAGCATGCACCATTCACAAGCTTGACCATGACAACCAATGCAAGATGAAGAGCAGTTTCAGAATCAAGACTGGCAATTGTGTGTGAACCAATCGGCAGGTGCACGGATTGGATTCGGGGAGCATTCAGACCCGCAGATTCTTAGCTTGCTCCGATCAAACGATGTTGACGGCCTTCAGGTGCTTCTGAACTGCGAAGGCAGGGAGGGTGTGGTTCAGGTGCCCGCCGATCCATAGCATTCTTTGTCAATGTTGGTGATCTCCTCCAGGTAAAGGCATCGGCTCATCTGAAAATAACAGCACTAGTAGATTAAGTAAATGAAAATTGCTTCTATGAGCTACTTAGAAATTAAATTAGCAGACTCTTAAGTCTAAAACAAGCAGAGGCTAGGCACAACTCAGCACCCCTATCATAGTACTCAGATATGAAATTGCATCATAGAAATAGAAATTCTTCACTTACTAAAAACATGAAAAAGAAATGTATCTGTATTTGATTCGAACTCTAAATAGACACCAGGTTACCTATTGCTCCTTTTGTGAAAAGATGGTCGGCATTGATATTTTTGGACACATCTCTTGGACTGCATCAAGTACATCATACCAACTGACAAGAATTTCTGTTTTTGTCTCGTTAGTTGTTACTACATCTGAATCTAATAATAACCAAATATTAATTCATGGTGCAAACAATACAATATGATGTCTCTCATACTTGGTTTGCATTCATCTCTCTTTTCCCTTTCTTGTTCCCAGGCTTTGACAAATGGGAAGGTGATAAGTGTCCGGCACAGGGTAATTGCAAACTCCGGCGGGGCAAGGCTGTCCACAATCTACTTCGCTGCGCGCCACTGCATGCACGAATTCGGCCCTCCCAGAGACAATCACAGCCAACTCACCCTGCCAGTACCGGCCTTCACCTGGGCGAGTACAAGAAGACAATGTACTCTCTCCGCCTGAGCCACAGCCGCCTCAACCTCTTCCACCTCGACCATGATGACCACAGCAATGTCAGCAAAGGAGAACAAGAATAGGGAGCGCTTGCTGAACTGGAGGCAGAGGCAGAGTTTATGGTGGGGACTAGGTAGGTAGAATTGTCCCAAAATTTTGGCTCTCTGGCTTCCACAGCCAGATATCTAGTATTATGATGGTGTAGGGTTGTCAGTCTGCCAATGTGTAATAGTATTTAGCATTGTACAGAAGTCCTGTTGTATGGTACTAATGTACTATTGCCTGTTTAGCAATTTGTGGTCTCCACCTAACTTTTATTTACTCTCTCCCCCTTTTCTAGTGTTGCCTTTGCTTAAAGAAACCTCTTCCTTGCACAAAGTGAGACCTAACTCAAACTCCCACTGACAATTTTGATAAAGTATCCTTTTTCAAGAAATCTAAAACTAAAGGATAAAAGGACTTCAAATGTCACATACTCCCTCCGTCCCTAAATAAGTGTCGCCGTTGGTGTGGTGTCACGTGTTTGACTCAATTTGTACAAAATATGTGTAATATACATCTCCAAATAATTTTGTAAAAAACTAGATGTAAAGATCTTTCCGATGATAGTAATTACTTAACATAATTACCGGTAACTTTTCTCGGGAGGGAGAAACGAGAACGGCACTTATTTAGGGACGGAGGGAGTATACTATAAGCACAAGTTAGTTCAAGGAAGTGATAGAATGTAACAGTAATTAATTCTGCAAACCCATTCCATCACAAACTATTCCCCATTCTTATCGTCTTCATAGTGAAAATATTGACCCAAATGAAATAAATTATATTATCTATATGAATAATGTACATTTTTCTTTTTTTTCTAGAACACAAAGAGAGCTGCATATCATTATATTAAGAAGAAAAGGAAAGTGGATTAACTCCATACAAAAATCCACTCACTCATGCCTCACACCTTGCAGCGAGTTACACACACCCATAAACAACCCAACCACATCCTCACCTTCCAGAGCGCTAGCCTCAAACTGGCTCAAGAGTAGCATTATTTAACTGAATGGACATAACAAAATATTTTATTCACTATTGCCTGAACCGTGACTAGGGCCTCTTATTGGGTTTCAACTCTAACCTACCCCAACTTGTTTGGGACTAAGAGGTTTGTTCAAGAGGTTGGTGTTGTTGAAAAAGAAGAACATATTCAATTTCAAATCATAGGTAGCAAATAAAAAATAAGTTAACTTTGGTTAACAGCCATTCTTCATGACATCAGAATCAAAGTAAATTACCAAATGTGGATTCAACAAAAGAATAAGCTAATGGTGGAAGTTAGTAGTAAAGGGAGCATATATCACAGTACATCCTGAAATGGGTGTATGGTGATCAATTTGCCCAAGTTGATTTTGCTGCCCTCGACTGTCCATATTAATGATGAGAGAACAAAAAAGCATGATTTGAGCAAATCAATGTATTGGTCCCTCTCATATATAGTCACACACCTACAGTCTTCCACACTTTGTACAGTGTGAATCTCTCTGATTGAGAATCAATACCTTCCATGTATGTGATGGCAAGACAAGACTGAGACGTGATTTTACCTAAGGATGTCAAATTTAGCTGCATGGTTTCTTTCCAAAAAAAAATAGATAGATAGATAAATTAGCTGCATGGAGTGAGTATGCCTCAACTATTATTTCGGGAGAGGTATTAGGCAGCCCTCGAGCAGCTCAAGGTCCTATTTGGAAGCTAGAATGGCAGCCCGTGTTTGTTAAAACAGCATATTGGCCTCCTGAACCTCACAAAACAGTAAGATCCCTGCCTGATACATCCAAGATGGTTTTCTGAATGATTCTCCATGCAGGATGCCATCATTATAGCTGCATGAGTCATGATTGCAGTTGACCAATGCATTTATAGGTGTTCAAGACAGCTCTAATCGCTGCATATTCATGCAATCTATTTTAAGAATAAGGTATAGTGATTAGTAACAGGAAAAAACTTGAAAGGTATTTTTGGTAACGGCATATACATGTCAAAATGGAGTAAACTGGGATTGAATATTATGACAACACGAAGAGCTGAATTAAGGGGGTTGACTCTTGTTAGAACAGACATGTTTTGGTGAAATTTTTTAGAACACCTGAGACCTAATAAAAGAAAAAATAGGCCTATGGTATAAATATATGCTGCCAAACAGATGACAAAAGGTCTCCATAACAAATTGTAAATATTGACTGCACTGGTTGCTTGCAAGACTGCAATGAAAAAGCCTAGAGAGGAAACTCGATAAATTACAATCGCCAGTGAACAAATTTTTAGTACTTCTAATCATGCTTTAGTGATGAGTATTTTGATTCTTATGGAAAAAAAAAGATATTTGTGTTTCGAAGTACTAGACATTAAGTTGCTTGTAGTCAGAAGGTCAGCTGAGCACTAGAATTAATGAAGAAATAAGATGTGGATTAGCATCTGCATTCCAAAGGATCCCTGAATACTTCCAGGCTTCCAGCTCTAGGAATCACAAGACATCAGCCGAAGTGCTTAAATTGTTTGCACTTATGATAGAATCTAGAAATATCAGTTCAAGGGGGCATGTAAGTAAAATTTGCACATGGGAAATAATAGATTGATTATGAGGGTGCAATGTACACACATGTATAAGGCAAGGATTCCTAGGGTTTGGCTCATGAGAACAGAACCAATCAATGGAGATCTGCCTAGTCTATGACTAATCACACAACGTGCAAGGGCTCAAGGCCCTGGTGTGGCATGTCACGTGTTAGCACAAAGGGCCAGCCGAACTAAGGCACTAACTATCCGTCTAAAAGGTTAGATTTTTAAGCAACTAAGTGGACAGATAGATGTTAACACTTCTTATTCATGCTTTAACTTCATTACCTACAAATCCTCTAGCTTCTGCAATTCCATTTTCTGGATCAGATGTTACATGGTAGCATGGTGCCTGAAAGAGCATGTGGAAAGGTAATGAGATATTCCATGATACGCCTATATGAACAATCCATACACTAGACTAGGGGTAGAGCAGTACTTCAGATGCTCAGTTTGATGTATTTCGATTTGACCAAATAGCTTCTAATCAAGAACGCATTTAAGTAGCTACTAGAGCCTAGATTAGTCAATTCCATTCCTGTGCAGATCAGAGCATGGTAATGCGAACTTGATTTCTTCAAAGTTACATCCAGCAGATCAAGAGCATGGTATGTAAGGGTAAGCGAATCTGCAATTTAAGTATGGTACAGAAGGAGACACTGTCCAGATTAGTAAGTCCACGAAACAAAATGTTCACTTGCAGCCAAGGGTTGGCATTGAAAACATCGGCAGACATCCTGCCAATTTTTTTTTTTAAGATCCACATCAAATCGACATGGCCCCATGGATAACCCTGATAATCCAAGCAATTAGTCTAACGCAAGCACACTTTACTCAGAGAGATGAATGGACAATAGATAATTCGCACTAAAAAGTTTGTAAATTGAAAGCTGAACGATTTATACGCAAACAAAATGTAGCAAAAATACCAATATCTCCCCCCCAAACTGTCTACTCTCATCGAGACAAGAAAGGGTCTACATTCATACATGAGTAGTAATCCCCATCCTTACCTGATCTCCGGGGCTTGCGGTTGGCAGGGCACGCATAATGCAGTTAGCGGAGGAAATCGCCGAGCTTCCCTGAGAGTCCTGATGATGCCAACTCACCGGGCCGGCAAGGTGCTACTCGGCTGGCGGCACGAGAAGACCTGACGGAGCCAGCACATCAGCTCGGAGGACTAGGCGCCCGCCGAACCTCAGCAGATCCGCCCGCCGCCGCATTCGGCGGCGACTCCTCGGCGGCCAGCTGGGAATGGGAAAGGCTTGGCCCAATCTTTCACAAAAAGTGGCAGACGGAACGGCCCACAGCTCCCTGCTTCCCCCCCGGCCAGCTTGGCCCATTAGTTCCACTAGATTCAAAGTTCAAACCCATGGACCTTCGACTTATATTATAAGTTATAACACCACTCCTGCATTCCTGCTACTGTACTAAAACAACTCATATATGATTTATATATAGGATGCTATTTTGTTATATTAATATTTTATAATTTCGTATTGAATATTTCAGCCCTTAAATAATTTTAAATAAAAAAATTTCAACTACAAAGTTCTTATTTTGTTTAAGTCTACAGTTTTAATATAGGTGTGTCTACATCCGAGATAGTTCAACAATTTTAAAATTTTGAATCTCAAAATTTAAATATTTTGTAATTAATATATGGGACTTTAATATCTTTAAATCAAAAACTTGTAAACTATAAAGCTACAAATTTTATTGGCAACTACGACTTTGATATAGATCACAACCGTCGATCAACGTCGAATGTCATTTGAAATTTCTAAATCTGAAATTTCAAAATCTTATAAATTAGAATAAATAATAGAATCTAAATGACTTCAAAAAAAATTGTTAAGTACAAAGTTGTATATTTTTTAAGACTACATTTTTTGTATAGGCCATGTAAAGATCTGAGGTTCTTTAAAAATCCTAATTTTAAAGTTCTAAATTTGGGGGGCTAAAAAATATTTCTTTTGGAATCTAAATAGTTTTTTAAAGAAATTGTGTCAACCGTAAAGTTGGCGGATTATATCAAGCTCTACATTTTTTTTGAGAAAGTTTATCTTTGTCTGAGTTCTTACAAAGAGTTCGATTTTTTAGACAACTATTTCTAAAGACGAGCCCCTAAAATTAGAATAATTATTATATCTTAAGACAATTGTTTTTAGACGCGGAGACTAAGAATGGTTGTCTTCGTTAATCTGTTTCTAGAAGTGAACCTTTAGAATGCTCGCCTCTATTTCATATATTCATAGTCGGTTAATCAAGACCGACCTTCAAAACGAATGAGCCCTTTAGTGAACCTTAGGGCATGTAAAACCTAAAGATAGGTGATCGTCTCTGAGAGACTAGAATGCGATATAAGAACCACTACAAGAGATGGGTCATACAACTAAAGATGGTGACTCGTCTTTAGATAATTTAATGTTTTGCATGTAGTTAAGATCATTATTCATATCAATTTGTATGTCATTGTATTATCATGTTCACTTAAGAGTACATGAATTTACAAAACAGATAGCTAGAAAATTTAAACAACTTTTTTTTATTTTTTCTGGATAACAGATAGCTAGGAACTTAACATGTACTGCATATAGCTATACATTCAGGTAACATGCAGATTGTAGATAGCGGTACATGCAAAACAGTTTCCTGTACATTCAGATAACATATATGCAAGTACTTTTGAAAGCCCTAGTTTGGTTTTGGTTATTGATGAAACCTTATTGGTCTAATCCTATTGCTAAGCATGTGTGTAGCTTATAATAAAGAAGGATTGGGACCAAACCAAGTGGTGAGCTAGCAAGGTGACACCATGGAGGATGGTGTTGGACACAAGCACTCAAGAGATCAAGTGCTCTACCATTGGTGAAATGAAGAAGAAAAGAGATGGAGCAAAGAGGCCCGAAGGCAAAGGTATAACCTATAGGGCTCTTTGTTTTGGTGATCAAAACACTTAGCGAGTGTGATCACATTTAGGATACATAGCCGTACTATTAAGAGGAGATTATTCACGGCTTATGCGGTTTCAAGTGCCACTAGGTGTTCTCTAACATATCGATGTTATAGACCTAGTGAGTGACTAACAAAACCCTTAAAAATGCTTTGTAAAATGCTAACACACGTGCACAAGTGTTGAAACACTTTGGTGTTGGCGCATGGGAGCAAGGGTAGAAGTTAGAAAGCGAAGGGTGCTGAGTTATCAGCATCGGACGCTGGAGGCGGCAGCATCGGACGCTGTGTCGAGCGTCCGATGGTAAACCCCAGGTTCTGTCAAATGTTGAAGGAGCATCGGACGCTGGCACCGGACGCTGAGAAATCACTGTTGCAGAGTCTGATGCAGGTGACGTGGCGCGAGCGTGCTTTCCAGGGAGCATCGGACGTTGGCTGCGTCCGATGCCATTTCAACAACGGACGCGTCCGATGTGTTTTGGAGCGTTCTGGAACCTTTCTGTTGTGTCATCGAACGCAGGGGTTGAGCGTCCGTGCTAACGTTCCGGCGCATCCGATGTGGCGCCAAAATGAGCTGAAGAAGAGTAGTGGCATCGGAGCGTTCGATGCCTGGCATCGGCGAGTCCGATGTCACTTTAACCGTGGCGCGAAGGGAAGTGACCGTTGGGATCTGACAGACTGAATTCATAGCAGGGGACACGTGGTGCTCATTGGAGCATCGGATGCTGGGGGAGCGTCCGATGGCCCCGACACCGGCGCGTCCGATGCTGGGGTTTTTAGCCCAACGGCTAGGACGACTTGTGTGGCCTATTTAAGGAGCTTGGCCGGCTCACTAGGCCTCTCTCTTGCACATTTTGATTCCTAAGCATTCTAGTGAGTTTTGGCAAGCCTCCCAACTCATCTCCCAAGTTGATTTGTTCAAACCAAGTGAGATTGAGTGATCTAGTGCGGTGATTTGAAAGAGTTCAATCTAGTGGCACTAGTTCTTCGCATGGGCATTGAGTTTTCTTGTTACTCTTGGCATTTGCCGGTGCCTAGACGGCTTGGAGGCGTTGTGGTGTTGTTGGCAAGAGAAGGAGATTGTTCTTGGCCACCACCGATCGTGATTGTGAGAGGTTTTGGAGCTTCACCTCACCGGAGCGGCAAGAGGCATCCTTAGTGGATTGCTCGTGTCATTGAGCTACCTCACTAGCGGTAGATTCTTGTGGCGCTCTTTGTGAGATTGGCTTTGTGCCGATTAGCCACCGGGTCACCTAGTGTTGGTCGACACAACGGGGAGTAGCGTGCCGGCAAGCACGTGAACCTCGGGATAAATCTTGGTGTCTCGTGTGCTTATTGTGATTGCTTCCACATCTTGGTGATTGGTCTTCATATTCACATCTTCCGTGATTGGCATCACAAGTGGATATTATCGGTGATTGGCTCTCTACTAGACGATCCCGAAGGCTCGGTGAAACCACTTCTATCTAGCTCATTTACTTTGTGTATCTACTTTGAGCAATTCCTTTCATCTAGATACTATCACTTGTTGTATATCTTTTGTCATATACCTTGTGTAGTTGATTGTGTTTGGCTTGAGTAGTCTATCATTTGTACACACTTGTCTCATATACTTTCTTTGTGTATCTTTCTTGTGCTAAAACTAGATTGTATTATTCCGCATTTGATACTAGCGTAAATTGTTTGTGTGGCATAGTTCTATTAGGTAGAATTGTTTGATAGGTGGCTTGCAACACACTATTAGGCTAGCGCAAAAAGCTTCGTCATTTGTTATACTAATAGTGTTTGCCTAAGTGATTTTGTAGATTTTTATTAGGCTAGGCTATTCACCCCCCCCCTCTAGCCAATTTGGACCTTTCAAGTGGTATCAGAGCCGTGGTCACCGTTCGTTTGAGGCTTAACATCCTCCGATGTTAAAATGGCTCAAATCAACTATATGGGGAAGCCACCACATTTTGACGGCACCAACTTTGATTGTTGGAAGAGGAAGATGTGTGCATTCACAAGAGGAATGAATAGAAAGATTTGGAAGTGATTGAGCATGACTTTGCGGTGATTGATCCCACAAGTCCTACTCCAAGAGAAGAAGAGAAGCTTCAATGGAATGATGTGGCAATCAACTTGTTCTATGAAGCATTTGACACAAAGGTGTTTGAGCAAATCAAGGACCTTGAAAGAGCAAGTGAGATATGGGAGAGATTGGAGGAGACATATGAGGGCACCAAGGCGGTCAAGGGTGCCAAGCTATATATCCTCAAGGACAAGCTTGCTACCTTCAAGATGCAAGATGATGAGAGCATACCGGAGATGTTCCACCGGTTGCAAGTTATTAATCAATGACTTGAAGGCTTTGGATAGGAGAAGGTTGAGGACAAGGATTTTTCTCACAAGTTCTTGAGATGCTTACCACCAAGGTTTGATACTTTGGTGACCATCCTTGTGAGGGAAGGATTGGATACGGTAACCCCAAACCAAGTACTAGGTGATGTGGTCACACAAGACACATTCCGCGTGGAACGGGAATGGGGAGCCCAAGAGGAAGAGAAGAAGAGAAGACGCCGTAGCATTCAAGGCTTCATCCTCCAAGAGCAAGAGCAAGGGCAAAGCAAAGAAGGAGGAAAGTGATGATAAGCAAACAAAGCTTGAGTGAAATGGATGATGAAGAGATGCTTTATTTATGAAGAGGTTTGGAAAGTTCATGAAGAAAAGGGCTATGGAGCAAGAAAGAGAGAGATGCAACCAAGAGCACAACTAAAGGTGTTTATGATGCAAGAGGCAAGGATCACTTCATTGCGGATTGTCCATATTCTAGTGATGAAGATGACGATGACAAGAGGAACAGAAGAAGAAAGACAAGAAAGAAAGAAAAGAAAGAAAGAGAAGAAGAAGGAGAAGAAGAAGGGTGGTTCCTATGTTGTGACATGGGATAGTGATGCTTCCTCAAGCGATGATGATGATTCTAGTGACGATGAGAGGAAGACCACCAAGAAAAGGTTCGGCTAGTCTTGCTATATCAAGCAAGCCTTCTATCTTCAACACTCCATCGACATGCTTCATGGCTAAGGCCACTAAGGTATCATCCGATGAGAGTGATAGTGAGAGTGATAGTGATGATGATGAGGAGTACTCAAAGGAGGACCTCATGAGCATGCTACAAGATGCTCACTCTTACATTGAGACTAAGAGGAAGGAGTGCAAAAAATTGTGCAAGGCCAACAAGGCTCTTGAGCAATCTTTGATGAGCTCAAGTTTACTCATGGGAGGCTAGAGGAAGCCCATGGAAGCTTGATCAAGCTCACACTAGGCTTAAGGAAGCCCACTCCTCCCTCCTTGATCAAAGTAAGATTGAGGATGTTGTAGAGACATGCGATATAGGAGTTACATGTGATATACTTGATGAATCATTTTATGCTCCTATCATTGTTGCTCCCACAAATGCATCATCATCATCTAGCTCAACTAAGATGCCTACTTCTACTACATGTGATTCATCATTAGTGGTAGAGAATGAGAACCTTAAGAACAAGGTTGTTGAGCTCACTCATGCCTTAGGCAATGCCTATAGTGGAGATGCCCGCTTGCTAAAGTGTTTGGGTAGCCAAAGGTGTCCACTCAACAAGGAGGGGCTTGGCTATACCCCCAAGAAGGGCAAGGCGGCTTTTGCTCCTCACAAGACTTGTTTTGTGAAGAGCAATGGTCGGTTTTGCCATAGTTGCAAGCAATCCGGGCATATAGAGCAAAATTACTTTAACAAGAACAAGAACAAGAACAATGCTCATGTTTCATTCATTCGACTTGATTCTTGTTATATGCTTACAAAGGGCACTAATGGTGTGAAAGGCTAAGTACATTGGTGCACCCATGGTTGGCCCAAAGAAGAAGGCAATTTGGATGCCCAAGAGCTTGGTGACTAACTGAAAGGTCCAGTTTGGTTTTGGTAATTGATTGACAACTTAGGTGGACTAATATGTGTTTTGAAGTGAATTACACAGGTAACTAGTCCATAGGTGATCATGTGTGGCAACATATGTCATAGAGGTGAAATGGCTTGGAGGATGTTGCAAGGCTCACACATGTGATGAAGGAGCTTAATGCACATGAAACATGACATGTGGTCATGTGGCTAAAATGGTGAAGATCAAGGCAAGACTTGGCTTGATGAACCTGTTGCGAAGGTGAAGGGCAAGTTGGAGGCTTTGAAGCCGTTGGTATCGAGTGTCGGGAGGCTTAAGCAAGACTTGGCGTCGAAGGACCGAAGCAATTGTGAAGAGCAAGTGATGTCAAGATCGATGGACCATGGAGGCCATGTGATGATATGAAGTGGATCTATCATTTGATGAAGAGGTTGGTGCATGTGTTGCATCAACACCGGAGGAAATGGAATGGAATGCGCAAGGCAAAGGTATATGTATAGGGCATTTCATTTCCCGGTCATTGGTGTGTAGAGAAGATTATGACCGAGTTTAGGATAGATGACCGTACTATCAAGAGGAGCAAACTTGTTTGCATATCGGTCATCTGGTTCCACTTGAGCGATCTAACATTGCGATGTTGCTAGGATCGAGTGGCGTTGTCAGTACAAGTGAAAATCCTTTGAAAATAATTGTTAAAATGCTAACACACATACACATGATGTTGCACTCTTGTGGTGTTGGCACATTTGCAAAGGAGAAGTTGTTTTGGAAAGAAGTTGTGTTGAAAGGAAGTGTGGAGAAGTGGGAGAAACTAGTGTATAGTCCCAAGCTCGGCAGGATTCAGCGGTTTTCGGATGAGAAGTGTAGTGCTCTGGGAGCATCGGACGCTGGTCCGAGGGCATCGGACGCTGGGCCGAGCGTACGATGGCAAACCCTAGATGAAGTCTGTTGCAGAGGATGCATCGGACGCTGCATCGGACGATGGTCCGAGCGTCCGATGGCAGTGACGTGGCGTGAGCTAGTTTAGCTGGGAGCATCGGACGCTGGCCTGCGTTCGATGTGGTTCCACCTAACGCGTCCGATGTAGTTGGGAGCGTTCTGGAACCTCTCTGGTGGGTCATCGGACGCTAGCCCTTAGCGTCCGATGATAAGGGTCCGGCGCGTCCGATGTGAGAGCAGGTTTGCGTAGTTTTGAGCAGAGGCATCGGAGCGTCTGATGCTAGGCATCGGCGCGTCCGATGCCACTTTAACTGGCGCAGGAAGTAATATAGCCGTTGGGATCGCTCGGCCGAGGTTAAACATGAAGGACACATGGCGAGCATCTGGGAGCGTCCAATGGTTTCGGCAGGAGCATCCGATGGTGGCGCAGGTTGCCCAGTGAAGGGGCAACGACTAGTTAGCCCTTGGGGCTATATATATCATTGGTAACCGGCCTTGGGCTGGTGGCTGAGCACTCTAGAGCCTTTGTGACTTGTGTGGATGTGCTAGGGAGCCCTCTAACTCGTTTGTGCTTGCTAGTGTGCGAATCAATAGCGAGTGAGTGATCGCTAGTGCGTTGCATTGAGAGATTGCATCGAGTGGCACTAGGTGATCGAGTTGCAAGCCGGTGGTGCTTGTTACTCTTGGAGGTTGCCACCTCCTAGACGGCTTGGTGGTTGTATCTCCGTCGTGAAGCCCGCAAGAAGATTGTGCGTGGCTCCGGAGAAGGCTTTGTGAGGGGCATTGTGCTCACCCCGCGGGGATCGCGAAGAGCAACTCTAGTGGATTGCGCGTGTCATTGAGTTACCCTCACTTGGGGTGAGTTCTTGCGGCGCTCGAGTGTCGAGCTAGGTGTGGTGCCTATTAGCCGCCGAACTACAAAGTGTGTGGTCGACACAACGGGGACTAGCTTGGTGGCAACCAAGTGAACCTCGGGATAAAATCACCGTGTCAACATTGTCTACATCTTCTCGGTGGTTTGCTATATCCATACACAAGCTTGTATTTACTTTCATATATATTGTGCTTGTGTAGTTGCTCTTGTAATTAGTTAGCTTGTGTAGCTTACTAGTTACTTTCTTTGCTTGCGTAGCATAGAAGTTGATCCCGTGAGTGACTAGTTGACTTGTAGTCTTGCTAGTCACATTGCTTAGTTGTGTAGCTAAGTTGAGCTCTCTAATTTGGCTTGTGTAGCTTTGTTATTGAGCATTGCTAGTGAGCTTAGGAGCTTTGTGCTTTGCTTACTAGATTGTGTAGGAGCTCCCCGGTGCTTGTAGTACTAGTCACATAGGTTTGTGTGACCTTGCTTCTAGAATTGGTTAGGTGCTCTAACTAGCCCGACACCTTATTTGCATTGTTTAGGATCTTTTGTAAGGTGTCATAGAGTATAGGTAGAGGGGTGTAGTCTTGGCTAGACCGTTAGTTTTAATTCCACATTTGTTTCGGTTAGCCGGTGCGATTATTTTTTAGAAAGAACTATTCACCCCCCCCTCTAGTCCACCATCTCGACCCTTCAAGTGGTATCAGAGCTAGGTCTCTCATTTGTGGTTTTCACCTACCCGAGAGGATGGCGACTTATGGGCTAGGCATTGATTGTCCACATATTTTTGATGACACTCACTTTACACATTGGAAAACTTGGATGATATGCAATTTCAAGTTTATTTGCCCTCAAATGTGGTGGATCGTAGATGTAGGCTTTTCTCATGTGTTGGATGAAAAGAATCTAACTCAAGCACAAGAGAAATGCCTAGATCTCGAGTGCCAAGCTACTAACATCATTTTTAGATCTTTGCATGAAGATATCCTTAGTAAGATCATGGATATGGAGTCCTCCCATCACATGTGGAAATATCTCAATGACAAGTATGGGAGTGCTCCAAATGATGATGATGATGTTAGTGAGCCCAAGGAAGAGGCACATGAGGATGATGAGCATGACCACAACTTGGTGATTATGGAAGATTGCTCCACCTCATGGTCAAGTGATGATGATGATGATCAATCCACAAGATCACTTGACAAGGATGATGGTGACCATAGCCGAAGCTCAAGTGATGCAAAAGATGATGCTACCACCTCATGCACACTTGATGATGATGATGATGACGGCTATGAGAGTGATGTCTCTACAAGCTCTTCCTCTACACCACATTGTTTCATGTCACACGGTGACACTAAGGTATCAATTGCAAATGTGGTTGTTGATTGTGATGATCCAAACTTTGAGCTTGTGTGTAGACTCACCAAAGCTTTAGAAAATGAGATGGCTAAAACAATGAAATTGACAAAAGAAAACTCATTTCTAAAGAATGCATGTGAACAACAAAAGCATCTACTTTATGTTACTACTTGTTCACATGATGAGCTTAAATTGACTCATGAGAAACTTAGTGTTGCTCATGACAACTTGGTACAAGACCATGCTTTTTTCGCTAAGAAGCTTTCTAATGAAGAAACTAAAACTAGTGAGAGCTCATCATTTGGGTCAAATGATCAATTGCATATTTGTGCTAACCCATGTGATGTAGAGAAGAAGCATGTATCCACCTCTTGTGATGATTTATTATCTATGCCATGTTCTTCATATATAGATGCTTGTTCTACTTCTATGTCTTGCGAGACTAACATTTTGAAGGAGAACAATGAGCTCAAAAGTGAAGTGAAAATTTGAGCAACAAGTTAGAGAGGTGCTACAACTCCAAAGTCACCTTTGAGCACATGTTGAAGAATCAAAAGAGCTATGGTGACAGAGTGGCATTGACTTCAACAAGAGCAAGATCAAAGGCAAAAGATGGGGAAAGAAGAAGTATGAAAGAGAGATGAAGAAGCAAGAACAAGAGAAGCTATCTCATTTCATGTGCTATCGGTACCATGAGATGGGACATCTTGCAAATGCTTGCCCCAACAAGGAGAAGCTCAAGTTGAAGAAGGAAGAAGAGAGACTCAAGCATGTCAAGTGCTTCAAGTGTCGCACTAGGGGACATCTCACCTCTATGTGCCCAACCAAGCAATTGGTGAAGCAACAAGAAGAGCCTCAACCAAAGCCACAAGTTGAGCAAAAGAGAAGCCCCAAGATCAAGTCAAGATCAACCATGATAGTGGTGACTTGATGATGAAGAAGAAGAAAACAAGAAGGGGCGGAAGAGCAAGGCATCCAACTCACATTCAAGATGCCAAGATGATGAAGCAAGAATGAAGAAAAGAAGAAGGATTTGGCTCACATCAAGTGCTACAAGTGTGATGATATGGGACACTTTGCCTCGAAGTTTCCTAACAAGATTGAGAAGAAGGCTCAAGCAACTCATGAGAGGCGAGGCAATGAGAAGCAACACATGAGCAAGGAAGAGAAGGCTCAATCAAAGAGAATTTGCTACTCATGTCGGGAAAGGGGACACATGGCTAATTCATGTCCCCTAGGTAATACTTATAAGCCTATTTCAATTGATGATAATATTGTGCTTAGAAAGGATGACAATGGTACCTCATCGGTGGCTATTGCAAAACATCCCGCTACTCATACTAAGGCATTGTCTAAGTATGTTGCTCCTAACTTAAGGACCCAAACAAGTTTTGGTACATCAAAAAGTGGATGAATGTGTGTAGGTACCATGGCATTGGAGACTTGATTCAAAGTGAAGATTTCATGATTATTCATACAGTGATTGAGTCAAGTAATGAAGCTTATTGCAAATATCCTCATCCCAATGCCATCAAGTGAAGTAAGTCCATGTAAACATACAAGTGAAAGATCAAGTTGTGGTGGTCTATGGGAATTATTTTGAAGGTTTGCATATGATAGATAAAGAAGCTTGCTATTGTATGATCATGAGCTACCAAGGTATATCTCTAGTTGATCACATTCATTTGGATGCATATGAGTTGATTGAATTGGATATATAATGCATATGTTGCTTGCTATAGATGATGAATGGATATATTGCTTAGTAATCAAGTTTGCGTTAGTTTGATAAATATGTTCACAAGATGACCTTTAGTAAGTGGATTTGCATGGATATATGTCTTGTGTTGATGTTCAATCAAATTTATCTCAAGTTTGATTCAATTTGGATAAGTATAGCTCAAGTATAGAAATCTGTCCAAAATCTGAAATCTGAGCTAGCTGTGATGATAGCCATGTTTGAATGATGAAATCTTTTTTGATTGGCTTGAACCTTGGTACACATGCTCTACACTTATGGTATTAGTTTCTGTGCAAAATTCATGATAATTGGATAAGTGATGCTTCGGTTTGGAGTGTGGATCTTGTCAACTATAGTGCAGCAGTTTTTCAGCATGTAGTACTATAGAAAGAATTGAAATCTGGTAGCAATCTAGAAAGCCAATGAAGCTCAAATTTTTATGGCTGCTAGAACACTTAGAGAAGCACATCTCCACCAATTTCATGGTTTTGGACTTATATTTTGGGAGATATGCATATTTCTTTGAGAAGGACGAATCTGCCAGAAAAAGTGACAATTATTGGATTGATCTAGAGTCACTTTGATTGAAAAGGCTCTCAAGTTGGAATCATGTTTATAAGTGGTTGAGGGTCCTATGTTTGGTTTTGAAATGAGCTAGAAGCATGACAAAGATGAGTACAAGTTTTTTGATTGAGGAGTGTATTTGGCACACATTGGTACTCAAATTGAAGATCAAGACCAACATCAAGATGAAGATAAAGATCAAGTTCAAGTATCAAATAAAATTATTTTGGAAGAAAGAAAAGGACTCAAAAAGGATTGAAAGTTACTTTTCAAGAAGAGTTCAAATGGATCAATCAAACAAAGTCAATTCAAGTGAGTATCAAGGATGACTCTTTGGAGAGAGGTCACTTCTCCCTTTTGTAGGGGCTTGCCGCCTTTTGTAGGTTAACCAAGTGGTACTTGGAAGGCTAATATGGAAGTGGTGATCTAAAGTGTCATTGGAGATGCTTAGTTGGATCAACCATGAGATTGATCAAGAAAGAAATAAAGCAAGCAACACCCAAAAGAAAGCAAATCATGCCAACTCAAGTGGTATTCATATGCAAGCTATGATCAAATGAAGAAGCAAGCCAACCTCAACAAGATAGTGCACTTGATCATTAGTGTTTTTTAATTCATATGGATGAAGAATGGAATTCCTATTTGGTATCTATTGGTCTTCACCAAGCTTGTAAATGGACTTCACATTGCTATTTGGAGCTAAATGGAATCAAAATGACTATCCTCTACTCCAAGATAGCAAAGGTATCATTGTAATGTACATGATCATTTCATCCCTTACTAGTATCGGTTAATGCATATAGTACATGCTTAATAAGATCATGCATAACAAATGAAAAGTTTAAATTCATAGCCTACCACTATTGCTTGTTTGATTATATGATCTAGTGGTTAGTATATGGATTTGTTCATGAGCCAGTGAACCCAAGTACTTGATCTAGAAGATGAGCATTCAAGTGTCTAATTCAACGTGAGTAAGATAACCATTGAAAGATGTGTGAAGAAGCTTACTCTAGAGCAAACCGAGTTAGATATCTTGTGCAAAGTTTAATAGTTCAAGTCACAAATGAGAGGCTCATGACAAGAGTTCAAGAAGAAGACAATAATGCAAATGGATATCAAGTTTAAACTATCATTCAAGTGGTATCTAGACTCATCATTTCTTCACATGGTATCCTACAAGATGTCAAGTGCCTCAACTTTAAGTGATCAATCAAGCAAAGCCTCCCTCACCAACAAGAGCTCAAGTTTATCAAGTAAATGACCCATGCTACATAAGAGAAGGTACCCCACCTATTGGTATCAAGGTCAAAGATCCTACACATGGTGTCATTCCCAACACTATGGTGGTGTCCATCAAAAATCAAGACTCAAGTGTCAACCATCTACCCTAGTGTCACTCTTTGTATGAAAGAGCATACCTTTTATGGTCATTGATGACAAAGGGGGAGAAAGTGCCAAAGATATGATATGAATATGATATGACAGGGGAAGAATTGTGGCAAGAACAAAGGGGAGAAAACAAAAGATGGACATGGATCAAGAGGGAGCAAGATTGAACAATGGAAAGGATCAAAATTCTTGGACAAAAGAGAGCACACAAGTAGGGGGAGCAAGCTCATGAATACATGATTGATGCATTTGTTTGTGCATTACATTTGCTTGCTCACATTGCATATGTTTTACATTCCTACATGCTTGTGTGCAATATTTGCTAGACCTAAGACTTGGATGATGATTGTCTTCTTTTATTTGGTATCTAGAGCATAGTCTTAGTGAAACAAGTGGTAACTAGAACCTTGATTATAATGCTGATCTCACGTGGTATCTAGTTTCACTTGTTTCTAGCAAGGTTGATGCTAAGGAAGATTCAAATATGGTATACACGCTTCAAAGGTAAAATTCAATCTTGTATACCTTAGCATCACTTAGTAGTGCTAACACTCCCACAAATTTCATATTTATACATGTGTGCAAGCTTGAAACCAAACCATTTGAGCACACATGTAGGGGAGTTATCACTACCGAGTCGGGTTGTATGGTACTTATCCAAATCTTCATATGTGGTCTTAATGTTGGATAAGTAACATAGAATCCAAACCAAGTTAGCAATTTGCATTCTTGTAAAGTGCTAGCTTGGAATAAGCTTATTTCCAAATGTTTGTAGAGTTGTCATCAATTACCAAAAAGGGGGAGATTGAAAGGTCCTAGTTTGGTTTTGGTAATTGAGTGACAACTTAGGTGGACTAATATGTGTTTGAAGTGAATTACACAGGTAACTAGTCCACAGTGATCATGTGTGAGCAACATATGTCATAGAGGTGAAAATGGCTTGGAGGATGTTGCAAGGCTCACACATGTGATGAAGGAGCTTAATGCACATGAAACATGACATGTGGTCATGTGGCTAAAATGGTGAAGATCAGGCAAGACTTGCTTGAACCGATTGCGAAGGTGAAGGCAAGTTGGGAGGCTTTGAAGCCGTTGGTACCGAGTGTCGGGAGGCTTAAGCAAGACTTGGCGCCGAAGGACCCAAGCAATGGTGAAGAGCAAGTGATGTCAAGATCGATGGACCATGGAGGCCATGTGATGATATGAAGTGGATCATATCATTTGATGAAGAGGTTGGTGCATGTGTTGCATCAACACACGGAGGAAATGGAATGGAATGCGCAAGGCAAAGGTATATGTATAAGACATTTCATTTCACCGTCATTGGTGTGTAGAGAAGATTATGACCGGGTTTAGGATAGATGCCGTACTATCAAGAGGAGCAAACTTGTTTGCATATCGGTCATCTAGTGCCACTTGAGCGATCTAACATTGTGATGTTGCTAGGATCGAGTGGCGTTGTGAGTACAAGTGAAAATCCTTTAAAATAATTGTTAAAATGCTAACACACGTACACATGATGTTGCACTCTTGGTGGTGTTGGCACATTTGCAAAGGAGAAGTTGTTTTGGGAAGAAGTTGTGTTGAAAGGAGGTGTGGAGAAGTGGGAGAAATTAGTGTATAGTCCCTCTCCCTCCTGGCGAGCTTGCGAGGCAGGATTCAGCGGTTTTGGAGGAGAAGTGTAGTGCTCTGGGAGCATCGGACGCTGGTCCGAGCGGCATCGGACGCTGGGCCGAGCGTCCGATGGCAAACCCTAGATGACTATTGCAGAGGATGCATCGGACGATGGTCCGAGCGTCCGATGGCAGTGACGTGGCGCGAGCTAGTTTAGCTAGGAGCATCGGACGCTGGCCTGCGTCGATGTGGTTCCACCTGACGTGTCTGATGTAGTTGGGAGCGTTCTGGAACCTCTCTGGTGTGTCATCGGACGCTAGCCCTTAGCATCCGATGATAAGGGTTCGGCGCGTCCGATGTGAGAGCAGGTTTGCGCAGTTTTGAGCAGAGGCATCGGAGCGTCCGATGCTAGGCATCGGCGCGTCCGATGCCACTTTAACTGGCGTGGGAAGTAATATAGTCGTTGGGATCGCTCGGGGCCAGGTTAAACATGAAGGACACATGGCGAGCATCTGGGCATCGGACGCTGCCCTCAGCGTCCGATGGTTTCGGCAGGAGCGTCCGATGGTGGCGCAGGTTGCCCATTGAAGGGGCAACGGCTAGTTAGCCCTTGGGGCTATATATGTCGTTGGTAACCAGCCTTGGGCTGGTGGCTGAGCACTCTAGAGCCTTTGTGGCTTGTGTGGATGTGCTAGTGAGGGTCGAGATGGCGGACTAGAGGGGGGGTGAATAGTCTTTTCTAAAACTTAAACTTAATTGCAGCGGAATGGCTAACCGAAACAAATGCGGAATTAAATCTATCGGTCTAGCCAAGACTACACCCTCTACTTATACTCTATGACACCTTATAAAAGATCCTAAACAAAGCAAATAAGTGTCGGGCTAGCTAGAGCTCACCTAAACAATTCTAGCTTGCAAGGTTACACAAACCTAAGCACTAGTACTCAATCAACCGGGGAGCTCCTACACATGCCACTAAGCAAAAAGCACAAAGCCTAGCTCACTAGCAATGCTCAATAACAAGGCTACACAAGCCAAATTAGAGAGCTCAACTTAGCTACACAAACTAAGCAATGTGACTAGCAAGACTACAAGTCAACTAGTCACTCATGGGATCAACTTCTATGCTACAAACAAGCAAGGAAGGTAACTAGCAAGCTACGCAAGCCAACTAATCATAAGAGCAACTAGCACATGTATATGAACAAGTAAATACAAGCTAGTGAAAAGAGTTTGCAAACCACCGAGAAGATGAACACGAAGTTGACACACGGTGATTTTTCTCCCGAGGTTCACTTGGTTGCCACC
Organism: Coix lacryma-jobi var. lacryma-jobi; assembly: GCA_009763385.1. NCBI lineage: Eukaryota > Viridiplantae > Streptophyta > Magnoliopsida > Poales > Poaceae > Coix > Coix lacryma-jobi. The sequence goes on along the minus strand of VDCT01000648.1, from coordinate 187,149 downwards.
AAGCTAGTCCCCGTTGTGTCGACCACACACTTTGGTAGTTCGGCGGCTAATAGGCACCACACCTAGCTCGACACTCGAGCGCCGCAAGAACTCACCCACAAGTGAGGGTAACTCAATGACACGCGCAATCCACTAGAGTTGCTCTTCGCGATCCCCGCGGGGCGAGCACAATGCCCTCACAATCCTTCTCCGGAGCCACGCACAATCTTCACGCGGGCTTCACGACGGAGACTCGATCACCAAGCCGTCTAGGAGGTGGCAACCTCCAAGAGTAATAAGCACCACCGCTTGCAACTCGAACACCTAGTGCCACTCGATGCTATCTATCTCTCAGCAAACGCACTAGAATCGCTCACTCGCAATAGATTCGCGCACTAGCAAGCACAAGCGAGTTAGAGGGCTCCCAGGCACATCCACTCAAGCCACCAAGGCTTTGGAGTGCTCAGCAGCCGGCCCTAAGCCGGCCTCAACTCCTATTTATAGAGGGGAGCGGCCAACTAGCCGTTTCCCCTTTTCCTGCGCCTCGGTCGTAGTAGTACGACCCTTCCCTGGGCGGTACTACCGGCTTAGTCAAACTAGCCGTTACCACAAGGCCCGCTGTTTAGGCGCAAGCACCGACTCTCTGGTCGGTACCCTCCGAGGTCGGTAGTACCGGCTATGGCCGGTACTACCGGCTACCGGCAGGCTACTTTCGACAACTTCCTCCTGACTCTTCCTCCGACTCCCTACCGACCCCCTGGTCGTCAAGCCGGACCCGGTATGGTGCTTGGCGGTACCACCGCCAGTCATCTTCCACTCACTCAGAGAGCTCCGCAAACTTGCCAACCACCGCCTTGAGTCGGTAGTACCGAGCGCGGTACTACCGAGGTAATGGCGGTACTACCGGTAGGCCAAAACTGGCCACTTCCAGAGAGCTCCGCAAAACCCTTCAGGGCCACGGTACCACCGACCCCTGGTCGGTACCACCGCCGGCGTAGTACCGAGTAATAGCGGTAATAGCCGGCCACGAGGCCAAGCCACATCAGCCACAGAGGCTGCAAACAGCCCTCCTGGGTCGGTACTACCGACACCCCCAGGTCGGTTACCACCGACAACACACAGAAAAACTTCATTTCCATCTCTGAGTTGATCCAAAACTATTTCAACAACTTCTCCTTTGCAAATGTGCTAACACCACCAAGTGTTCATCATCTTGTGCAAGTGTGTTAGCATTTTCACAATCATTTTCAAAGGATTTTCACTTGCACTCACCACGCCACTCGATCATAGTAACATCGCAAAGTTAGATCGCTCAAGTGGCACTAGATGACCGATATGCAAACAAGTTTTCCTCTTAATAGTACGGCCATCTATCCTAAACCGGTCATATCTTCTCTACACACCTATGACCGGTGAAATGAAATGCCCTACAAATATACCTTTGCCTTGCGCATTCCATTCCATCTCCTTCGGTGTTGATGCAACACATGCACCAACCTATCTTCTCAAATGATATGATCCACTTCATATCATCACATGGCCTCCATGGTCCATCGATCTTGACATCACTTGCTCTTCACCATCGCTTCGGTCCTTCGGCGCCAAGTCTTGCTTAAGCCTCCCGACACTCGGTACCAACGGCTTCAAAGCCTCAACTTGCCCTTCACCTTCGCAACCGGTCCATCAAGCCAAGTCTTGCCTTGATCTTCTCCATCTTAGCCATATGACCACATGTCATGTCACATATGCATTAAGCTCCTTCTTCATCTTCATGCATGAGCATTGCAACATCCTCCAAGCCAATTCTCCTCTATGGCATATGTTGCTCACACATGATCACCTGTGGACTAATCACCTGTGTAATTTACTTCAAACACATATTAGTCCACCTAAGTTGTCACTCAATTACCAAAACCAAACTAGGACCTTTCAATCTCCCCCTTTTTGGTAAGTGATGACAACTCTACAAAGATTGGAAATTAAGCTCTTTGATTCTATGTTACTTATCCAACGTTAACCATATAAGAGAATTTGGATAAGCACCATACAACCCAACTTTGTAGTGTTAACTCCCCCTACATGTTGCTCAAATGGTTTGGTTTCAAAGCTTGCACACACGCATAAATATGAAATTGTGGGAGTGTTAGCACTACTAAGTGATGCTAAGGTATACATGATGAAATTTTACCTTTGAAGCGTGCATACCACATTTTGATTCATCCTTAGCATCGAAGAGTAGCTAGACATAAAAACTAGAAAACCCCGTGAGATCAACATTAATAGCAAGGGTCTAGTTTTGCATTAAAAGCACAAGCCTAGCTATTAACCTATGCATGCTAGTTATCAATTCATCAATTAAGTCCTATAACTAGCATACACACCACACAAGCATGCATATAAATTTTAAAACTTATGTAATGCAAGCAAGCACATGATTATGCACATATCAAATGCAACAACCAAGTTCATGAGCTTGCTCCCCCTACTTGTGTGCTCTCATTGTCCAAGAATTTTGATCCTTCAATCTTGCTCCCTCTTGATCCATGTCCATCTTCTTTTCTCCCTCTTTGTCCTTGACATATCATAATTGACATAATTGACATATCTTTTCCATAACTTCTCCCCCTTTGTCATCAATGACCATAAAAGGTATGCTTCTCTTGATACAAGGGTTGGACTAGGGTAGATGGATGATACTTGAGTCTTCATTTTTGATGGACACCACCATATGTGTTGGAATGACACCATGTGTAGGATCTTTGACCTTGATACCAATAGGTGGGGCACCTCCCCTATGTCATAGCATGGGTCATCCACTTGATAAACTTGAGCTCTTGATGGTGAGGGATGTTTGCTTGAATTGATCACTTAAAGTTGAGGATCACTTGAAGTCTTGTAGGATACCAATTGAATGGAAGTTAAACTTGATATCCATTTGCATTATTGTCTTCTTCTTGAACTCTTGTCGTCTTCATGAGCTTCTCATTTGTGACTTGAACTAGGCAATATTGCATAAGATATCTAACTCGGTTTGCTCTAGAGTAAGCTTCTTCACACATCTTTCAATGGTTATCTTACTCATGTTGAATTAGACACTTGAATGTTCATCTTCTAGATCAAGTACTTGGGTTCACTAGCTCATGAACAAATTCACATACTATCCACTAGATCATATATAGTCAATCAAGCAATAGTGGTAGGCTATGAATTTAAACTTTTCAATTGTTATGCATGATCCTATTGAGCATGTACTATATGCACTAACCGCATACTAGTAAGGGATGAATATGATCATGCACATTACAATGATACCTTTGCTATCTTGGAGTAGAGATAGTCATTTTGATTCCAATTAAGCTCCAAATAGCAAGTCCAATGTGAAGTCCATGGTGAAGACCAATAGATACCAATGATTAGAAACAAAATCTTCACACATATGATCAAGTGCAATCTTGTTGTGGTTGGCTTGCTTCTTCATTTGAACATAGCTTGCATAAGAATACCACTTGAATTGTCATGATTTGCTTACTATCTTGCATGTTGCTTGCTTTGCTTGGTCAATCCTTTTATTGCTCAACTAAGCATCTCAAATATCCTTGAATCACCACTTCCATATTGGCCTTCCAAGTAATACTTGGTTAACCTACCAAAGGCGGCAAGCCCCTACAAAAGGGAGAAGTGACCTCTCTCCAAGAACCATCCTTGATACTCACTTGAATTGACCTTGTTTGATTGATCCAATTAAACTTCTCTTAAAACCTGTGACTTTGAATTCTCCTCTTTGAGTCCTTTTCTTTCTTCCAAATGATCTTCAATTTGATACTAGAGCTTGATCTTTATCTTCATCTTGATGTTGGTCTTGATCTTCAATTTGAGTACCAAATGTGTGCCAAATACACTTCCCAATCACATGAACTTGTACTCATATTGCCATACTTCTAGCTCATCTCAAAACCAAACATAGGTCCCTCAACCACTTTATAAACATGATTCCAACTTGAGGGCCTTTCAATCAAAGTGACTCTAAATCAATCCAATATTTGTCACTTTTTGGCAGATTCTGTCCTTCTCAAAGAAACATGCATATCTCCCAAAATATAAGTCTAATGACTATGAAATTTGGTGGAGATGTGCCTCTCTAAGTGTTCTAGCAGCCATAAAAATTTGAGCTTCATTGGCTTTTCTAGATTGCTACCAGATTTCAATTCTTTCCATAGTACTACATGCTGAAAACTGCTGCACAATAGTTGACAAGAATCTACTCCAAAACAAAGTACATCTTATCAATAATCATGAATTTTGCACAGCGACTAATATCACAAGTGTAGAGCATGTGTACCAAATTTCAAGCCAATCCAAATAGATTTGGTCATTCAAACATGGCTATTATCACAGCTAGCTCAGATTTCAGATTTTTGACAACTTTGAGCAATTGAGCTATACTCTACCAAATTTGAATCAAACTTGAGCTAAACTTGTTTGAACATCAACACAAGACATATATCCATTCAAACCACTCACTAAAAGAAGTCTTATGAACATATCCATTCAAACTAACTCAATTTTGATCACTAAGCATCAAATCCATTCAATCATCTTATAGCAAGCAACATATGCATATATATCCGATTCGATCATCTCATATGCATCTAAAATAACATGATCAACTAGAGATATACCTTAGTAGCTCATGATCATCCAAATAGCAAGCTTCTACTCAATTAGATTGCAAGCCTTCAAATAATTCCAATCAAACATCACAACTTGATCTTTTGCACTTGTATGTTTTGCACTTGGACTTCACTTCTTTTGTCTTGGCATTGGTTTGGATAGCACTAGGCTTCATTACTTGAATCAATCACATGATGAATAATATGAAATCAATTGAGTCAAGCCTCCAATGCCATGGTACCTACACGCAATCATCCACTTTTTGATGGTACCCAAACTAGTTTGGGTCCTCTCAAGTTAGGTGCAACATACTTTGGCATAGCCTTAGTATGAGTAGCGGGATGTTTTGCAATAGGACCAATGTGGTACCATTTACATCCTTCCTAAGCATAGAATCATTAATAATTGAAATAGGCTTAGGGGTCATACCTAGGGGACATGAATGAGCCATGTGTCCCTTTTCCCGGCATGAGTAGCAACTTCTCTTGGATTGAGCCTTCTCTTCTTTGCTCATTTGTTGCTTCTCATTGCCTTGCCTCTCATGAGTTGCTTGAGCCTTCTTCTCAAGCTTGTTAGGACACTTCGAGGCAAAGTGTCCCATGTCACCACACTTGTAGCATTGATGTGAGCCAAATCTTTCTTCTTTTCTTCATTCTTGCTCTCATCATCTTGGCATCATGGATATGAGTTGGATGCCTTGCTCTTCCGCCCCTTCTTGTTTTCTTCTTCTTCATCAAGTCACCATCATGATGGTTGTTCTTGATTTGAACTTGGGGCTTCTTCTTGTTGGGGCAAGCTTTTGCAAGATGTCCCATCTCATGGCATTGATAGCACATGAAATGAGATAGCTTTTCTTGTTCTTGCTTCTTCATTTCTTTTGCATATGTTCTCTTGCCCCATCTCTTGCCTTTGACAGCTTTTGTTAAAGCCAATGCCACTTGTCACCATAGCTTCTTTGATTCTTCATTATGTGCTCATGGGTGACCTTTGATTTACACCACCTCTCTAACTTGTTGCTCAAGTTCTTCACTTCAAGTTTGAGCTCATTGTTCTCCTTCAAAAGGTTAGTCTCACAAGACAAAGAAGTAGAACAAGCATCTAATTGTGAAGAACATGGCATAGATATAAATCATCACAAGAGGTGGATACATTCTTCTTGCCTACATCACATGGGTTAGCAACATTTTGCAATTGATCATTTGATCCATGTGATGAGCTCTCATTATTTTTAATTTTCTTTGAAAGCTCCTTAATGAGAGAGCCATACTTTTCAATTAAATCATCATGTGAAGCTTTAAGAACATCAAGTAAGCGCTTATGTTCTTCACATGAATTCTTTTAGAAATGAGTTTTCATTTGCTAGTTCATTGTTTTATTTTTCTCATTTTCTAAAGACATGGTCATGCTAGCAAGTCTACTAACAAGCTCATCATATGAATCAACATGATCAACCACATTTGCATTGAATACCTTGGTGTCACCTTGTGACATGAAGCAATGTGGTGATGGGCTTGTAGTAGTAGTATCACGATCATCGCCGAGCATGAGCCATCAACATCATCAAGTGTGCTTGGAGTAGAATCATTACTTGCATCACTTGAGGCATCATCTTCCATCTTGTCAAGTGTGCTTGAAGTGTCTTCATTGATTGCATCACTTGAACGTGAGGTGGAGCAATCTTCCACAATCACGGAGTTGTGGTCTTGCTCAACATCCTCATATGCCACCGGTTCATCCTCCTTTATGAACTTGCCATCATCAAACGTGGAGGGATCACCGAAGGTGGTCTTGATGGATTCCCACATCTCATGGGCGGTCCCTTTGGAGTTGATCTTATAAAACAACTCAAAACTCAATGCATCCATTAGATAACAATAAGCATTTGCATCAAGTTCAAAGAGATCCTTTTGAGCTTTGGTGAGATTTCTATGGTCCAAACATGAGTGAGACCACTAGTGATAATCCACCAAAACTTTGGCCCCTTTGCACGAAAATGATCAAGCATATGGTGTTTCCATTGTGCAAAGTGTGTGCCATCAAAAATATGTGTATCACACACATCTCATCTAGCCCACTAGACGCCATCCTCGGGTCGGTGAAGACCACAAATGAGAGACCTCGCTCTGATACCAATGAAGGGTCGAGATGGCGGACTAGAGGGGGGGTGAATAGTCTTTTCTAAAAACTTAAACTTAATTGCAGCGGAATGGCTAACCGAAACAAATGCGGAATTAATTAAATCTATCGGTCTAGCCAAGACTACACCCCTCTACTTATACTCTATGACACCTTATAAAAAAGATCCTAAACAAAGCAAATAAGGTGTCGGGCTAGCTAGAGCTCACCTAAACAATTCTAGCTTGCAAGGTTACACAAACCTAAGCAACTAGTACTCAATCAACCGGGGAGCTCCTACACATGCCACTAAGCAAAAAGCACAAAGCCTAAGCTCACTAGCAATGCTCAATAACAAGGCTACACAAGCCAAATTAGAGAGCTCAACTTAGCTACACAAACTAAGCAATGTGACTAGCAAGACTACAAGTCAACTAGTCACTCATGGGATCAACTTCTATGCTACACAAGCAAGGAAGGTAACTAGCAAGCTACGCAAGCCAACTAATCATAAGAGCAACTAGCACATGTATATGAACAAGTAAATACAAGCTAGTGAAAAGAGTTTGCAAACCACCGAGAAGATGAACACGAAGTTGACACGGTGATTTTTCTCCCGAGGTTCACTTGGTTGCCACCAAGCTAGTCCCCGTTGTGTCGACCACACACTTTGGTAGTTCGGCGGCTAATAGGCACCACACCTAGCTCGACACTCGAGCGCCGCAAGAACTCACCCACAAGTGAGGGTAACTCAATGACACGCGCAATCCACTAGAGTTGCTCTTCGCGATCCCCGCGGGGCGAGCACAATGCCCCTCACAATCCTTCTCCGGAGCCACGCACAATCTTCACGCGGGCTTCACGACGGAGACTCGATCACCAAGCCGTCTAGGAGGTGGCAACCTCCAAGAGTAATAAGCACCACCGGCTTGCAACTCGAACACCTAGTGCCACTCGATGCTATCTCTCAAAGCAACGCACTAGAATCGCTCACTCGCAATAGATTCGCGCACTAGCAAGCACAAGCGAGTTAGAGGGCTCCCAGGCACATCCACTCAAGCCACCAAGGCTTTGGAGTGCTCAGCAGCCGGCCCTAAGCCGGCCTCAACTCCTATTTATAGAGGGGAGCGGCCAACTAGCCGTTTCCCCTTTCCTGCGCCTCGGTCGGTAGTACCGACCCTTCCTGGGCGGTACTACCGGCTTAGTCAAACTAGCCGTTACCACAAGGCCCGCTGTTTTAGGCGAAGCACCGACTCTCTGGTCGGTACCTCCGAGGTCGGTAGTACCGGCCCTATGGCGGTACTACTACCGGCAGGCTACTTCGAACGCATTCAAAAACTTCCTCCTGACTCTTGAACTACCGACCCCCTGGTCGGTACTTCCAAGCCCGGTGGTACCGGCCCTATGGCGGTACCACCGCCAGGTCATCTTCCACTCAACTCAGAGAGCTCCGCAAACTTGCCAACCACCGGCCTTGAGTCGGTAGTACCGACGCGCGGGTACTACCGAGGTAATGGCGGTACTACCGGTAGGCCAAAACTGGCCACTTCCAGAGAGCTAAAAAACAACCCCTTCAGGGCACGGTACCACCGACCCCTGGTCGGTACCACCGCCGGCGGTAGTACCGAGGTAATAGCGGTACCACCGCCAGGCCAAAAACGAGCCACATCCAGAGAGGCTGCAAACAGCCCTCCTGGGTCGGTACTACCGACACCCCAGGTCGGTACACCGACAACACACAGAAAGAAAACTTCATTTCCATCTCTGAGTTGATCCAAAACTATTTCAACAACTTCTTCTTTGCCAATGTGCTAACACCACCAAGTGTTCATCATCTTGTGCAAGTGTGTTAGCATTTTCACAATCATTTTTCAAAGGATTTTCACTTGCACTCACCACGCCACTCGATCATAGTAACATCGCAAAGTTAGATCGCTCAAGTGGCACTAGATGACCGATATGCAAACAAGTTTGCTCCTCTTAATAGTACGGCCATCTATCCTAAACCCGGTCATAATCTTCTCTACACACCTATGACCGGTGAAATGAAATGCCCTACAAATATACCTTTGCCTTGCGCATTCCATTCCATCTCCTTCGGTGTTGATGCAACACATGCACCAACCTATCTTCAAATGATATGATCCACTTCATATCATCACATGGCCTCCATGGTCCATCGATCTTGACATCACTTGCTCTTCACCATCGCTTCGGTCCTTCGGCGCCAAGTCTTGCTTAAGCCTCCCGACACTCGGTACCAACGGCTTCAAAGCCTCAACTTGCCCTTCACCTTCGCAACCGGTCCATCAAGCCAAGTCTTGCCTTGATCTTCTCCATCTTAGCCATATGACCACATGTCATGTCACATATGCATTAAGCTCCTTCTTCATCTTCATGCATGAGCATTGCAACATCCTCCAAGCAATTCTCCTCTATGGCATATGTTGCTCACACATGATCACCTGTGGACTAATCACCTGTGTAATTACTTCAAACACATATTAGTCCACCTAAGTTGTCACTCAATTACCAAAACCAAACTAGGACCTTTCAGCTAGGGAGCCCTCTAACTCGCTTGTGCTTGCTAGTGTGCGAATCAATAGCGAGTGAGTGATCGCTAGTGCGTTGCTTTGAGAGATTGCATCAAGTGGCACTAGGTGATCGAGTTGCAAGCCGGTGGTGCTGTTGGCGCAAAATGTTACACACCGCGCCTAACACACGGCAAGCCGAAAAGCTTGGCTTCAATCGGGTGCCCGGACGGTTTGGAATCCAGAGACGTGCCAGTCGGTTTGACCTGAAAACCAACAAGGGATAAAAATGTGAGAATACCACTGGAACATGCCGGGTGAGACCAGACAGTTCCATATGTACGGCTTTGAAAGCCAATCACAACGGCACACAACTATAGAAGTTGTCTGTTAAAGCATGTTTATAGAGTTATTCGGCTAATATGAAAGAAAGCATGTAAGTATATCAACTGCCGAATACACGTATGAGGAAAAGCATGCTTAAACAAACAACAGACATCGTCAAAACGTAGCGAATTGTAAACAGGCAACTTGTAATATAAATCTATTCAAACAACACATGTATAGGCTACTCCAACTAGTCTGTCGCACGTCTAGTCTTCGTAAAACCCGTCAAGCATAAACTAAGTCTACACCACTCCTTATAATTAGATTAATCCACCGCATGATACAATCTAATTATAAGAAGCTAAAAGCATGCATGTATCCAAACAGATCTATAAAAACTTATTACTCGCGTAAGCTTAACCAAGATCGACAAGCTAGCCGAGTGGGGTCCATGAGGAAGGAACATACAAACAAGCACGATTAAACTAAACTAAAACCTGCATCTGCCGCACGATACCCAGTTTTACTAAAGCCTAATTTGGGTTGACATGCATGAACCCGCAACATGTAACAATCTAGATTGAAAGTTAACTCGGCCATCATGATCTTGCGATTAAAGAGACACAAGCAAACTTGTGAAGCAGGGGCCGAACAAAAATCAATCTAGATTGGGCAAAAGAGTGTTACAGAATTAAATAAACAATGCAACACATGATAACTTAATGAATCTATCAGATTTGCCAAATCTAACAGAGCCGATAACTATCTCGCTTCTGCTAAACATATGAATAAACACCTGCCGCACGGTATATACCCATAAGCAAAGCATAAGCAAAGACTTCTTGATCGCTAACAAGGGTCCGCCGCACGACCATTGAAAACAAGCAAGACTACTTGCATCATATCTAAATCCACCGCATGATACTAGACATGATAACAAGGTTGTCGGGACTTACGGAGGTCGGCGGATCGATGATTCCTCTCGAAGAACTCGACGACACGACTAAGGACTCGAAGGTGGCACGAGGCCGGTTTGTATTGATATGGTTGTGAACACTTCTTACAATGGCCGAAGGTTTATATTTATACCCCGGGCTAATAAGAGTCCTGAAGGGACTTGTCATCTAAACAAAAGGAAAATATTAAAATACATGGACTTTATCTTCCCTTACGTAAAGACCTTGCTAATAAAGCTTCCTCCTAGTTTATCGGGTTTGCACACATGATTGGTTTGGACTCCTCCTGGTGCGTCACATGCAAAGTAATCCAACGCCTGTACTAATATTTTATTTCTTTATTCCATATCTTTTTCTCTGTACGCGTAGACCGATTAATCAGGCGAACACTTGACTTTGCCTTAGGACTCCACCAATACGTACTACAGCTCTGTTGGCTCCATCGGCTTCATCAGCTAATCTCCTTCAGTTGGACATGCCATCTTCTCGGAAGATTTTGCTGGTCAAAATCCGGTGTCAACATAGGCCCCTCTAGTTTGGAGTATGAATTTTATGCTTCGAACTATTTTCATCTGATGTTCTTCTCTTTCTAAGTTGATGTCTTCTGACCTCTGCATGAGCTCCATACTAAATACCTTCTATCGACCAGATTTCCTGACTTTATAATCACAATCGGTCACCTATATAACTTGATATCCTCGACTGGCTGCCAACAGATTGATTGACTTGGACTGTAGATTCAACATCAGTAGTAGTCTTTACTATAATCGGCCCTCTCAGTAGCCGATGAAATATTTCTTAGGAATTACCAACTGATTATCTATAACATATCAATGTTTCTTCCAAGAAGCCGAGGAACTCACTGGCAACAATAGCGTGATCTCACCGAATTTCCATAATTTTTCTGTAAAACAATAAACCTCCAATGCATGTGGAAATAGGTTAACAGTAAATGCGTATATGTATAAATATAATAGTTCTCCATTTTGTTGATCAGAAGATGTTGCATGCTGACTATATCTCAAGAGTATCACATTTATAACTAATATTTCTCTTAAACTTGAATAAAACGGTATTCTAGCTATCCTTCTAGCTTCGACTAAATCTGTCAGTAAACCGCAAAACAAAACAAAAACAGAATTGCTTATCCTTTATTCTTTGAACACTCTTCTTCTGGAGTTTTTATATTCTTCTCAGTTTCGGTGAACACTTGTTCGTCATTTTTATTTCCGAGTATGAAAGATATCACAAAATATTGCAAAGTCAAAAATCTGGACTATAAGAAGATACAAGTCATATACTTAGATCAAGAAGTGCGAGCAAAGATTTTTATTCTTTTACATATCATTCTTTCTTAGTCATTTTAAATATATGAGGCTACTGGACCTTTGGTCATCTTTTATTTTATCTGGCGATCACGTGACCGTCATTTTTCTAACTCAGTTTTGGCGGACACGTGCCCGTCATTTTATTTCTGAGTTTTTTTTTTTTAGAGCAAAAATAGCCTCATATACTTTAATCAAAGAAAGAGTGCATGCACAAGATATTATTAATTATATTGTGAATCTTGATCTTGGGAATATGACTATAATCTCACTAGAAGTCTCAACAGTTTGACAATGCTCAATATGACATTTAAGAAAATTTTATTTTATGAATTCTCCAGAATTAAAGTATCTCTTAGAATAATGTTATAGCAAACTCCATTCTCATTCATATTTTACGATCACTTTTAGACAAAGCTTAAACTTCATGCGCCACAAGTTTCAAAGATTTCCAGATAAAATATTATAACCACTAAACTCAAATTTAGAGAAATCAAAACTATAAATTAGACACGGGTAAAAAATAAAACAGAGTATCTATTAACAATAGATAAGCTAGAACATTATTTATATCACATATGATTATTATTCTCAAGACATTAATTTATCATGGAGATGCAACATCATAAGTTTCGCCCTTTTAATATTTTAATTCTAAACTTCAACATTGTTTGAAAAGTAAAGGTAGAGTCACACAAACCACCGTTGAAGATGAAGGAGCCAATGGAAGTCATTCATCTTGTCCTTCTTCATGATGAATCACTCGAGATATTGCATAATGCATATGCGTGGTGAGTCCAAATCTCCATCAATAGAAAATTTTTGCTTAGCTGATGATCGGCTATCTATCTCGTCTTTCTCAATTCTGAGCCTGATCAACTCAACATACTTCGTGACTCTTCTTGCCGAATAATAACAACTCGTGGCCCCCAGCCAATCCCCGTATATCTATCTTTGGAGCCAATCCTATTCTCGAACAACCAATATTCAGACAATCACGCCCCATTATGAACGAGCTTGACTAACAACCTAATAGGATACGCTCAACCAACAGAGTAAAATTTTATCCATCGGCTATGAACTTCACACGTTGTTTTCCGATTGGTCACCATATCAACGTTTTAGCCGATGGAAGTGAGGGAGCAAGAGTTCCATTTGCTTTTTGGTTTATCAATCCGACACTCATATTTGGGATACCAAAAATACTCGCTTCGTTCAGCTAATCTAAGTAGGACTTGTATGTTCTTTTAATAAACCAAAGTGAACACTGTTTCGGTTGTGGCTAGTAGTTTAATTTGCTTTCGGCCGCTGCACAGAATACCATGTATCGACTGGTAGCTTTCTAAAACACTCGCACATGATCGGCGAGTGGTAACTCGAAAATGCCACACATAAAGATCGACTGATTATTCTCCAAGAACAATATGCATGCATTGAGGAGAGGGCCTAGTGCTTTGAACCTCAAGGTTGATAGCCGATTTCAGCTTTAGAATTGTCGATCTCCATGTAATAAGCAACACCATTACCAAACATGCAGCCATATAAAAGTACAATGCTCAAAATCCCAGTAGATTAACCTTGCATGTGTGTACGTAGAAGTGAGACTGCAACCATTATCGGCTCTATGGAGACGATTAACATCATGTTCCTGGTATGCTTAGATTTTTATAGTACGCAGGTACTGAAATGTGACCTCTTAGCTCCTTAATAATTTCTATATTGAATATTTCGGGGGAAACTTTGACCTTGACCACATCGGCTATTATTATAAGTCTGATACTCAAAGCCGATGCATTTAATTGATCTACTGATCAACTCGATGTTGTAACAATATATTTTCAATAAGCCATATACTTCCAACTAGCAATATTGGCTTGTCTCATGTATTCATCGACTTCAATTGTATATCATCTAGTGGGTGCTGCTATCCCTTCCAGCTTCAACAGTACATCCTAAATTTAAATCCTCTAAATTTCACAACAACAATATGTGTACCATAGGTAGCTAACAAAGGCCACATTGTATACACAAGGTTCACCACTGGTTGTTTTTCTTACCCAAAGCTGGTCCCGAATTGTCTTTTCCTTTCAATCACTTGTACATAGAAAAGTAACCACCAGAACCATCTCATCAATCCACACATGCATGTGATCGGCTTGTGACTATCTTGAATAGCCGATTCAAAAACCGAATAAGCCCATTTACGGCGCAGCGTTATTCAGCATTTCCATTTCTAGGCTTCCAATTAGAAGATCAACTTGATGTCTTGAAACCGATGTCAGTAGGAAAAATATCATCATAATCTTATATTGGAAGATCATGGCTAAGTGTAAAATATTGTTGTGACTTTTCTTGGCTGATCCTTGTTGATGAAATATAAACCAATAGACATCTGACTCCTGATCAAACGATTGTGGTCCACCAGGGGGCCAAAAAGTGTGTTGGCGCAAAAACGTGACACACCGCGCCTAACACACGGCAAGCCGAAAAGCTTGGCTTCAATCGGGTGCCCGGACGGTTGGAATCCAGAGACGTGCCAGTCGGTTTGACCTGAAAACCAACAAAGGATAAAAATGTGAGAATACCACTGGAACATGCCGGGTGAGACCAGACAGTTCCATATGTACGGCTTTGAAAGCAATCACAACGGCACACAACTATAGAAGTTGTCTTTAAAGCATGTTTATAGAGTTATTCGGCTAATATGAAAAGAAAGCATGTAAGTATATCAACTGCCGAATACAGTATGAGGAAAAGCATGCTTAAACAAACAACAGACATCGTCAAACGTAGCGAATTGTAAACAGGCAACTTGTAAATATAAATCTATTCAAACAACACATGTATAGGCTACTCCAACTAGTCTGTCGCACGTTAGTCTTCGTAAAACCCGTCAAGCAGAATAAAACTAAGTCTACACCACTCCTTATAATTAGATTAATCCACCGCATGATACAATCTAATTATAAGAAGCTAAAAGCATGCATGTATCCAACAGATCTATAAAAACTTATTACTCGCGTAAGCTTACCCAAGATCGACAAGCTAGCCGAGTTGGGGTCCATGAGGAGGAACATACAAACAAGCACGATTAAACTAAACTAAAACCTGCATCTGCCGCACGATACCCAGTTTTACTAAAGCCTAATTGTGGTTGACATGCATGAACCCGCAACATGTAACAATCTAGATTGAAAGTTAACTCGGCCATCATGATCTTGCGATTAAAGAGACACAAGCAAACTTGTGAAGCAGGGGGCCGAACAAAAATCAATCTAGATTGGGCAAAAGAGTGTTACAGAATTAAATAAACAATGCAACACATGATAACTTAATGAATCTATCAGATTTGCCAAATCTAACAGAGCCGATAACTATCTCGCTTCTGCTAAACATATGAATAAACACCTGCCGCACGGTATATACCCATAAGCAAAGCATAAGCAAAGACTTCTTGATCGCTAACAAGGGTCCGCCGCACGACCATTGAAAACAAGCAAGACTACTTGCATCATATCTAAATCCACCGCATGATACTAGACATGATAACAAGGTTGTCGGGACTTACGGAGGTCGGCGGATCGATGATCCTCTCGAAGAACTCGACGACACGACTAAGGACTCGAAGGTGGCACGAGGCCGGTTTGTATTGATATGGTTGTGAACACTTCTTACAATGGCGAAGGTTTTATATTATACCCCGGGCTAAAGAGTCCTGAAGGGACTTGTCATCTAAACAAAAGGAAAATATTAAAATACATGGACTTTATCTTCCCTTACGTAAAGACCTTGCTAATAAAGCTCCTCCTAGTTTATCGGGTTTGCACACATGATTGGTTGGACTCCTCCTGGTGCGTCACATGCAAAGTAATCCAACGCCGTACTATACTAATATTTATTTCTTTATTCCATATCTTTTTCTCTGTACGCGTAGACCGATTAATCAGGCGAACACTTGACTTTGCCTTAGGACTCCACCAATACGTACTACAGCTCTGTTGGCTCCATCGGCTTCATCAGCTAATCTCCTTCAGTTGGACATGCCATCTTCTCGGAAGATTTTGTTGGTCAAAATCCGGTGTCAACAGGTGCTTGTTACTCTTGGAGGTTGCCACCTCCTAGACGGTTTGGTGGTTGTGTCTCCGTCGTGAAGCCCGCAAGAAGATTGTGCGTGGCTCCGGAGAAGGCTTTGTGAGGGGCATTGTGCTCACCCCGCGGGGATCGCGAAGAGCAACTCTAGTGGATTGCGCGTGTCATTGAGTTACCCTCACTTGTGGGTGGGTTCTTGCGGCGCTCGAGTGTCGAGATAGGTGTGGTGCTATTAGCCGCCGAACTACCAAAGTGTGTGGTCGACACACGGGGACTAGCTTGGTGGCAACCAAGTGAACCTCGGGATAAAATCACCGTGTCAACAATTGTCTACATCTTCTCGCTGGTTTGCTATCTCCATACACAAGCTTGTATTTACTTTCATATATATTGTGCTTGTGTAGTTGCTCTTGTAATTAGTTAGCTTGTGTAGCTTGCTAGTTACTTTCTTTGCTTGTGTAGCATAGAAGTTAATCTCGTGAGTGACTAGTTGACTTATAGTCTTGCTAGTCACATTGCTTAGTTTGTGTAGCTAAGTTGAGCTCTCTAATTTGGCTTGTGTAGCCTTGTTATTGAGCATTGCTAGTGAGCTTAGGAGCTTTGTGCTTTGCTTACTAGATTGTGTAGGAGCTCCCCGGTGTTGTAGTACTAGTCGCATAGGTTTGTGTGACCTTGCTTCTAGAATTGGTTAGGTGAGCTCTAACTAGCCCGACACCTTATTTGCATTGTTTAGGATCTTTTGTAAGGTGTCATAGAGTATAGGTAGAGGGGTGTAGTCTTGGCTAGACCGATAGTTTAATTCCGCATTTGTTTCGGTTAGCCGGTGCGATTATTTTTAGAAAGGACTATTCGCCCCCCTCTAGTCCGCCATATCGACCCTTCACTAACCTTGGAGGACCCAAAAAGGTTTGGGTACCTAAAAAGAATTGATCTCTTTTGTAGGTGAACTATAAAGCGGGAGGAAGGCATTGGGTGCTTGATAGTGGGTGCACTCAACACATGACCGGAGATGGTAGAATGTTCAAATCAATCAACACTAGTGGCAATGATCATGCAAATGCTATCACATTGGTGACAACAAGAAAGGCAAGGTCAAAGGCTTGGGCAAGATTGCAATATCCAATGACTTGAGCATCTCCAATGTGCTATTAGTGGAATCTCTCAACTTCAACTTATTGTCTGTGGCACAATTATGTGACTTGGGTTTCAAATGCATATTTGGGGTTGATGATGTGGAGATAGTGAGTGTTGATGGAAGTGATTGGTCTTCAAAGGATTTAGATATGAAAATCTCTATTTGGTGGACTTTGGTGCTAGTGAAGCTCAATGACAACATGTTTGTTCACCAAATCAAGTATGGGTTGGCTATGGCATAGGCGCTTAGGACATGTTGGAATGAAGCAACTAAAGCGGCTAGTGAAGCATGACATGGTAGAGGACTTAAGGATGTACATTTTGAAAGGGACAAACTTTGTAGTGCATGCCAAATGGGAAAGCAAGTTGGAACACAACATCCCAACAAAGGAATGACGAGCACTACACATGCACTTGAGTTGTTGCACATGGACTTGTGGACCAACTACATATGAAAGTATGGGGGGAAACAAGTATGGCTTTGTGATAGTGGATGACTACACAAGGTACACATGGGTCTTCTTTCTCGTTGACAAGAGTGAAGTGTTTGGCATATTCAAAACCTTTGTCAGAGAGAAGTCAAAATGAGTTTGATAGAAGTATCAAGAAAGTGAGAAATGACAATGGGAGTGAGTTTTAGAAACACAAGAGTTGATGAGCTAGTGATGAATTTGGAATCAAACATCAATTTTCGGCCAAGTATACACCTCAATCCAATGGGTGGTTGGGAATGGATGAAAGGAAGGATAGGACACTCATTGATATGTCAAGATCCATGCTTAGTGAATACAATGTGAGTGATTCCTTTTGGGCCGAAGCAATCAACACGGCATGCTATTATAGCAACCGGCTCTATTGTCACCCTCTATTGAAGAAGACACCATATGAGCTCCTCAATGATAGAAAGCCCAACATTGCTTATTTCCGGGTCTTTGGGTGCTAGTGCTACATATTGAAGAAAGGCACAAGACTTGGCAAATTTGAAAAGAAGTGTGATGAAGGGTTTCTACTTGGTTACTCCACTACAAGCAAGACATATAGAGTGTGGAACAACACAACAAGAATTGTTGAAGAAGTCCATGATGTTGAGTTTGATGAAACCAATGGCTCTCATGAAGAACAAGATAATCTAGATGATGTGAGAGGAACACAATTGGTAGAAGCCATGAAGAACATGGACATTGGTGATATAAGGCCAAAGCAAGTGATTGACATAGAAGATGACAAAGATCAAGTGCTCTCTCCTCCAACCATGCAAGGCAATGATGTTGCAAGCTCTAGTGGCTCTCAAGATCAACAAGATGCTAGTAGCTCCAAGTGACTCATCCAAGTGCAAGTGTCCAACCACAACAAGTGCTCCAACCAACACATATTGCAAGAGATCATCCTTTGGATCAAACTGTTGGTGACATAAGAAGAGGTGTGCAAACAAGATCAAGATTGGTTCATCTATTGAGTCAACTAAGATTGATGAAGCCTTAGTGGATGTTGATTGGGTAAATGCAATGCATGAAGATTGAATAACTTCACCCACAATGATGTTTGGGAGTTAGTGTAAAGACCAAGAATACAATGTGATGGCACAAGATGGGTCTTTCGGAACAAGCAGATGAAGATGGCTTGTTGTAAGAAACAAAGCAAGATTGGTTGCACAAGGGTACACTCAAATGGAAGGCATTGACTTTGGAGAAACCTATGCACCAGTTGCTAGTGGAGGCCATTAGAATCCTACTTGCATATGCTTGTTCACACAACATCAAGCTCTATCAAATGGATGTCAAAAGTGCTTTTCTCAATGGATTTATCAATGAGTTAGTGTATGTTGAGCAACCTCCCGGTTTTGAAGATTTGAAGAAGCCCAACCATGTGTACAAGCTCAAGAAGGCTTTATATGGGTTGAAGCAAGCACCAAGAGCATGGTATGAAAGATGAGGGATTTCTTGCTATCCAAGGGTTTCAAGATGGGAAAGGTTGACACCACACTCTTCACCAAGAAGATGGAAGTGACTTGTTTGTGTTGCAAATCTATGTGGATGACATTATCTTTGGATCAACCAACCAAGACTTTTGTGAAGAGTTTGGAGAGATGATGGCTAAGGAGTTTGAGATGTCTATGATTGGAGAGCTTAGTTACTTCCTTGGTCTACAAATCAAGCAAATGAAGAAAGGCACATTTGTCAGTCAAGGCAAGTACATCATGGACATGCTCAAGAAGTTTGGGTTAGATGAAGCAAAAGCAATAACCACTCCAATGGGCATAAATGGACATTTGGATAGTGACTCTAGTGGTGACATGGTGGATCAAAGTTATATCGGTCAATGATTGGAAGTTTACTCTATGTGACCACATCAAGGCCGGATGTCATGTTTAGTGTGTACATGTGTGCAAGGTTTCAAGCTTCACCAAGAGAAAGTCATTTGAAGGCAACCAAAAGGATATTGAGATATTTGAAGCACACACCAAATGTTGGACTATGGTATCCCAAGGGCTCTCAATTTGAATTAATTGGATACTCAGATTCCGATTATGCGGGATGCAAGGTGGATAGGAAGAGCACATCGGGCACTTGTCAATTGCTTGGAAGATCACTTGTCTCATGGTCATCAAAGAAGCAAAATAGTGTTGCACTCTCTACCGCCGAAGCCAAATACATATCTGCGGTAGTAGTTGTGTGCACAATTGCTATGGATGAAAGCAACATTGCAAGATTATGGCATCAAGTTTGGACAAGTCCCATGCTATGTGATAATGAGAGCGCCGTCAAAATATCCACCAACCCGGTTCAACATTCAAGAACAAAGCACATTGACATAAGGCATCACTTCATTAGAGATCATCAAGCAAAGAAAGACATATCTATTGAGAGTGTGGGCACCGATGATCAACTTGTTGATATCTTCACAAGCCACTAGATGAGAGAAGGTTTGCAAGCTAAGGAATGAATTGAATATCCTAGACTTCTCCAACATGAGTTGAATGCACCCCCACTTATGACATGCCTCTCCTCCAAGAAAGCAAAGGTGAAATTGTTTGACATGTGCATTCATTCTTATTAGGTTGTGATCTAGTTCATATAGCCATCATATTGCTTATTTAGGCTCATTCATGGTAAATCAAATGAATTTGAAGTATATATGGTACCACTATTGCTTCTATGTTTGACTTGATCTAGTGGTAGCATATAACTCGTTTGTGAGTGTAACTCTAGTGTTTGGTCTAGTAAGTGAGCAATGGGGTGTTTAACCAACGTGAGAGTAAGATAACCATTGTAAGATGTGTGAAGAAACTTACTCTAGAGCAAACGTGTTGAATATCCTATGCTCATGAGCTAGATTAAGCCATAACTTGACTTAGTTTGATCCCCACATTTGAATCTCATAATGCCAAGATCGTCTCCTTTCATTAAAACTTGCCCCACTTTTATGATAATTGTTGACAAAAGGGGGAGAAAATGATGACAAAGATATGGGGAGATGAGAAATGCTAAGAGAAAAGAAACATGCTAAGTAAACCTTCAAGTGGGATCGGAGCATACAAATAGGGGGAGCAAGCTCATAAACATATATGTTTCATTTGAAATGTGCATAATCATATGTTTGATTACATTGCATAAGCGTTTTAAATTTGATATTCATGCTATGTGGTGAATGCTAGTGTTAGAACATGATTGATGATATGACTTACTAGCATGAATAGGATGGTAACTAGACATACTTGTTTTTTTAAAAAAGGTGGTTCAAGAGCCTTATTATTTTGTTGATCTCATGGGGTTCTTGAGTTTTGATGTATGCGGGTTCTTGAGTTTGATGATAGTCTAGTGACAATGCTGATAAGGATGGTTTAAAATGTGCACTCCGTTGGTATCACGCTTCAAAGGCCATTCTTATGCTTAGATCATCATTGGTAGTATTGCTCATCCACATTTCATAATCTTACTATGTGCAATATTTAGAACCCAAACCTCTATAGCAACAGATGTAGGGGGAGCTAATACTATCAATGTGGTTACTCAAATTTAAAAATCACATATCTTTGTATAGGTTGTCATCAATTACCAAAAGGGGGAGATTGAAAGCCCTAGTTTGGTTTGGTTAATTGATGAAACCTATTTGGTCTAAATCTATTGCTAAGCATGGTGTAGCTTATAAGAAAGGATTGTGACCAAACCAAGTGGTGGAGCTAGCAAGGTGGCAACCATGGAGGATGGTGTTGGCCACAAGCACTCAGAGATCAAGTGCTCTACCATGGTGAAATGAAGAAGAAAAGAGATGGAGCAAAGAGGCCCGAAGGAAAAAGTATAACCTATAGGGCTCTGTTTTGGTGATCAAGACACTTAGACGAGTGTGATCACATTAGGATACATAGCCGTACTATTAAGGGAGTTATTCACGGCTTATGCGGTGTGCCACTAGGTGTTCTCTAACATATCGATGCTATAGACCTAGTGAGTGACTAACAAACCCTCAAAAGCTTTGTAAAATGCTAACAACGTGCACAAGTGTTGAAACACTTTGGTGTTGGCGCATGGGAGCAAGGGTAGAAGTTAGAAAGCGAGGGTGCTGAGTTATCAGCATGGAGCTGGACGAGGGGGGCAGCAGCATCGGACGTGCGCCGAGCGTCCGATGGTAA
Organism: Coix lacryma-jobi var. lacryma-jobi; assembly: GCA_009763385.1. Lineage (NCBI taxonomy): Eukaryota > Viridiplantae > Streptophyta > Magnoliopsida > Poales > Poaceae > Coix > Coix lacryma-jobi. The sequence continues at coordinate 165,392 of VDCT01000648.1, read as the reverse complement.
ACCCCAGGTTCTGTCAAATGTTTGAAGGAGCATCGGACGCTGGCACCGGACGCTGAGAAATCACTGTTGCAGAGTCCGATGCAGGTGACGTGGCGCGAGCGTGCTTTCCAAGGAGCATCAGACGCTGGGTTGCGTCCGATGCCATTTCAACGGACGCGTCCGATGTGTTTTGAAGCGTTCTGGAACCTTTCTGTTGTGTCATCGGACGCAGGGGTTTGAGCGTCGGTGCTAACATTCCGGCACGTCCGATGTGGCACAAAATGAGCTGAAGAGAGTAGTGGCATCGGAGCGTTGATGCCTGGCATCAGCGCGTCCAATGTCACTTTAACCGTGGCGCGAAGGGAAGGGACCGTTGGGATCTAACGGACTGAATTCATAGCAGGGGGGCACGTGGTGCTCATCGGAGCATCGGACGCTGGGGGAGCGTCCGATGGCCCCGACACCGGCACGTCGATGTCGGGTTTTCAGCCCAACGGCTAGGCCGACTTGTGTGGCCTATTTAAGGAGCTTGGCCGGCTCACTAGGCCTCTCTCTTGCACATTTTGATTCCTAAGCATTCTAGTGAGTTTTGGCAAGCCTCCCAACTCATCTCTCAAGTTGATTTGTTCAAACCAAGTGAGATTGAGTGATCTAGTGCGGTGATTTGAAAGAGTTCAATCTAGTGGCACTAGTTCTTCTCATCGACATTGAGTTTTCTTGTTACTCTTGGCATTTGTCGGTGCCTAGACGGCTTGGAGGCGTTGTGGTGTTGTTGGTAAGAGAAGGAGATGTTTCTTGGCCACCACCGATCATGATTGTGAGAGGTTTTGGAGCCTCACCTCGCCGGAGCGGCAAGAGGCATCCTTAGTGGAATGCTCGTGTTTGAGCTACCTCACTAGCAGTAGATTCTTGTGGCGCTCTTTGTGAGATTGGCTTTGTGCGATTAGCCACTGGGTCACCTAGTGTTGGTCGACACAATGGGGAGTAGCGTGCCGGCAAGCACGTGAACCTCGGGATAAATCTTGGTGTCATGTGTGCTTATTGTGATTGCTTCCACATCTTGGTGATGGTCTTCATATTCACATCTTCCGTGATTGGCATCACTAGTGAATATTATCGGTGATGTGGCTCTCTACTAGACGATCCCGAAGGCTCGGTGAAACGACTCTATCTAGCTCATTTACTTTATGTATCTACTTTGAGCAATTCCTTTCATCTAGATACTATCACTTGTGTGTATATCTTTTGTCATATACCTTGTCTAGTTGATTGTGTTTAGCTTGAGAGTCTATCATTGTACACACTGTCTCGTATACTTTCTTTGTGTATCTTTCTTGTGCTAAAACTAGATTGTATTATTCCGCATTTGATACTAGCGTAAATTGTTTGTGTGGCATAGTTCTATTACGTAGAATGTTGGATAGGTGGCTTGCAACACACTATTAGGCTAGCGCAAAAAGCTTCGTCATTGTGTATACTAATAGTGTTTGCCTAAGTGATTTTGTAGATTTTTAATTAGGCTATTCACCCCCCCTCTAGCCAATTTGGAACTTTCACTTGTACATTCAAATACCAGTTTTTTATTCTTTATGGATAACAGATAGCTAGAAATTTCTTTGTATAACAGTTCTTGATTCTTTCAACTAACAAATAGCTAGAAAACTAAGCATGCAGAAATTCAGATGTAGATTGGTAATAGACACAAGTTTCAGAAATATTACTTTCTAACTAAACAGAAATTTTAGATACAAGTTGCATATAACACAAAGTAGATAAACTAAGTACCACCAGATAACATGGGTTTTCAAAGGAGAGATTTCTGAACCCAACATAACTGCAATCACTGAATAGGTAGTATTAAGTTGCCAAATAAAATGAGATAGGTTATACATAATAGGTGATGGAGCTTGATGGATGATGATTATCCACGTGATGGTTGATCAAGTGCTCCAACTTAAAAAGAAGAAAAGAAAAAAAAAAATAAACCCAAGCAAAGGTATAATTCATAGGGTCCTTGATGGTCTAAGACACCACAAAGAGTGTAACCACCATTTATAGGATCGATAGTCGACTATTAAGAGGAGTAAAAACTCACATGTGAATTCGGTTATCAAAGTGTCCCTAGAGATCTACACTTTGTATATGCATTTAGATTCTAGTGTATGCTAACTTCTGTAAAAAAGTGTTTGACAAATGCTAACTCACATACACAAGTGATAGAAACTTGGTGGGGTTGACATATTTGCAAAGGATGAAGTACATAATAGAAAAGGGTCCTCTGGATAGCATCGGGCGCGCCTGATGGCGAACCTAGCTGATGACAACAATCTCAGACATGCATTGAATGCTCTCAGGCACGCATCGAATGCAACGATGGCGCGTCCGATGGCGGTGACATGGCTCGAGAGAGCTGCCATGTAGGCGTCAAACGTGGGCGCGTCTGATAGCTATGGGAGCTCTCTGGATGCTCTCTGCATGGACATCGGACGCTGGGCCCTAGTGTGTCCAATGGGTCACTGTTGATGTGGCCGATAAAAGGTCAAAGAGCCGTTGGATTTCGTTTGAGCCTTGAATGCATGGACTGGCGTGCTCGTTAGTGCATCCGATGCAACATAAAAGCCTCTGCTCAAAATCTAGCCATTGAGATCTAACGCCTCAAGGTGTTAGATATAAAAGTAATTTTCCATGTCATTTTAATTCTGTAAATAACATGATGATGACATATAAACGATTATCAGTTATTGAGATCATGACTTCAATCATATTGATGATAAAGTCCAACGTGTGATCATATAAAACATGAATATGATAATAGGACAAGACATAAACCATGAACAATAAAACTTATGTCTAGATAAACAACATATGTGCATGATCATTATTATATAAAAGGAAGGCAAGACATGACAAATATATCATAACAGAAACAAACATCGACAACTTATGAAACGACATAACATAACTACTGAAACATGTATGTAAGGCATATAACTTACTGTTGAAACATAAACTAAGCATCTTATGCAACAGTATAAGTGAACTAACGAAACAGACACAAGACATCTAGTGAAACGGTATATCGGAACAATCGAAACATATACGATCTTTAAAAACATAAAACAAAGAGAGGATGAGTTGATCATACCCTCCCATCCTAAGAGAAATCCGTGTTTCCAGAGCCTTGTCCAACTTCCTTAGTCATGTCGTAGGAGATGGAGATGAAGTCCTCCGAGAAGAAGAAGACGGACGCAAACGATGGCGACTCCTTGTGCAGTCATGGGAAGAAGATGAACAACAACAGCGGATCTTCAGGAAGAAGACGAACAGTGGCGGTGGATCTTCGGGCAGTCACGTAGTCGCTCCCCAAAAACCTAATTGTCGATCCCCCGTGCAAGGTCCCGAATGGCAAGGGCTTCGGAGGCACCTGCCCTCTCGCTCCTCCGTGCGCGCAGAGTTACAAGATGGAGAAACCTTCGAGCAGCAAAATTGAGTCTGGATGAATTCTGGTGTTCTTGGGTAGAGAGAGTATGAAATACGGGAGGCGAGACGCCTATATCCCCATAGAGGGAAGGGGCGGCTGATCCAAGGGAAAGCGAAGAGACCACGAAAGGTCAGGAGTCGGGCAAACGAAGAGATGAAACTCCCGTGGTTAGTGGATGCTAAAAAATTAACATGCCACGCACGCTCGTTGCCCGCCCGCTCGCCACACCACGCCACGCCCGGGCCCATGCTCGTCTCGGTCGCCGCCTCCGGCAGCGGCGGTGCGCGCGCGCGTGGCTGCCTTGTCCGTTTCTCAACTTCTCAAATTAGATGGATTAATTTCTACCATATAAGTTGAGTCAACATCCCTTTAACTTTCAATCCAGTATAAATATTAATTCTCCCAGTTACGCACCATAGAGTTATTGATTTATTAAATATAAATGGGTCTAGCCCATAATAAATCTAACACAAGGTTAAACGATATCGACACATGGACGGTTGTGGTGCGTCGGACGCCGGTGGGCGCATCGGATGACCCCCGAGCAGGCACGTTCAATGGTACGCAACTTTGCTAAATAAGAGGGGAGACGACTCTATTGCTTTGGGCTGCCCTATATAATTGTGTTGGCCAATTTGGGCTCACTCTCTTGGCCATTTTCAATTGACAGTAAATGTTTGTGATCTAGACATTCCTTCTCACTCATACTACTTGAATGATTCATTATTGGTGAGATTTGAGAGTTTCAAGTGCATTGTATGAGTGTGTTCAGACACTGGTGATTGTATTTCGTGCGATTTTCGCTTATTACTTTGGTGTTTCCAACACCTAGATGACCTGAAGCAACAAGGATCGTTTGAGCGGAGGTTAGTGATTGTCTTCGGCTCCGATCGATGGATTGTGAGGGATCTTGAGCCTTCCATGTGGAGATCACAGAAGGTATGTGTTAGTGGATTGTTTGTAGCTTGTGGATCCACATCTTGTGGTGTGGTGTGACTTTCTATGAGGGTTTGACGTATCATGCTAATTAGCTCGTGAATCTCTAAGTGGGTGAATCACTACAACGACACACAGTAGCTTGCCTGACAAGCAAGTGAACATCAGTAAAAATCGTTGTGTCATCTTTGTTCGAGAATTTTATTTGGACATTCATTAATATATTTGTATCGCGGTGGCATATCCACTCTACCACTTGTATTTATCTAGCTTCATAATTATCAGGAGATTGTTATAATTAGTTGTATTCTTTCTTGCTAGCTTGCCCACTAGTTGTAAAGTAGCGACATAGCTTTGTGGTGTGACTTAGAGATCATAAAGCTTGCATTTTTGTAGAGTTAGTGCAAAACTCGCCTTTGCATTTAGTTTACTAACTAGTTTGTTTAAGTGTTGTAGAATGTTTATTAGACTATTCATTCCCTTGGAGTGTTGGTATCTAATGAACAATCTTGCTACGGTATTACCCAGAGCAAGGATTGGTTGGGCTTTGAAGTAAATTGAACTCGATAGTTAACATGAGACAACGATTATACCGGTTCAGACCATGAATAACACAATACCCTACATTCTATATGTGTGTTGCCTGCGTTGGATTTGTCATGTTATGTTTTAAAGGGGTGTCATTGTGTCTCTTTATATATAGTCTAGAGGACAAGTGCACGACTCTAGTCTTAGTCAGTTATAAAAGAGGAGTTTAATCCTATTATAGAGATAGACTTTCCCTAATCTAACTATATCAGTTTTCTTGCCGAGAAAGTCAGCCAGCTTGTTCATAACGAAAAAGTTAATAATACCAAATAACCCCAAATAAGGTTCTAAGATACAGTCTTGACGACGAGTAGGCATTGGCAAAAAAAACGTATAAATTTTTCTTCCTAACCATAGCACACACCACAACTACGTCGATCTAGGTCGCTGTGGCACTATGGGATCCTCAGTTCTTGATGGCTAGGTGCAGACAGACCATGTTACCGCACTTCACCACTTAATAATGTTTCAACAAACAGATTTTGAACAATTAAAAAATCTTAGATAGTGAGAAGTTCATCACTAGCCTCACATGTTCACGTCCTTGCATCATATGTCGTGCATCATATGGTTGTGGTATTTTCATTCTTTCTCATTTGCAATGCTCTATATCAGCTAGTGATTACATTGTCTTTGTTGCGGACATCCTAATAAGGGAGCTCCAACAAGTCCACATTAACTAGCTCATATAAGTTCATGCCAATATTTTACTTTTATATATGGAAGAAAGAGAACAAGGTGAAAACGAGGATGAAAGGACCGAGACACCTAAGAGGGGAGGGTGAATTAGGCAACTTAGAAACTCTACTCTAAACTATGGCCTCTATTTTCACGTAGTCAAAACCTATGCAAGAAAGTAAACTATCTAATGTGCAACTAAGGTTTTGCTAGGTGTGTTGCTATCTCTACCGCAAAGGAGTTATGCAACCTATGATCCAAACCTATCAACTAGCCTATCAACTAAGCTAGGAAAGGTAAAAAAACACACAACAATGTAGCAAGTAAATGCGGAAGCTAAAGAGTGTGGTAGAGATGCAAACTTCCATCGACGACGCTGGTATCCTTACCGATCGAGTTCGAGAAGCGCGTAAGCTTCCCCCTAGTCCTCGTTGGAGCCCCTCGCAAGGAATCCCTCGCAAGGGCCAAGCTCCCGATCGGGTAACTCTGTGGATAGCTCCGGGCCTTCCCCACGCACAAGTGGGTCTCCAGTTAAGCCACTCATGGCAAAGCCTCTCCCGGATGCTCCCCCGTCTTCACTATCATGCTTCCGGCTGAACCACCACGGGCCTTGTTTCCTTCGGTACACGGTGGCGGCCACACCACAAACTCGGTTGGTGTGATCTCACAAGACTATAAGCTCCTCCGATGTACAATAACGGTGCGCGCAAGCACCGGTAGGTGTGAGGTATGCAAACCTCACTAACACTAGGCCTAACACCTAGAGCAAACGCAAAGCGATGGTCTAACTAGCTTAAGCACTTCGCAAAAGCACTTACACTAATCACCTAGTAGACACCAAAGATGGACTTTTCTGCGTAGCATCGGACGCTCCTGTCGGGAGCATCAGACGCGCGTCCAATGCCACTTTAACGACTAGTTGCCGACTAACACTGAGTCACATCGGACTCTGACAGCGTCCGATGCTTCATCACATGACGCATTCGATGTCTTCAGAGTCTCTCTGGAACCTTTCTGTACAGGCATCGGACGCAGAGTCCTGTAGCGTCCGATGTAACGTTGTGCACGATGCACAGTGTTACCGTTGTGTCCGATGTGGCAACATCGGCGCGTCCGATGCTTCTGCTAGCGCTAACTTGAGCTAGGGTTTACCATCGGTGCGTCCGACGCTTGCGAAGCCAGCGTCCGATGTCCCTTTTGCTTCGTTTCTTCGCGATTTCTTGCGTCGTCTTGGTTCCATTCTTGTGCCTTGGACTTTGCTTGTTCTTGAAAGTCTTCTACTGAGCTTCAAATGTCTTGCTTGAGGTATTGATCATCGGATCACCACGTCGCCTTAGTCTAAGTCACCTTTGCACCATATTGGACTACAAAACAAACACTTGCAAACACATTAGTCCAATTCGGTTATGTTGTTCATCAAACACCAAAATCCAAAGTTAATGGGCCGAGGTCTATTTTCCTTACATAGGAGCTAACTCTTATTTCTAGAGTGGCTTAGCCGGTTCGTGCTCATGGGAATTTGCGCACCTCTTCCCACAACTTTTCTCTACATATATGCACTTTTACTTTTGGTTCATGGACGAATCTCTTGTTCTACTTCTTTGTTTCACGGACGCCGAGTAGAGGACGAGCAAGAGGGTGAGGGCAATGGTCTTGCTCATCGGGTTCGGTGGTGGAGCTCTTGTGCGGAGCACGCACGATAATGACACAATGAGCCTTGTGACAGTGCTCGGACGAGGAGCTCGCATAGCAGCGACACGACATGAGCCCCGCAGTGGTGATCCAATGAGTTCACGCTGACGATGAAAACATAGATGGCAGCGACGGTGTTCAGAGATCACACGCAACTTCAAAAGACCGGAAGAGGATGAAGGTGGAGGGAAAAAGAAGCGAGATCCATGGAAGAGCTAGATTGATGTGATAAAATTCACTTTTTCTCTGAGTGAATCTCTACCAAACAGGCTTAAAATATGACCTAATTTGATTTGAACTGCACTAGTAAGGGTTTTGATGACTCCAGCCCGCCCACGTCACTGCGTACGCGGCGTGCGCAGTTGGCGAGCACAGGCGAGGGCAATCACGTGAATTGAACCGTCCCCCTTCGCCCCGTCTTCCAAATCCCACCGTCCCAGCCGCGTCGCAACCCCGCACCCGCCCCCACCGTCTCGACTCCTCTTTCCCCTCCCCGAGTGCCTGCGCGTCCCGTCTCGTCTCGTCGTCGCGCGACCCTCGCTGCCCCATCCCGAAGTCTCCCGGCTCCCCAAACCCTAGCGCCTCCCCGGTCGCGCCTGGGCCTCGTTCAGGTACTACGATCCTACCAGCCCAAGTTCCCCTTTTGTCTCCCACGAATTTTTGCTGGGATTCTCTGCTGATCCTTATTTTCGGTGGTCAGTGGGGGGTCGTCGGCGCGTGGGTGCAGGTAGGTGAGGGAGGCGGCGGCTATGTTCTTCTCGGGGACCCGTCGGCGCGGCGGCGGGTCGACCTCGGCGGGCGGAGCAGCAAGGAGCGGGACCGCAAGGTGCTGCTCGAGCAGACGCGCGAGGAGCGGCGCCGGCGCCAGGGCCTCCGCCTCCAGAACACCTCCGCCACGAAGATCCAGGTCTGTTCACGACTCGCGCCGGGTGCCCCTGGTGTGGCTCGGAGTAAGCGTTGGGGCAGCGCGATCGGGCAGGGGGTTTAGCTACCTCTGCTCTCTGTAGTCGGTAGTGTCATGAGCTCTGAGATCCAACTATGCCTTTGGGCGGCTGTGAATGGTCATGGTTCAGCTGCTTTACTTTCGCTGAAGACGGGTTCTGTGTTAGGATATAGTTGTAGGCTTCTCGGCATTAAGATGGCCCGCGAAATTGAATTAGGATTTACTTCTACATTGGCTTCTTTTCCTTTCTGCTTGTGTGATGAGATGGCTGAAATGGGATGGATTAGTGTGTTCATACTGTCTGTCCAGGCAAGTTATGGTAGCTCACAGAATCACAAGTGATTTTTTTGGTCTATTTCTGCACATTAGGCAGGAACATGGGGAAATCAAGGGTGTTTGTGGGTTTGATTCTGTCAATTTCCTTTTGGTTTGCAGGGTTTGATGAGGTGAGTGGAGTGGGATGTTTTTGCATGTATTTGACTATCTGTCTTGTCGCTTGTCGTTTCGTGTGTGTGGATTAATGGCGGTAATTTTTCTTGATTTCCTTATTTGGTTTTTAGAGGTTGGGAAAGACGTTACAGGTGGGGGAAAGTCCCCAACTTTGCTTTTCTGGGTTAGGCCACGAGCAACGCCATGAGCTGGCAAGGCGTTTATTTCAGTTACTTGGTTTTGTTTGCCATGGTGACCTCCTCGGGATAGTGTAGGCGCTTATGAGTGGAATTTCCATTCCAGCAGTCCTGCATATTAGCTGACTATGCATACTTTAGTTCACGAAAAATGGAACTTAACTAAGTATAAGCTGCAGAAATTCTTCAGAGGGAAGAGGCTTTGGAATTGGCACGCTCAGAGGTTCGGAAGAGTTTTTTCTCAACTTTTGGGGAGCATTGTGAGAGGATAGAGTGGTAATCATTACTTAACCTTAAAGATACATCATACTCCTTTGATTGTCAAGCTCTCTGATTACTTTTGCTACTGAATCAGGAACAATTTTGGCACTAATTCTGACTTTCTTCGACAATTACTGTTTTTCTTCAATGCAAATGAAGACAATGACATAGCTATACTTTGTCAAGTCTGCAACTTGCTGCTGCAATATGTTAAACAAGGCGGTAAGTATCATAATATTATTTAACCACGTTTCTTTTCTTTTTGCTATTGTATGCATATATTTTGTTGCTGAGCTTAGATTTCTCCTTGCCAAAATGGAAGTTTGGAGTTGCATTATATAAACAATATAACAAGTTTTAAAGACATGAAGTATCGAACCGGTTACTATTGAAGTAGTATTGTAATATAAGGATCAGGAAAGGAAAAAGACAATTAAGGCATTCAGATGTGTGCTAGTTCTGATTTTGGTATCCTCACAAGAAATCTTGAAAGGGTAGAAGAGGGTACATCTCAATTGAGGTTGATTTTCCTGGTCAGACGATACATTTGAAGGTTAATTTGCTGATTCAAATAGATATATATGTTGAATGCTAGCTGGGAAAAATTTGCTCCCTTGCACTGCTGTGCAAATATGATGTCTGTTTAAATTTTACTCCCTCCGTCCGGGATTTAGAAATGCGCTGGGTCTGGAAAGCTTCCGAGATTCACATGCGCCCAGTTGTTGCATGCCCTGGTGCTGTTGCTCACGTCCAGTCTTCCCGTGTGGGAGTTACGGCGACGGCGGACATGGGAATCGCAGACTCGCATGAGAGCGCGGAGGCACGGGAGTTGGAATGTGCGGCATGCGAGGCATGCAGCGTGGGCGTTCCAGGGGAGCGTATGCATGCGGCCATGTGGGGAGTTGGAACGTGTGGCATGCGAGGCATGCAGCGTGGAAAACGAAGGGTTTATCAGCGTTTGGAGCTGGTGAATTAAGGGTAATTAATTTCTCCTTGGTAATCACTTGTGCGCCTGTAAATCCTCGACGGAGGGAGTATTAGCTAACACTCATACTTAACAAAAAATATTACGCCCTCCCCCTTTTATCCTCATATGCGGACTCGGTAGGCATTGACTGTATATACATTTCTCAGACATGAGTTAATTTATTAATTATATTATCCCTATTAGATTCTGTTACTTTGTCATCCACTCACAACCTCATTCAGACCAATGTTAAGTGCCCCCTTGATTCTGTATGTAAAAAATGATCTTCTGTTTTTGTGTTATTTTCAAGTAACATTAATCAATGATATGAAAGTTGATTTCTCTAAACTTTCTTATTTGATATATTATTTGCATTTTTGAACTCTGTGAGCATTGGAGGTTTCTAGTTAGTTTAATATTTGTTTCTGCTTGCATTCAACATGGGCATGATTTTCTCATCTTTATGTTCCATATTTGTTTTCTTGTCCTTTAGCATTAGCTATAATGTTTTTTTTTCCTGTTGCAGGAGATGTTGTAACTCTCTTTACTGGTGTGAATGGCTCCTCACTGCAACCTCTCGTTGCTCACAGAGTAAAAAAATTTGCCCTCATCTGTGTGCAAGCAGTCTATCAAAAGAGGTAAGTTCAACTATGCAAAAGCTGTTTTTGGAATTTATTCTTCTTTTGGCGTTCCATCTTTGCAATCACATGTTCAAACTATCTTCTTCTATCTTTAATGGAAATTCTCCCCCACTGTACATGTGCAGCCTTCCTGCAACAGAAGTTAACAACATACATGTAACATGGTTTTATGTTTTGGCAGCATGATTGGGGCTGCGAACTTTTGACAACACCTGGAAGCACATCAGTGCCTTCTGTCTCATTACTGGAAACTGTAGGTTGCTTGATAAATCCAAAATTTCCTTGGAACTGCAAAGTAGTTGGTTATCTTCAGCAGAGAAAGATCTATTGCTTATTCCGTGGCATTATCGTATCTGTACCAGTAAGTTCTGTTTCTGTGCTTTGGTCTTATATTTGCTCTTTGACATCCGTTTGTATATTTTTAGTTCACTTGACCCTAATAATTGGTGCTTACTTGATTGTGCATGCCTCTAGTTCCTTCACTCTATTGGTATGTAACTGCTAGTTTCTTTTATGAAACAACCCCCTTAAAAATGAAACGTCTTGTTTATTTCTGTAACGCCTAAGGCACGTGGCACCCATGTAACTGTTCAAAATCATGCGTATCAGCCAGGTTCACTTTTTAGGAAAACCTTGTTCTGTCATTTATTTGTCTGATAGGTTCTAAGAAAAAAAATCATTTGTGTGGTAGATGATACATGGAGTTTACTGTAATAATGCTAGTGCTACAATGATTTGTTATATAGTTTTTCTGACCTATATGATTATGATTCAGCATAAGGTCGGAAATTCAGGGAATTTTGATAGAGCATCTGTGCTGGAGCAAGTTCTCATGCTTGTTGCTTCACATGTTGGCCATCATCCCTGTTGTTGTCTGAAAGTGGATCCAAGATGGAGTTTCTCGTCTCAGCTTCTGTCCATCCCTTTTCTATGGCATCATTTACCACACCTCAAGAAGGTCAGCGTTTCCCTTAATATCTTTGTTTGGCTTTTTTTGGAATATTTGTAAGGACTGACAAACATAGAAATTGCAATACATTTTTCTCAGTATCGTCTTACTATATATACATATTATATTTGTTGTTGTGGAGTCTAATACTACAATATTAATCTCTATAACCAATATTTGTGGAAGAAAATTTTCTTTGAGGAATTAAGTTCCTTCACCAATTATTTCAATGGTAAATTATCTGATGTGCTTGCTTTTATACTTCAGGTTTTTTCATTTAACGGGCTCAGCAAATATTATATCCATCAATAGCTTGCTCTTTGCCCAGTCTTGCTGATGTCCTTCCAAACGATATATCAGCTAATCATCCAGGATATGCGTGTGTCCTTGCAAATGTTCTTGAAGCTGCAACCTGGATTTTGTCTGATGCAAAGTTTGCTTCTGATTCAGTAGGTTTTCTTCTTCTACCTCCTGGGTTTCTACTGCATTTTGTTTAACCACCAAAAGTTGGTTTATGTTGTGAAAACTGGCATTTAGGTTGTTATTCAAATGAGCAAAAGTCTTGTGTTCAGATAAGTATGATTTAGGTCCTGTTATCTATGTCAAGCAGGTTGTCTTTTCACCCCTTAGGCTACTTGATCAATTGTGCTACTTGCAAACTCTTAGATGTATTCTTCTGTTATTTCTTATGTAAGATAAGATGATAACAAATCTTTTGTTTCCTCTTTTGCTTATTTGGAGTCTAAGCTAGCTGATTAGCTTCTTGGGAGTCGGATATCTTTGCGATTTGTTCAATCTTGACTCAGTGTCCTATTTGAAAAATAGTGTTCATTTTTCAGTGGATTTGGTCTAATTTCATGGATATATGGTCATTTCATTTGTTGACATTCTCGATTGCTGCTAGTGTATTGATTTATTCAGTTGACAGCAAATGCTCTCCTTGGATGTGAAAAAGAGTGCCTCTAAAATCTTAGCACAACGTAGAGACTTTTAGTTTCAGTACATGACTCCAGTGCAGCTAAAATAAATAGGAAACTGTGGAATCTAATTTTCATACTATTCAAAGAACCTCTTTCCATGTTGTGTGTAGGTTATATGTTTTTTCTTGAATACTATGTAGTTTGTGTGAGCTATGCTATCTTAGCTGTGTATTTATTTCTCCACCTTAATGCTTCTTGAGATCTTTTTCTTTTGTGACGGCAAACCCATGCATGATAGTTTTTCATTGTCCACATGTTTAATTTACTTGTTTATAAATATTTTCCATGTATACTCTTTCCAAACCAGGCGGCTGACATAATGCTGTTTCTACCTCGTTGTTGGATACGTTGCCAGCAGTCACAACACCTACTGAAAGTAAGTTGCATGCCAGCAAGGAAGTTATTTTTGTGTTGGTGTGTTGCGTGTGTTTGTAAGGGTTCTTGGCCCTTTTCTTCTCTGCTGTCTTGTGTTTTCAAACAAATAGCAAGGAAGCTGAGCTAGCTCAGTTGGTTGTGGGTGTGGGGGTATGCCCAGATCACCTAGGGGCAAGTCCTCGTCGAGGTGAATTTGGGTGCCTATTTTCTTCTTAATAAAATGTCACCTAGGTTCTTTTTTTGGTGGCATAGCTTAGTACTGTGTGTTTATCTGGTCTTATTTTGCTACCATTCAGTTTTATAGAAGGCCCTTGTGAGCTCTGGTAGTGTAAAAACTTGCAGTTCAGTTAATTTTACATGAAACATAGGTTTTGCAACGAACATTTTAATATATTTAAAGAGTAAAGACTATTCACTTCACTGGCCGAATTTACACAAGGATTCATGATTGTGACAAATCAGCAACCGCCTGCAACTAATAAACTAGCAAATGAAGAAGCTAGAGAGTATTTATCCTACATGGCCACAGCTCTAGGGTTTGAATTTGAATGCCTTTGTGTTGGAGTATGTGTGTATTAGGCTGATGAGGCCCATGTATGACTACTATATTGCTACCCTTCTAGGGTTAGCCCAATTAATCTAATCACTCATTCTAGCACTTTGGCCTTGATAGACATGGATCTTAAAGAAAGATTTAAATTTGATGAGCAAGTGAACCATCTGACAGGAAATAACTATTCAATCAGTTAGGGTTTATTTGCATGGAGGCCTACTTTGACATTTGAAAGTAAATCCTGAAAGTTTTTAGGACAATCCCTCTTATCTGAACAGGGCCTGATTCCTTTCCATCTGTGCGTAACATATGCATAGCTTTTCAAATCATACCTATTAAGCCAATCACTATGCTTTGAACTAGGACTAGGTTCCCTGTGGGATCTAGTTATTGCACAACAGTCAAATTGATAAGGTTAAGCTAAATCAAAGGTCTGAATAAGATGATAAACTCTAAATCTCTAATACAAGATTTTCTTTAATATGTACAGGGGTGGATGATGATGATGATGAGGTTCCATGGATGTCGATGTTAAAGTTAATCTTGATGTTGATTGGAAAGACAGATAACTGCAGCAATTGATTCAAAGCTACTTCAACATTTGGTATGAATCCTGAACAACCGTGGATTTCTTGGCCTTCACGACCCATTGGGCTTCTTATTCTTTTATATCCTGTTTGACCATAGGTTGTATAATTCATAGGTGAATGCCCTCTTCAGAGGTACATTAAGCACAAATGATTCTGATCTGTCTGGACCATCAGATGCTGAAGTGGATGCTGTAGGATCTATTTGTGCTTTTCTTCATGTCACACTCAATACATTCCCTCTAGAGCGAATTATGACTGTACTGGCCTACCGGACTGAAATTGTTCCTGCACTATGGAATTTTATAAAACGGTGCCATGCAAACCGAAGATGGCCATTTTTTTCGAAGTTTGCAACTTCATTACCTGCTGATGCTCCTGGCTGGCTCCTTCCCATGTCTGTATTCTGTCCATATACAAGTAAGGCAGTTTTCCCCCCTTATTGTGAAACTTCTGTTGGCCAATAATCTCCTTTTGCTAACAGCTTATTTTGTCAAGTTATGGAATATAAGTAAAAGTACGACGTCTTTCCTCAGATGCTTATGATGCTTTGTCTTTGCTCCTCATATCAGGCACATGTTGAAGATCATTGATAATGGGGAGTTCTATGAACAGGAGAAGCCCCTTTCCCTAAAGATTGAAGTCCTTGGTTCTTATTTTAAAGCAGGTATAATAACACAGTGCTTTATCATAAGCCATTCTTGTGCTGTGTTGAACATACAGTTTTTTTAAAACATCATAGCTGTTAGTTACTGTGGTCCTCTTTTGCTTTCTGCTGTTGGTTATAACTCTCACTTTGTTATGGAAGCTCTGTTATTGGTGGGTGTCTTTTGGCTACACTTTGTTTTCAAGCATACTACAATCCCTTAGTAATTTGACTGGAATACGACTTCCCATTCCTGGCCTGTATTTGTTAAATAAAACATTCTTATAAAAATGAACAAAAATAGTGGCATGTTCTGAAACTGTCAGAAAGAGCGCATATTTCAGCTGCAATTTGCTGTCCTATAATATTGAGTGTTGTTGGTTTCAATTGAGTACTATATCAATCTGCAGGCATTATGGCAGCTTCTGTGGGTTATTCCATCCTCTTCTACTCAGAAAGTGTCACCCAACCCTTCAGGCCTTAAGAAGTTGTCAGTGGAGAATGTCAAGACCAGAGCTAGGGTTGGGTTATCTGAACTACTCACACAGGTTGATAATCTTGTCTTGATATCATGTTATTTTTTCTTCTGTTGATTTCTTTGAATTCTGATTTTGGGCAGGTTGTGTTTCTTTTTGTTGTAAGAACTTTGTATCATTCTTATTATTGAGTGTTGAGAAAATTCCAATGATACTGTATGCATACTGCACTACTGGTGATTCTTTGGGTAGTGCACACGCGGTCGGTTGTCGCCTTAATGGAAAAACATCATGAACCTGATGCTGTTCCCTGATTTCTGTTTGTAGCTATCCAGGGCCAAAATGAGGTTCTTCAGTTACTAGACTAATATTTGAGCATTAGTCTTATTTGTTTAGCAGTCATTTCTTGTTTTGTTCATATGAATTCTGTCTTTCTGTGAGTGGTTTCCGTTGACTATTGCTGTTTTCTGTCTGTTCTTATTACAACGTGCAGCTACTCCATATATTATTTAATTATCAGATATTATTCAATAGGTTAATTTAAGTGCTACCTCATTGCAGTTGCAAGACTGGAACAACCGACTCCCATTCACTTCTGCAAGTGATTTCTATTCTCAAGAAGCAACAAAGCGAAAATTTTGTGTCTCAGGTATGAATGCCTATGCTGTTGGATTAATTGAAATGTCTTTCATGTGTTCATTCTTCTATGCCTATGCATGTGTTTTTCAGGCGATACTTGGTAATACTCGAGCATCAGAGATCATAAAGCTTACTCCTTTTTTGGCTCCGTTTACCAGTCGAGTCAAATATTCACTGTAAGCTATTGCTAATTTATCGTTTAAATAGTGCTGAATAATACAGGCGCGTACTGGTTGAAATAGTATAAAGTTACAAATTGCTTGAAAACCATAGCAAGCAGCTTAAATAAAGTGGAGAAAAAAATGCACAGATAGTAAAATTCAGGAGTAAACTTCATACCGTTTGTGAGGAAAAAAACAGATGGAATAGCACAAAATTTTAAAAAACACTGTTTACACCTATTGCCGCTGAAAATGTTCTTTTTTGTGCAATGATGGGATTGATTTGCTCCATGAGCATGTGGTATAGGCTAATGCATCGTTTTTTTGGGGGGGGGGGGGGGGTGGGGTGGGGGGGGGGCATGTAGCTATGACTGTTGACCAATTTGCAATCATTAAACTATTGGAGCCGAGATGTTCGCAAATAAGATTGTTACATCTTTTAGACAATGTCTTAGTTTTTTTTTTGACCTTCTGTGAGCAGTCCCAATTAACGAGTCTAGACAATCAACGTCACATTCTGCATTGACAAAGACAACGGTTCAAAATAAGAAGAAATCGACTTCTGGAAGATGCTTTTGATCAGCTAAGTTTGCTTTCTGAAGAAGATCTCAAAGGACCAGTATGATACTCTCTTATCTTTCCACATGGTTTAACACATGACACATTCTGCTAAAGTGCTAATATCATATGATACTTCGAACTTCTTGATGTATGTAGATTCGAGTTCATTCATTAATGAACATGGTGAAGAAGAGGCTGGAATTGATGGTGGTGGATTTTCAAGGATTTCATGGAAAATATTACTCGAGCGGCTTTTGATGTGCAGTACGGTCTCTTCAAGGTATCTGCTTTTTTGGTTGATCTCATTCATCCAGTCCAATTGTATGATTGCAGCAGTAATGGCCATTATTTTTGTGTCCCTCCGTCCCCAAATTATAAGTCATCCAAAAATCTTGGAGAGTCAAATTTTTTTAGCTTGATCAAATTTATACAATAAGATAATAAAATTTATGATGCTAGCTAAGTATCATTAGATTCTATCATTAGTTATATTTTCAAAGTAATATCTTATAAATGTCATAAAATCTTTGTTTTCTCTATGGTAATTTTGGTCAAACTTTAAAACTTTGACTCTCCAATTCTTGGAATGACTTATAATTTGGGATGGAGGGAGTACATGTTACTAAGTTAGTAGAATGCTGGTTCACAAATATATTTATTTTTGATGTCACAAACATAATTGCTCGCTGGTGGAATAGTAAGTATTGCTTTACAGTTTGGATGAGAACTCACGTGCTTCTTTTGGAATACTTGATTTTTTTTGTGTAGACGGGCTGATCATCTTTTGTACCCAAATCCAGGATCAGGATTGGTTCATGAACTACATCTGCAGTATTTCAATTTTCTTGGACTTCTACTTGGGAAGGTACTTTGACCATGTCCCCTTGTCCTGTTGCTAAGCAGATACTTGATCTAGCTCCTAGATTCTTGCATAATCTGGGGTTTGTGGCTTAAAATGAAGTGGTTTGAGAGCGTTTACATTTAGATTAAAATGGAATCACAAATCAAGATTTTTTAAGGATGCTTAGCACTCAGTTGGATCTGGAGCTTGCCGATACAGGTCCTTAGTTTAATTTCCGAGGTCAAATCCTAATTAGTAATAAGCTGTTTGATAATTCTCTCCATGTTACTTTTGTTGGGTTTCATCTGCCCATCTCAAATTGCATGTATATATTCTGTTCATGTTAGTCTTCTATGGTTAGAGTATTTTGGTGGCCTGGTCTCTCTGGAACCACAGGAACCGTTGTGTTTTTGATGGTCTGCAGCCTAATCAAAATGGGTTGCTTTCTGCCATCAGAGATGAACTGCAGTTGTGGAATTGGGCTGGGGCTCGAGGAATTCCTCCTCTCCTCGCCCTATTGCCTGATGGTTAGTCTGATAGGCTTGTTTGGTCAAGGGTTGCTTATTTAGAAAAAGGGTAATAGAATGTAGTGTGTGGGTGTGTTGGGGGGCTCTTCTATGAACTCCCTTGTAATGGTGACTGGGTGTTTTTTTTCACCCTTTTTTCTTCTTAATTTATTGATACGCAGCTCTCCTGCGTGTTCGAGAAAAAAAAGAGAGCTGCCGTTTAAAACATGGGGTAAACATTTGCCAGTGATGTTGGATTTAGCTACTTATGATGGTTCAAGGTCTGGTATCTATATTCTATTTGTGTATCTGGGTGATATATTATTAAAAAAAACAAAAAAACAAGGTTCTAAACAAACTTTGTAATCATGAGTTTAACCGTTGTAGGTTTCACAAAGTTGCATGTTTTGTAGAATATTTTAGGTTGAGCATCTGTACAGAATCCTCATAACATCTCCTGTATATTGGAATGCAGTAATGCAAACGGAACACGGCCTTTTAATGCCAAGCAAGTTGGGATAGGCAAATGAAACCTAACAAAAGACACTCGGGTTTCTTATTCTCAATAGCACATTCTTAATTATCTGCTATTGGTAGCCTTTTAATCCCAAGCAAGTTGGGATAGGCAAATGAAACCTAACAAAACCACACTTAGCACATTCTTAATTATCTGCTATTGGTGTTTCTTTGGAACTGTTTGCTTTGCAGAGTCAGTTTCAAGTTCATTTCTTAAATTAAAACTGTTGGAGTATAAGTGAATTGTCCGCCTCTCCCCATCAGCTTAAGCATTTGGGTTAATGGTTGGTTCATGCAACTTAATATGGTATCAAAGCCAGAGGTCTCGAGTTCGAATCCTGGTAGGCACAGTTAAATAAATAATTGTTGCCCGCTCCTATTCCACACGTTTGAGGCCTGAGAGAGCCTCCACGTGAGGGGGAGTGTTGGAGTATAACTGAATTGTCCGCCTCTCCCCATCAGCTTAAGCTTTTGGGTTGAACTAGTTGGTGCATGCAACTTAATAAAAACTGTCATTGTTTATTTGTACCTGCGTGCTTTTAGGCACATATTTATTTGGATATGCTGCGTATATTTGACAAAGATTTCATAAATGTGCTATTGAGAATCTGGTATTCCCTTTCTTTTGTATATGACGTATTAGCCATTAAGGTTTTGAGTATGGTGATTAAAGGAACCAGGACACAATGAAAAGTGCTTAACGAATGAATGTAGTGACTTGGTGTTAAGTGTCTTGAGAATAAGAGAGATAATGGTTGTGTACACATTTATTCATAAATTTTGAATGGAAAGGGATGAGTAATCTGGGCAATTGAGATAATGTCCTAATAAAATTAAATACATGCCTTGTATTTTTGACTAAAAGGCACAAAAAAACCATAATGTTTAAACAGTAGGAATATCTCTTTGAGCAGCTCTAGCGTGTTTGAAAATCAAACTGTAGGCTTCAAGGGTGGAACCATGCTAGAGCAGTTGCGTCAGAAAAAATCGACCAACACAAGTCGAACCAAGCTGAATATTATTCATTCCTGTTCGGCGAGCAGACACAGGCCGGCAGCTTTCTTCGTGAAGCATCATGTGGATATGGGCTTTGCCTGGAACGGACATGTAGAAAGAGGCCTGTTCTTTTAGTTGTCTGTGGCTCACGCTCACACTCAATGTTTTCTGGTCGTCCGATTAATCGTCCTGGTCGGTCCACTAGTGATCGATCAGGGCCCCGACGCGATTAGTTCGACCAGAAAGCAGGTCGTCCGATATTGTCGTCGACTAATCACGATTAGTCGTGTCCGACTAGCACAGGACGACCAGCTTTGTTTCTCTAGTTTTTGGCCTGTTTACCCGGCCTATATGTGCCTATTGGGCTTGCAATTTGGCCTGTTAGGGTTAGAAGAGGCACCTTACAAGACAGAGGGTACGCAGGAATGGCACTGTGGCCGCAATTTTCCACCCGCGCCTCCGCACTCTCTCCAGCACGAGCGTCTCCTCCTTCCCTCGCGCGTTCCCTCCTTCCCTTCGCGCGCGCATCTTCTCCTCCCCCCCTCGCGATTCCTCCTCCCCCCGCTCTATTTCCTGCCTCCTATTGTCCTCTCTGGTTTCTCTGTTTTCTGGTAGCGCCCTCTGCCAGGTCAAGTGTCCACCGGTCTTCGTGATGAGCTACTCCCGACGATGGTATGTGCCTTTCCCTCTCCATCTTCTTGCTTCCTCCCCCATCCCTCACTCTGCAGCCTCTTTGCTCTCTGCTAGACTGCTAGGCAACTTGCTGTGTTGATGTCCCTCTGCTATTCTCTGCTAGACTGCTAGACAACTTGCTATTCTCTGGGTCGACTAAGCTCGACTAATCGGACTGGTCGACGACTAATCACGATTAGTCTTCTGGTCGGTCCCATGGCGACTAGGTTCGACTAGACGACCGGAAAACATTGCTCACACTAGATAACCGAACCATGTGAAAGCAAGCCAATGTTTACCGGTTTGTTTCAACGCCACACTAGAGCTGCCCTTAGTTTCTTAGGGTTTGATTTGATGTAGTGCCATTCAAATTTTTTTGACCGAATGTCCATGCAAAAGTTGATACTACAATTTTCTGTATTGGGTGCTGCATGATGCTAGCTATATATAGTTTCTTTAACTCATGATCTGGGTATGATCTTTGTGGTTGATGTTTTTTCAGGCAATGTATGAAGGCATACTTGTTGACTTGCCGTTTGCAACGTTTTTCTTCTTGAGCAAGTTGAAACAAAAGTACTCATCTCCCTCCCTTCCTCGTTCTGTGGGTGTCTTTGTGTTGTACTTTTTTTTGTTGATGTTAGCTTGTACTGATCTTCTACTCATCTATCAGGTACATTTTTTAAATGATCTTCCTTCATTGGATCCAGAATTGTATCGGCATCTTCTATTTTTAAGGTTTGATCCTATTTCCATTAAGTAAAGTAGATAATTGTTCCTGGAGTTAGAAAGATTCATAGTTTCAAGATGTGTAATTAGGTGCTGCTATATGTTGCACAAACCATTGATCTATCAAACTTACTAGTTACTTCCTTTGTGCCAAAATGTAAATCATTTTAGTTTTGCGCTAAGTCAACTTCTCTACAACATCAAATTAGTTTAATTAAATCCACCATGAAATTTATCTTGATAGTGTATTTATTTGATATTGTGGATAATATATAATACATTTTTCTATAAATTGGTCAAAGTTCAGAAGTTTGGCTTAGGAGTCAAGGACAAAACCAAAATGGCTACATTTTGGAACAGAGGAAGTAGTATTTGCAATATTCTTCTACAATTTTCTAGTCACGAAATAATTAAAAAATGAGAAAATGAAAGAATCCAGCTTGATGCATGATACTGTAACTGTAATCGAGATATTGAGATGTGGATGGTTGTTGGGGGTACTGTGTCTTCATTCCTGTCAGCTGTGGATACTAGGATACTAAATAAATTTGAGAAGTTTATTCCAATCTAATGTTCAGTGTGCCCCCTACTGATCTCACTTCTTTTCCATTCTCAGCACTACAATGGTGATATCTCAGAGTTGGAACTATATTTTGTTGTTGTAAATAATGAATATGGTGAACAATGTGAAGAAGAACTTATTGCTGGTGGGAGGGACATGCGTGTTACAAATGAAAATGTTATTACTTTTATCCATCTTGTCGCCAATCATCGGTTAAACTACCAGGTAAAAAAGATTGTAGTCATATCATTTGGATGCATTGGAAGCTTTTGCTAAATTTTTCCTGATTTCTATCATAGATCCGTGCCCAAAGTACACACTTCTTGAGAGGTTTTCAACAGCTTATACCAAAAGACTGGATTGATATGTTCAATGAACATGAAATTCAGGTACTTAAACAGTTCAACTTACCTTACCACTACATGGCTTTCTATCTCTGGTGATATTGAATGGAGTGTGTAATTTTGGAAAAAAAACAGTGCTACTATAGTTGCTGAACTGCTTTGGCTTGATTTTTTTTTTGTTTCAGAGAAAACGTTATTTTAACATGGCATTTACCTTGTTTTCTTATTTGTCTATGTTGTCCCCTGCAGGTTCTTATATCTGGCTCTTTAGAAAGCTTGGATATCGATGACTTGCGGTCGAACACCAACTATACTTCTGCAGGATATCATCCATTGTATGTGTGGCTTTCTATAGTGTAACTAGGCCCATCGTTACATCCACTCAATGTGTAGCGTAGCAAATCCTATTGGAATGTGTGACCGGAGAGTGCATGGTTTTGTAATGCTGTTGCAAATAGGCACCACTTGTCTGCGAGGACTTATGTCGCTTGTTGAAAAGGACTGAAATATTGTGGGATAGTGCTCACGCGCACACACACTTTATTTTTGTTGATTCTTACCTAGATAAGTGGTGGCTTCTTTTTCCAGGATCATGAGCTTATTGAGATGTTTTGGGAGGTCTTGAAGAGCTTAAGTTCAGACAACCAGAAAAAATTTCTCAAGTTAGTGTTCTCTTCTACTTGCTTGAATCCCCTACCCTTGCTCGCAAATGTTTTAGTTGTATTTTTAAAACTAATACATACTACATCCTCCTTTTTACTTGTGTTGATGTTTAAATGGACAGGTTTGTGACTGGATGTTCTCGTGGTCCCCTCCTTGGATTTCAGTATCTCGAACCAAAATTTTGCATTCAGAGGTTGGCTACATCTAACTGCTTGTTTATGTTCCATATGGAATGGTAAAATGTTTTTCTCCTAACTTTTTTTGCCCCCTTGAATGCAGAGCTGGTGTTCCAGGATTGGAGGAGCATGCAGACCGCTTGCCTACATCAGCTACCTGCATGAACCTTCTGAAGCTTCCCCCCTATAAAAGGTCCGTAGCTTAGTTAACCACATTAGTGTTCTTGGTGACCCATGGGTTGCTGTGCATTCTGTTTGGTCAACTAATTACAACGTGACTAACAGTTGCTTTGGTTCTTGAACAGCAAGGAGCAGATGCAAACCAAAACTGTTGTACGCGATAAATTCAGAAGCTGGTTTTGATCTAAGTTGATCATGATCGGGATTCACTATCTGTGCAGTGTAGAGTAGTTGCTAGGGAACAGCTTAAAGGCACCCCAGGGCCGAACCACCAAACCTCGGCCCCATTTGAAGCCCCATGAAGGAAAAAAGAAAAAGAAAAGACAGTTGTTTCTCAGAGTAGATGGATGTCTGGAGGGAGGTTGCAATATAGCCGGTTATTGCCAGGCTCCCAAGAGATAGGCAGACGCTGTCTAATCAATCATGGACATGGACATGTACATGTACATATGTATTTTAATACAGAAATCCTATCTCCAAGCATTGCTGGTTTGCATGATCACACACTTGGTGGTGGTTTCAATCTGGAGAGAAACTGATGGCTCCTTGGCTTCATAGGGCACTGTCCATCGTTGCTATGCAGATAATAAACCTGCTAAGGCTTTTTTTGACTGCATATAAATACACTCCAATCCATGTGGTTTAGAGTAGATTGCAGTGGAATTTGATCTAAATTCCACCTCCCAAAACCATGTTGAGGTATATTTGTATGCTGTCAAACAAAGCCCTTAAGATTCTTTAGCGTCCCCAAAAAATTGAGTTTATGCATACAAGGAAATCGATCGCGATCGTGTTCAAGTAGGGGTTTCAGTTGCTAAAACTTTGCAATGAAGTACAAGAATATTTTAACTAGCATGATGAAGTTCATCTATAGTTTATTTAGTGTTCACTATTTACCGCCCTGAAGAAGTTTAGCAACCTAAAGCTAATATTACCATCCAACCTATGAACTGCCGTAGGAATTATAAAGGCACTCGAAGCATATGAACAAACGAAGCACAAGTGCGATATAAAGATAGGCATCTTTGGCACTTCTTGATGTTGTGCATATGCAAAATGACGAGATCTATCTTATAAAAAGCTATCCGGATTTTCATTAATCATCAATGGAAATAAAGAGATCTAAATTGAGTTGAAGAGCAGAAATAGAAAACCAACGACAGAATGCACAACCATTACTCCACCCCAGCGAGCCGCACTACGACGAGACCTAACCTAGAAGAATCCGTGGGTTTTCATTAATCATTAATAAAAACAAAGATATCTGAATCTGAAACTTGTGTTGAAGAAGGCTAGAAGAACATCAACGGTAGGGATGCACAACCATACTGCTCCCGCCAATTAAGTTGCACTACATGAATCTAAAACTTTTCTAGGACAGTAGGAGGAATGTCCCAAAATCACTGTATGTTTGGTTGGGTTTTGTCTTCGGCTTTTGGCCCAAAATCAAAAGCCCAACCAAAAGGGTTGCTGCTGGAGGCAGTTTTTTCAGAAACAGGTGTTTTTCCGTGATATATTTTTAAAAGCTGTTTTGACCCTATTTTTGGCTTTTAGCTTTTCAAAATAGGTGAAATAAAAAATATTTTCATAATTGTTTAAAAAAAAATAAAGCTAGAAGAGATATATTTTATACTTGTTAACCAAACAACTTTCAGCTTTTCTACAGCTCACAGCTACGACCTACAGCTCAACCAAATAGACTCTAAGTACTTTTTGGCAACCAAGTATCAAACAATTTGTGTCAAGACTGTAGGTCGGTTGATCATCATGAGAGCATGTACATTAAGAATGCTAGATATTGCTTAGCAAAAAAAGGTCAGATCTCACCACTTATAACGTCTCATATAATTTAGAACTGAGAGAGTATACATTTCTTCTAGACCCGGTTACAGACACAAACACTCATATACATATAACCGCATATTAATCTCTATAAATGTATGTACACACACTAATTCTATGAGCATATTCAAAGAACTAAGTTGGACCGGTAAATCTTGAGATTGACTCAAAGAAAGAATAGTATCGTTTAATCCTAGAATAAATCCAAGAAATACGACCACCCATGTCAAAATCGGGGACTTAAACCCGAATAGACAGGTTAGGAACCCATCTAGCTGAACTATGCTCAGTTCGCTAGGAAGCACATGTTAACAGAGTGGTTGAACTTGTTTAAGAACTATGTATATATTATTTATTAGACCCTGTTTGAATCCAGTCATCTAAAATTCAAAGCTAAATTTTAGCCAGCTAAAAGTTCTTCTAGCTAAACTTTAGGTATGATGTTTAAATTCTCCACCTAATAAACTTAGTTAAATTTTACATGAGTTTAGCTATGGATTGAAACAACTAAACTTTTTGATAAAGATGTTTGTAAAAAAAAAACTTTTGATGAAGGAAAAAACTATGGTTTTTCATACCTTTTTTTTTAAACGTCCCTGTAATAATTCTGTAAAGTTAGAAATATACCACTGATATCTCATTGACATGTGAAGCACACATCAATAATGATATAGGGATCAGGATGACATATCTCTCAATTTAGTAAAATTATAATAATAATTTTAAATTTTTTATAAAAGCTACACCCAAACATTTTTTTTTGAAAGGACAAATAAATATTTGGAATTTAGTAAAATTATAATGACAATCTTTAAATTTTCCATAAAAACTACGCTCAAACAGATTTTTTTTTTAAAAAAAGGACAAATAAACATTTTAGTGAAGGTGTGCCAAACATGCCCGAACTCAGCTATTACGAGTGGTAAAAGCTTGAGAAACAATTCGACACTTTGCCTTTTTATAGTTGAGTTCACCTCTTGCCTCCTGGATCTCTCTAGACTCTAGAGAGGGGCATCCCCAGCTCCAGAGGCTTCCGCGGTTCGCGCCTTCTTGGACCGTGGCGTCCAAGCGACGGGGGGAAGTGGAGCGCGAGGCGGTGGCCGCGCGGAAGGAAGCGCTAAGCATCCATGGATCAGCGCCAGGTGGGTGGCCTCATTCCGTTCGCCCTCTTTTCTCTATCTCCATCCTCTTGCGAACCTCGGATCCGAGAACTTTCTTCTTCTCCGTTCCCGGTCTTCCTCGGATTTGATCTCGCCTAGGAACTGCGCCCGTGTCTGGTGTTGGTTATCGGATTCCTGCTCGCGAGTTCTGGTTCGGACTCGGGGTGGATCCATCTAGGCTTGGAATGGGAATGGCGCGTGGATCTCAGTTAGGCGGGCGGTGAAAGCGGCTTGGTGTGGGTGTGGCACGGGATCTGAATTAGCGAACCAATATTTGGTTTCTGGGATAGTGGGATGCAGTTGTGTTGGCCTTTTGCGATAATGGATCGGGCTGTCGGTGCTCTGTTTAGCTTATGATGAAACTCGTGCTCAGTTAAGATCTGATTATTATCTGTCCAAACAAATAATGGGGTGAACATTGTTCAGGTGGTTAGCGAGAACTATGCCAATCCCATTACATGCTTGTTCCATGTGCTATTCAAGGTAAACCGCTTGCCATCTCAATCTCGTGCATCTTACATTGTGTTTTCATGGAATTATGACGTTTTAACACTTGCTAGCTAATTCTTATGTTGGCTCTCAAAGGCGGGGGCGCTGGCCTTCTACATCCTTTTCTCGCTCTTCGTGAAGAGCTTCGTCATCATCTTCGTGATCACGGTGCTCCTCGCGGCGCTCGACTTCTGGGTGGTGGAGAAGAACGTCAGTGGCAGGATATTAGTCGGGCTGCGGTGGTGGAATGAGATTGACGACGAAGGAAACAGTGTGTGGAAGTTTGAGTGCCTTGATGGGGGAGGTCCGTGCCTGCTTTGCCTGTGTTGTTAATCCTTAGTCCTACTGTTTGTGTGTGATGAAATTGGTGCGAGTTGTGACTTGTGTGTTCATTGCAGTCTCTCGCTCGGATGAACAAGAAGGATTCGTGGCTGTTCTGGTGGACTCTTTACTTGGCTGTGAGTGATGTCTATCTATTATAAAGAATGACATGGTGTGTTTTTTTGATACGGAAGATTTTATTGCATTCCAAAAGCGGAATATCGAGTTGATACATAACTTTGAAACGAAAAACTTCCAGCCTCTGCCATAAAAGAATAGACACACAGCTAAAAATTAAAAGACTAGGCATACTCTAGTAACATTCAATCCTAAGACTAGATCACCACCCATATGCCCCGGGTAAAGATATCCTTCGCCACCTGCTCCAAACGTCGCGATGCTTCCACAAACTATATCCTGGAATTCCAAGCTCTGAAGGATAGCCCATGAATGGAGTCTGTGGGAAATTGCATAAATAACCTGCAAAGGAGAATTAAGCTTTTTCCTTTGAAAAAAAAATCATTCCTGTGTAACCAATAGACCAACAAGCTACAGCTGCCCCAAGCAGGGCTACAGATCTCAAATATTTTGTAATTCCATTTAGCCAGCCCCCAAACATATGTTCTACATTTTGAGGTTTTACTAGGTTAAAAGCTATTTCAGATAAACTCCAAATGAAACGCGTGGAACGACAATCAAAAAACAAGTGCTGAATTGTCTCCTCTTCGTGACAAAAGCAACAAGTTTTGTCTCCATGCCAATTACGTTTAAGAAGATTATCCTTTGTTAAAACTACTCCTCTTCTAAGATACCACATAAAAATCTTTAGCTTAAGAGGCGCTTTTAATTTCCATAATCGTTTATTAAGATTCAGAGGGACTGGTTTATTCAGAATGACATGGTGTAGACGATAGACTATGAGATTCGTCGGATAGGTGTCATGATGTCTGAGATTACTCAATTACAAGTTGCTGTTTGTGATAATCTTTTTATGAACCAATAAGTTAGGAATTACTCAATTATATAAGAGAGGGGAAGGCTATAATCCTTACTTGTTTATGCTACATGTATAAATGTACCTGGCTGTTTCATTTTCCTTGTTCCTTAGCTGTGCATGTCCATTATCTACTTTATTACTTCGTTATGTTTAAGATGGTCCTATTTCCTAGTGGTTTTCATTCAGTTACATGATTTAATTGGACGAAAATTTACAAGATACCTAAATCCAATTATTGTTTAATAACCACTGGGTATAAGTCTGGTTAATAACTTAATATAGGTGCAACATTTTATGCTTTATGGCCAAGTATGTGGTGGCTGTATTGTTGTCTACTTCTCATCAATTTATTGTTGTATTCTTTCACATTTTCTTGGGCTAAACACTTGAAACTTGGTAAGTGGCGCATCCTACATGAATAAAAATGACTTGTAGTGGATTGTAGCTTATCACTTAAAGCACAGTCTCATCATCTCACTTACTGCTTCTCCCGAGAGAAAAAAATGGCCTCTTTTGACTGTTCCTTCTCCCCCATGGTTCCAATATACCAGGACATGCACTTATGGGTTCTGTTGTGATATTATCTTTACCTCTCAACAAAAGCTGGCTGATCCGTCTCTTCTCTTAAGAAGAAGATGGAAGTCTTATCTTAAGTCGAACATTCTGAATGATACCAGAGAAGGGTCTCATACCCATACTTGAGGGCGATCCATTAAAGGCCTTTTGTTGTCTATTCTATGTTTACCAACTACTGTGATAACTAATATGTATTAGAATATATATATAAACAAAACAAATCTCTCAATGTTTCAGGCTGCTGCATGGATCGTTCTTGGTATATTTCACTCATCAGGCTTGAGGCTGATTACCTTCTTGTTGTTGGAGTTTGCTTGAGTCTAAGCATTGCAAACATTGTTGGATTCACCAAGTGCAACAAAGGTATGTCCTAATTGAGAAGTTTCTAGTGAAGATTTATTGCCCGGGTTATTTTGCTCTGAACTGATTGATCTCTCGTAAACTGGTGACTGAATCAGATAGACTGTTTCCTATCAAAACTAGGCATAATAGTTCTAAAGATAATAATTTTCAATTTTGCATGGTCTTATTATGTTCAATAATGTGCAAGCCATTCAGCTTCTTGGCTTGCTGTCCAGCATTAGAGTTTGGCATGTTTCATGAACAAATTTTCACCAGCTATATGCTTGTTCTAGGATTTTTTTTACCTTCACTATACCTGTACTGTTTTCTACACAGTATTCTGCTGTTATAATAATATATTTTTTAATTTAAGAGTCCTGCCTTTTCATGTCATATGGGGCTCTGTAGGAGTGGAGATAGAACTTTTACCTTGAAAGCTTTCCACAACTCAGGTACACAACCTGAGTTTTACCAAGTAAAATCTAACATATCTCATTGCCATTATTGTGTTACAGATGCCAAGAAGAACATCCAGACTTTCGCTCAAAATGCACTCGCTTCCCGTGTGTCACATCGTCGCTGCAATCAGCATTTGGAGTCATCTGAAGTCCCACTGGAGGCCCTGAGAGGCCCTGATATTAGTATATTACTCACAGCGGTGTACAATTTGTCAAAATGATGAGTTTGCATTCTATGTTACTACTGCCTTTCTTCTGATTACAAGGATGTAACTCTACCAGCGTAGATAGCAATATTGTACTGTCCCGTTGTCATACCATTTTTTTTTACCTCATACAACAAATAGGTCGATTTGATTGATGTGATTACCAGAATCCTTTGGTTTGTTTCTCATGGGTGATTTGTTCCTGAAGCATACACTTGTCTCCTGTACTGAGGAGCATTCTCTGCATCATTTTTAACTTTTTTTTTGCTGCTATGGAGATGAAAATTTTGACTGCAGTAAATATTGACCTGATAACCAATGCAGAAATGATTTGTTGCTTAAGCTTGTTTGCTATAATATGTTATCATGATTTTCCCCCTCATCTTGTAATATACCAATACAGAGGGGGGAAAAGCAATATAGTACAAGCCACTAGATTGATAGACCGAAGACGCCAAGTCGCCAACGAAGACAGTGATGAGAGGCCTAACTACTGGTCTGCACTGAAGGTAGTGATGAGTGACCAAACATTTCATTGCTTTCTACTACTATTTCAGAATACAAGGAAAATGACGAAACACATCATGTTTCCTTTAGGAACTTGTAACAACTATCAAGGTACAAAACTTTTGTACTCTGCACCACAAAATCCAAAAAAGACACCAAATTAACTTAAGCCCTGCAATTGCAACTGATCATTTCAATTTCTACTTTGCCTTCTGTAGTTCTGTGTAGTGTGTACAAGGAGTCAATCGACGTCAAGAACAGCCTGCCTCTGATGCAACATCTCAACCTTCATCGTCTTCAGCTACCCATCTTCCATAGACGTGGATCCAAAGTTCACGACTCGATCAATGATGATCCGCATCAAGAGGCTGACGTTTTCTTGGATCCGCCATGCCCATGGATCAAGCTCGCCAGCTTCACCCTGGGCTTGGAGTACTCCCCGGTCATGGCAAGCTTGGCAGCAAGGCCGCTGCCGCGAAATCCGTGAAGTGCACGCCGTCCCAGCTGACCACCTTCGCCTCCGGCGGGCACAGGTCGCCGCAGCCGGGCTTTCCCTTCTCCATGTTGTACGGCGGCCCGCCGTTGCCGCAGCACACCATGAACGGCCACTCGATCCCTGGAGAAGCACAGCTAGAGCATAAGCCAAAAAACGAAATGGCCTTTCTTCTGAATGCCTGAATCTTTTTTTTGGGAACTGAATGCCTGAAACCTTCAGAATTTTCTGATGACTCTGAAGGAAGGAGGATCCGCCCGTCCGCGTCTTGGGTTTTCGATTTCGTCCGTATTTGGTGCGGTTGGCGACGAAGTCGTACTTGATGGCGAACATGTCGGTGTAGACGACGGTGGCGCCCTTGAGGTGGAACCGGAGGTCGTCGCAGAGCTGGCTGAGCTTCCTGTTGTACGCCTTAGCAGCTCTGTTGACGCTGGCGACGCAGCCGTGCTGTCCTTCTCTCGCCCTCGTTGTTCTCCTGCACCACCAGCGCCGGCAGGCACCCCAGGGCGCCGGTGCCGTGGATCCAGAACTTCCTCGCTCCATTGTCGTACAGGATCTGAACATTTGTGGCAAGAGAACAGATAATCAGAGAGATACTCCATCCGTATGCTGCTGCTTTCTCTGTCAGTCAGTCAGTGTATTCTGAATCTGAACCGAATTTTTCAGAGGAGTGGTATGGTATGTTGTTGGCTGGCGCGTGGAAGTCAACTCACCGAGATGGCTTTTCTGACCTCGCGACGACCTCTGTGATCCTCTTGTCCCACTCATCGGACGGTGTGTGCGCCACACCGACCATGTCGTTGTGGCCGATGTCCATCATGTACAGGGCGTTCTCAAACCCCTCCTTGCTCACCGGGCCTTTCAGCCCTGATGAAAACACATTCAGTATTCAGCATTCCAGGTGAGAGAGGACGAATGTGATGGCAACAGCAACAGACCTCGTTCAGACATCTCAAGGGATCTGTGCCTGAAGTAGACGAACTGGTCGACCTGGACGTTCAAGGAGTAGGAAGAGGCGCCGTGCGTCGCCGTGGAGCCGGCCATGGCGAAGTTGACGCCGTTGCTGTAGTCTGAACCGATTCCCTTTAGGTACGGGGTCAGCTCATGCGTGCCCAGACTCTCACCTGAAAAGGCGACCCTACTATTACTAAGCAATGAGTGGATTAAAAGAAGAAGAAACTATTGTATTAACAAATTGAATCTTTGGATAGCATGGTAAGCTGTGTGTTAATCCTCTGCCACAGTGACATTTCAGATTGGTGTGTCACTGCTACATTTCAGATCATGAACAGAGGAGATAATGCACAAGTACCCCACCCACCACGTGCATCTCAGATCTCAACCATATATGCAGATGCGATGTTTGTACTTGAGAAGATCAGTTGAGGATTAAAGCTTTGATGACCACAAACTGAAAGTACACAGATGCAGCTTGTCCGGATGAAGCATCCGTGGCCATGACAAAAAAAACGGCTTTTGTTATCCCAATTCACACCTATTACTGAGGTAAATATACATTATACCCAAGAAAATTCACAAAAAAAAAGAACTACTAGCACTTTGCAGTTACGTAAACACACACGTTCATTTGAACAAGTATCACTGAGGGAGTCAGCACGTGCACCCGAATAAGATAGACGTGATGCAATGTGGCAAGCATGAACTTCCACATGGTGCCATATAGTCATATACCACATATGTGGTGGGATCATGACATGCATATTGCGTATTTTGTAATTAAAGATGCAAGTTAAAGGAAATAAATAGTCAAGGACTTTGTGTACTGTCAGCGAGTGGAAGACTTCTTCAAATTATTTTCAACAATCAAACTTGTCTAAATTTTAGAAGAAGAAAATACTAATATATTAACATGTAGCTGAATGATATGCTCTGCACCGTACCCTGGCTGGACTCGTAATATTTTGTACAAGCCAGACAAAGGAAACCATGTGACTGGTGGTAGGTTTACAGCTGCATCTGCCATCGCCAACGCCACGGCACTAATTGCAGTAGTGTGTTTCGGTGATGTTAGCTGTTGACTCTAACAACTTGCTAATCGGACAAAATAGGAGTAAGAAACAGCTGACAAACCAGCAGTATAACAACCACGCCTTGATTACCACCCCTTCTGCACTCACATTATCTTTTCGTTTTGGTTAGATCTAGGCCAATCTCTTTACATCATATCGAGATATACCCTAAGTCCCCAAGGACATTTTTTGATGATTAACACAAAGGATGTTTGGTCCTCCGATCCATGCCAATGCAAGAAGAAGGAAAAGAAATAAAGGGATGTCGAAATTGCCAAGACACACTTTGTGTGAAGAAGGAAGAAGCATCAAACACAGATGGTCCAACAACCTTTGTCTGGTCTGCACGACTGCACTGCACACAGAAAGAGGCAGGAAAGAACAAGAACCAGTCTCTCAACGGAGAATGGACCAAGTTTTGCTGAGACCATCAAGGGCAGATTTTCACTCCCACCCCGCAGATTAACCTCAATTGACATTCCAGCCCAGCCAAAGGTTTTCCATCTCTCAAGTCTCAACTGACTGAGGAAGACCCAAAGACTGAAACGGCATGGTGATTGGGCACATGACATGAGGCCTCTTCTTCAACCACCGAACAGTACCAATTTTTAATCCCTCTTCCACGTCGGCGGCAACATGGGGCTCGATTGACCTTTCCCAACTTGTTAGCCGCCAAGATCCACCAACCATCTTCTAGCTGTAACTCTCCTTAGCCCGATTGGTTGACCCGGTAAGAACATAAGAGGAATTTCACATGAATCGTGTGCTCATATCGGATTGGGAAATTCACTGCGCAATTAGGGATGCAGCTAGTTGCCAGCGTTTCCAAAAATCCAAATCGCACCGAGCAGCCATCCAGCCACCTAACAGTTTATCTGCTTATCGTGCGCAATTATGTCCTCGGATTATCGGCTAATTCCAGAGAGCTAACAGCGCGGCGAAATGGTTTAATTTACCAATGGGCAGAAGCGGTGAATTATGATGAGTTTAATGGGAGGAAGCATGGAACTCACAGATGAAGTCGATGATGACGCGGCCGTCGGAGAGCCGCCCCGTGGGGCGGTGGAAGTAGGTGCGGCCCTCCGGCGGCATGATCCGTATCCCACCGGCCGCCGCCACGCCGCCGGTGTCGGAGTTGGAGTCGCCGAAGTTGAACAGCACCACGGGCGGCCGCCGCGCCTGCTCCTTCTCCGTCCGTGCCACCGGCGGTGATGTCGCGGCCAGCCCTGCAGCGGCGCCACCGCTTCTGGTGGTGGCGGTGCTGCTGCTGCCGCTGACGCCGGGGGCGGCCGCGGAGCCGAGGTTCTGGCGGACGGCCACCATGGCCGCCGGCGACATGAAGGACAGCGACAGCACCATCACGGTCACCACCACCGGCCGCACCACGCAGAAGTACTGCAGCGGCATGCTGATCACCTTCCCGCCGCCGCCGTTGGCGCCGTTGCCGTTGATGGCGCCTGCCATGGCGCGGTCGCCGTCGGTGTCTCCCCCGCTCGGAGCTCTCGCCTTCGGCCTCCTTTGATGGATAGTACTACAAGTCTCAGGATTCAACAACTGTGAAATGGCAAAGCATACGCCTACGTGTTCACATTTATATAGCTTGCAAGATTCCAAGTTTTTTTAATTACGGAGTACTAACTTTTTTTTGAACCAGATAGAGAGGTGGTCATGTTTATTAAGGGTACAATTGAGGTAATTTCTTTTTTATTAGCAAGTGGTAATCGGACTTAGAGCATCTCCAATAGTTTGGAAAAATGACTTGTTATCCTTGTTTTATTGAAAAAAGAAGAAAAAACGTGCTCCAACAGATTGGTATACGACTTGCTAAATTATTCTGAGTTGGAATCGGAGGCAATCTACTTGCTATATTTACCAAGTCAGCTTCACTTGTTATCCAGCGTTTCTATGTTATTTTTACCAAGTTGGAATCCGCCGCCACTTCTCCCGCGCCTACTTTTCTATGTTATTTTTACCAAACTATTGGAGATACATAAAAAATTTACTTGCCAAAAGTTTTAGCAAGTTGCTAAATGACAACTTTTCTCAAGTCAATTTTTTCAAACAATTGGAGATGCTCTTAGAGCCTGTTTGATTAGCCATCTCTAAATTTTAATCACTAGAATTAGTTCTTAAAGTACCAGACATCCTAGTAAAATTTAGAGGTCACTAAAGTTTAGGAGTTTTAGTCACGAAGAGAAATGACTAAACTCTAGTAGTCTTTAATCACTACGTATAACCAAACAGGGGTTAGTAAACTTTAAATGTCACTAAACTTTAGATAGAGGAACCAAATAGACCCTTAATATACTCGTTATTAGATATGGCCATGACAGGCAGAAATGGAGGCGATTGGTTAAGTTTGAGTTAAAATTAATCTAGAGCTGGCGTATCATAATGCAGAATTTAAATAGAATTTCACAAGAAACAGTTTCACTCTCGCAAGTTTCTGCAGAAGTTTCTCATGTAGCAAAGAGCCCTTGATGAAGTCCTGAACAAGGGAGAAGTCATCTGATCCAACTCGAGAAAATCCTAAGGCAAATTCACCTGTTTTTGTTTTAAAAAAATTGATGGCCCATTGGTACAATGACACCAACGCAAGACTAATTAATTGTGTATACTGTGGAAATAAGATAATTGTTGTAGAGATCGTGAAATTATTGGACGAGGACGAGGGGATGGTGTTGACGAAGCCGGGAGTGACGGCTGCATGGATTGGATGTAGACTTGCTCAAAGGACGCTGTACCCAGTCATGTCCTCTGCTATCAGTTTTCTTAATTACTAGTATATTCGTATTAGTCACACACACACACATACATGGACGGACCATGTGAGCTTATTTAATCAATGTACTGGAATACATATAAGATTTGCATTCTAGCTTTCTTTTGTGGTCCAAATTTGTAGTGATGTTCTTTTTTTTTGGCTATTTGTTTGTTGTACATTTCCAGGTACCTAGAGCATGATTGTGCCCTTCTTCCCTGGTGGAACAGATGCAGCAGAAATGTATTTTAGTAAACGCAGTAGTAATTCGAAATGGGAGAGACGACGGAAATTAGTTTCCACTGTACTGTCGTCGGTCGATTGTGTGAAGTTGCAGTATACTCCCTCCGTCCCTAATTGACCGTCGCCGTTGGTGTGTGTGCCACAAGTTTTGACTCAATTTATAGCAAATGTGCATCTCCAAATAATTTTGTTAAAAAACTAGATTCAAATATCTATCCAACGATACTAATTATGTATCATATATATTATATTTTTTAATATATATTTAGTTAAAGTTGTTTCTGGGAAGCGCAAACGACAGACATTTAGTGACGGAGGGAGTACCAACCGATTGCACTCGTTACATCATCTGTGATAGGCACACGCATGACAGCGACTGGTGTGTATTATGGTTTGTAAGACCAAGCAATGTTAAAGATGAACAGGTTTACAAGCTTCAGAAACTTGATGCCATCTGATCTGTCAGCAGCTCAATAAGCATACTTGCTATACTCAGGCCCTATTTAGCACAGCTTCCTCAATAGCTTTATAAACTGTTGTGGGCTGTTTTTTTTATCAAACAACTTATGAGATGAAGTTGTTTTTTTTTTCTCCTTCGTAAAGAAATGAGTTGGATGAAGCTAAAAAATAGCTTATTTCAGCTTTCTCTCACACAAGTGGGCCTCAGATGGTGAAAAAGACTGCACGTGGCCTGGGCGAGGACAATCGTTGGGGCACGCGATCGAGAGGCGCCGCCATGAAGAACGGGCTCCGTTGTTGCCGGCCATGGGCGGGCGCGGCTCCTGCCAGGAGCATGGGTTCCATCGTCGTCGGCCGTGAGCAGGCACAGCCTCACTGAGAGCGCGGCTCCGTTAGTCCGTCGTCTCCGTCCGCGGGCGGGCACGACCGGGACCGCGGGCTCCGTTGTCTCCGGCTATGGGTGGGCGCAGTCACCAACAGGAGCACGACCCTCGTCTACGGCCTTGAGCGGCGCGACCACCGGGCTCAAGCGACATAGCGAGATGGAGGCGCACCTACCGCAGGAGGGACGCGTGCCTAGCAGGGCGTATGCAGCTATGAGATGGAGGCGCACCGACTGTGTTAGGGCTTGTTCCGACAAATATTATGAATCTGCAGGGCTTGTTTAGTTCTGAGAAATATTAGGAATCTGCACTGTAGCACTTTTGTTGTTATTTGATATATAAACTTTGTCCAAACATGGACTAACTAGACTCAAAAGATTCGTCTTCACATGTAGATACTAAAAGTACAATCAGTTATTTTTTTTACCTACATTTAATACTCCATGCATGCAGCTAAAGATTGATGTGACAGAGAATCTAGAAATATTTGGGGGAAGTTGGGAAACTAAACAAGGCCTCAATGGAGGAAGAACAAACGTGGGCAGGGCTAATGTTTGAAGGGTCGAGATGACAAACTAGAGAGGGGTGAACAGTCATTTCTAAAATTAATCGTACCAACTAACCGAAACAAATGTGAATTAAAACTATCGGTCTAGCCAAGACTACACCCCTCTACCTATTAATTTTAGCACCTTATAAAAGATCTTAAACAAAGCAAATAAGGTGTCGTGCTAGTTAGAGCTTACCTAAACAATCTAGCTTGCAAGGTCACACAAACCTATGCAACTAGTACTCTAAGCAAAAACGAGGAGCTCCTAAATAATCTAGTGATGTAAAGCGCACAAAGCAATTAAGCTCACTAGCAGTGCCCAATAACAAAGCTATACAAGCCAAATTAGAGAGCTCAAATACTTAGCTACATAAATTAAGCAATGTGACTAACAAGGCTACTCAAGCCAATTAGTCACATAAGACATAAGAGAACTACTTCTACGCTACACAAGCAAGAAAAGTAACTAGAAAGTTACACATACTAATTAATTACAAGAACAACTATTAAGCTACATAAGCTAGATAACTACAGAAGGGCAACAAATAAACACTAGTATAAGTATGAATAAGAAAATACAAGCCAGTAAATGGAGATAGCAAACCATCGAAAAGATGAGGACAATGTTGACACGGTGATTTTATTCCAAATTTCACTTGGTTGCCACAATGAAAGATGGTAATTGCGTACATATCACATAAAAGTTTGAGCGGTCATGTATGCCATCGGTCTAAACTTTTTTGCCGTTTATGCCGCTTCCATCAAATTTGGCATTAACAGTGTTAAACAACCGGTGTGAAAAGTCAAAAATACCTGCATGTGTGAATATGTTATTAATTTTTTTTGAACATCTTAGTGACTTTAAATGAAAAAAAGTCAGAACTAGAAAGTCGTAGACCTCTTTGAACTTTAAATGAAAAAGTCAGAACTAGAAAGTCGTTATTAATTTTTTTTGAACATCTAGTGACTTTTTGAACTAGAAGTCGTTCTGAGATCTACAGTTTTCATATAAAAATTATTTATTTAATTTCTTTTAAAAAATATGATTAATATGATTAATGTGTCTTAAAAATTTATTTTATATAAAATTAAATGAAAATAAATTTTATATATAAGGGATCTACAACTTTCTAGTTCTAAGTCGGCTCAACTTTTTAGTGTCACCTACTCAATCCAGAATTTTTATCACGATACAACACACCCTTACACAAGCCCTTGCGGCCACAGGACCTATGTTGGCCGCTAGCCAGCATCAAGATTCGCGCAAGTTCCCGGACTCCGCCGCCGAACCCGGCCTCCGCGTTGTCCTCCTCGCCCCGGCCTCTGGTTGCGGCGCCGCCGACCCCGGCCTTCGCGGCGTCATCCCCCCTGCTCAGCCACTGGCTTCCACCGCCGGCCGCCGCCACCCTCACACTCCCTAACTCCCTCCCTCTCTGTCTGCGACGACTGGGTGCGCTACCGCCCCGCGCCCTACCCGAGGTGGTGAGGCCTTTGCCTACCTCTTCGCCGGTGATTAACGCCCACCAGGTATTCCCAACCCCATTTCTCTTTCGTGTCTGCTGTGCGAAACTGAGTTCTCGATTTATTTTTTTTTAAAAAAATTGAGTTCTCAAACTATTTGCCTATTTGATGCCTACTAACTTTTCACTTTTTGCAATGTACATGTGTACCCTTGTCCCTTTACTAGATCCGCCCTAGTTGGCGTAATGTCAATGTCTATGATACTTATTTCTAAGCCCCCGTTTGGATGCTTGGAATTGAATTCATTTTAAGAAACATAATTTAGACACATATTAATTAAGCTAATATGATTATATATAGATTATATTGTATATATTGTCGCTTATACGAGAGAGATACTCAAATGTTGCATTTCTATCGTAGGAGAGTGAGTTGAAGAGAATGTTATAAGTTACAAAGTAGAAATATAGCATGGTGATCTATGAAATCCATTTCCCTCTTCCACCTATGAATTCGTGGAATGTCAATTTCCAAGGCAAATAGGCTAGTTTATTGAGTGAATTCTAATTCCTTTAAAATGAAGGGATCCAAAGGACCCTAAGAGATTTCTTTTTGTTTCATGAAACAGTGACGACCTGGCTTCTCTTTCGAGGATTTAGAGTGCATGATGATATTCCGCTAGCGTTATGCTCTTCAACTCGCCCAAAGCAGCAAAGCGAATCGGAGTTCAGTTCCTGTCAGTTGCAAGTGCAGAATGCTCTGGTCGGGATGCCTCTCCAACGCATTTCGCATCCCTGTTAAAGGAATGCAGGTCTGTGAAACAGTTCGCCAAATTCACCAGAAGATAATTGCTTCTGGCCTTCTTTCTTATCAGCATCGTTGCTGTCAGTGTCACTCCCACCACTCCCATCGCATTCATATGTGTCGCCAAAAATCTTTGGGCACCGGTGTTGTAGCCTCCTATCTTGCTTGTGGTGCCACGAGCGATGCTCTCTCAGTTTGGAGCGTGTCACGCCATCACCAGCCGTGTGGTGGAATCTACTCGTAAGAGAGCACATCAAGGAAGGCCGCCTTGACAGAGCAATTGGTGTATCTGTCGAATGCTGCGTGCTGGAACTAAGCCAGACCATTTTACTCTGCCATATGCGCTGAAAGCATGTGGAGAGCTGCCTTCATACCGTTGTGGTAGCGCTCCATGGGCTCATATGTTGCAATGGATTTGAGTCAAATGTCTTCGTATGCAATGCATTGGTGGGCAATGTATTCCCGCTGTGGTTCTTTGGAAGATGCCAGTCTGGTGTTTGATGAAATAACACGGAAAGGAATTGATGAGTTATCTCATGGAACTCAATTGTTGCTGCCCATGTTAAGGGTAGTAATCCGCGGACTGCATTAGACCTGTTTTCAGAGATGACAACGATTGTTCACGAAAAAGCTACAAATGAAAGGTCAGATATCATTAGCATCGTCAACATTCTTCCTGCATGTGCTTCTCTAAAGGCATTGCCTCAAATTAAAGAAATACACAGCTATGCCATTCGAAATGGCACATTTCCAGATGCTTTTGTGTGCAATGCCCTGATTGATACCTATGCAAAGTGTGGTCGATGAAGGATGCAGTAAAGGTTTTCAATGTAATGGAATGCAAGGATGTCGTTTCTTGGAATGCAATGGTTACTGGATACACCCAAAGTGGGAACTTTGGGGGCAGCCTTCGAGCTTTCAAGATATGCGCAAGGAAAATATCCGCTAGACGTCATAACATGGAGTGCTGTAATTGCAGGGTATGCTCAGAGGGGATGTGGCCAAGAGGCACTTGATGCATTCCAGCAAATGATTCTTTATGGTTCAGAGCCAAATTCTGTCACTATCATCTCTTTATTATCTGCTTGTGCTTCCTTGGGAGCATTGTCTCAGGGTATGGAAACTCATGCATACTCTCTGAAGAAGTGCATTCTGTCCTTGGATAATGATTTTGTGTGGGTGATGGTGATGGTGAGGATCTAATGGTGCACAATGCATTAATAGATATGTACTCAAAGTGCAGAAGCTTCAAAGCTGCACGCTCCATATTTGATTCCATACCTCGAAGGGAACGTAATGTGGTGACTTGGACCGTCATGATTGGTGGGTATGCGCATATGGGGACTCGAATGATGCCTCAAGCTTTTCTCAGAGATGATTTCAAACCATATGCAGTTGCCCCAAATGCTTATACAATTTCCTGCATTTTGATGGCATGTGCACATTTGGCAGCTCTTCGTACGGGTAAGCAGATTCATGCTTACGTCACCCGCCACCATCAATACGAAGCATCTGTGTACTTTGTGGCAAACTGCCTTATTGATATGTACTCAAAGTGCTGGCGATGTCGATACTGCTAGAAATGTATTTGATAGCATGCTAAAAGGAATGAAGTTCTTGGACTTCAATGATGTCAGGGTATGGAATGCATGGTCGTGGTAAGGAGGCTTTGGACATATTGACAAGATGCAAAAGGCAGGCTTTGTTCCTGATGATATTTCCTTCCTGGTTCTTCTTTACGCTTGTAGCCATTCTGGCATGGTGGATCAAGGTCTGGATTACTTTGATATCATGCGTAGGATTATGGTTTAGTTGCCAGTGCAGAGCATTATGCTTGTGTTATTGACTTGCTGGCTCGCTCTGGCGATTAGATAAGGCATGGAAAACAATTCAGGAAATGCCAATGGAGCCTAGTGCAGTTATCTGGTTGCATTGCTTAGTGCCTGCAGAGTTCATTCGAATGTGGAACTTGCTGAATATGCTCTGAACAAACTGGTCAATATGAAAGCAGAGAATGATGGATCCTACACGCTATCTCCAACATATATGCTACTGCAAGGCGGTGGAAAGATGTAGCAAGAATCAGACAACTGATGAAGAAATCAGGTATTAAGAAGAGGCCAGGATGCAGCTGGGTCCAAGGTAAGAAGGGCACTGCATCTTTCTTTGTTGGAGATCGATCACACCCTCTATCTCCACAAATATATTTCTTTTAGAGAGACTAATTAGTCGCATCAAGGTTATGGGTTATGTCCCCGAGACAAACTTTGCACTGCACGATGTTGATGACGAGGAGAAAAATAATCTTCTCACTGAACACAGTGAGAAGCTTGCTCTCGCATATGGGCTCCTCACAACTTCCCCTGGTTGTCCCATACGGATCACAAAGAACCTTCGTGTTTGCGGTGATTGTCACAGTGCATTCACCTACATCTCCAAGATTGTTGACCATGAGATCATGTACGAGATTCCAGTCGCTTCCATCATTTCAAGAATGGCTCTTGTTCCTGTGGTGGCTATTGGTGATATCTTGTCCTGTGAAAGCAGCGGGTGCAGAAGACCATGAGATCAGTGTACGAGATTCCAGTTGCTTCCATCATTTCAAGAATGACTCTTGTTCCTGCGGTAGCTATTTGGTGATATCTTATCCTGTGGAAGCAGTGGGTGCAGAAGAAATACTAATGTTCTCCGGAGAAAGAAATACTAATGTGATCATGATTTTCTCAGTAGGACTAATGTGTTCATGACTTTATTATAAAATGATTCACACAGAATTCTGGTTACCATTATTTTATCACTTTGGTTTTAGTTCTTCTGTGACAAGCACCTGCACTGGAGTTTTTATTGTTTGCCTCTCTTTATTCATGTCTTATGTCGATTTATTTGACGGCATAGTTCTTATAGAAGATCTGCACAGTACACTGTTCATAAACCTGAATAAGCCCTGCTGTTTGAGTTGCCATTAGGGGTTGGCTCTTCTCTAATTAAGTAGTGATACTTATCATCCTTGTACCTGGTATTCACAGTGCCTGTGTTATGATTGT
Source organism: Coix lacryma-jobi var. lacryma-jobi (assembly GCA_009763385.1). Taxonomy (NCBI): domain Eukaryota; kingdom Viridiplantae; phylum Streptophyta; class Magnoliopsida; order Poales; family Poaceae; genus Coix; species Coix lacryma-jobi. The sequence continues at coordinate 123,365 of VDCT01000648.1, read as the reverse complement.
GTTATGATTTTCTAAGGCTTACATTTCAACAGAAACTGAGCTGTTTTTCCCTTTGCAAATTTGAAGACTGTCATCTTTATTCTATTTCTACATTTAATACAGCTAAAAAACAAACCTTTGATTGATGCACATGGTGGAAATTTGTATTATTCTTTCACCAAAATTGTTTATTTCGACTATTCCTCCAAAGACAAAATTGTTCTTAGCCATTTAATATAATCACTTCATGAGACTTGAAGTTGATTTAGTCCATTGGTAGCTTCACTCAAATCTTTAAATGTAATTTAGTTAAGGTTTGCTTCTATCAGTCGAAGCTGTAAAAGTTGGCATTTTATTTTTTACTAAAACAACAATTTGTATAATTGCTAACTTCTCCACAAGGGTTGAAGCAGCTGACCTTCCTAAGGTGATGCCCTTTGTTCCTTTCTTCTACGCGTTAATTTATTGTGTATGTATGAAGGTGTTTTTTTTTTTCCAGATTTGCTTGACATCAGCTGATTACTGCCAGTCAAAATCCTTAGCCATTCAATTATAATCAAAAGCCAGGAATGATGAGCCACCCTTGTGCCTTGCAATATTTTTGTGCCTGTACTGGGTTATCTTTTGTTTCAGGTGTGTTGGTGTGCTATGAGGCTTGTTGTTTTGTGAATCCATTTGTTAGGCTTGAGATTTCTCTCATCTCTCACACTTTTTCTTTTGTTATTCCCAGAGACAGGAGAGGGACTCTGAGAGACCAAGGGTGGGATGTGAAAACTGGAGACAGGTAGTGCAGCTAGTAGCGTGCCATCGGGCGAGCATCTCTCCAGCGACTGCCCGTTTCCATGCAAATCACCAGTGAGTGATAAGAGAACTTCGCTTTTTGGCTGCCTGCTGTTCCCTCGACTTGTTGTCCCGTTGATTCATCAAGCCCTCCCTGCCTGCATCTGCCAAACCAGCACCAGATGTGGGTTAGCTTGTTCTTTGTTTGAAATTTTTATGTTTAAGCAACTAGTAGATCTTAGCACGGACAAAAGGGAACTAGTAAACCATTTTTAGATTTTCCAACAATATAAGCTTACAAATGGCTTTAAAATCGATATGAGAAGACATGGTGTAACTCCACTGAAATGTGTGTGTTCCAATGGTGCCTCAGCATTATTTACCAAATTTTATCTCACTTGTCAGTTGTCACTTTGAAGTATTGATTATTGTTTATACATCAATTTGGGGTTCGCCTCGATTTGAGTTGAGCACACAACTGCACAGTACTAACTTCTGATATGATCACGGCCTGCACGCCATCCAAAGGCAAATGATAAACTAAAACTCCCTGTTGATCAGTTCTGCATGTCAGCAGCAAAGTCACTTGTTGTCTGCCAAGAAAGAAACCATGCCACGGACTCATGGTTAGGTGCTCAGGTCGCACATAGTTTAGCCTTGAAAATTCATCAGCACCAGTATCCAGTAAGATCAGCTCAAAATGAACAGACACATGATGAGTCTGCAGAAAGTAGTGTGACCCATCGCCTGATCAACAGCAAAACAGCAGCCCAGCATGTTTCAGCTAGCACTTTCCATCCATCATATGCATGCATCTGAGCATACAGGCTCGTTCGCAACTCAGATTCACCTAAAGATGCAGTTCACAAACTTAAAACCTGACACATTGATGTTACAGATCACAATAGCCTTCAAAAGTGCAGAGGATTCTTCACAGATACTGATGAATCCAGTCAAAATTTTCAAACGTGATGCCCACATGCCTCACCATAGTTTTGGGATATGGAGGGGCGGGGTGGATCCATCCCTATTTTCTGGAATGGGAATCGCCACAGCTTCGTGTTTGGTTGAAGGGTCGGGTGTCTCAGGTCTATCCTAATTTTTGTTGGTTGGAAGGATGAAAGGGATAGAAATAATGGCTCCATTTAACACCATCAGCCCCACGTCTGTTAGCAGGTCCCACGTGTCATGCTCTTAGCTTCTTCCACACACGTGGCCCGTTAGAGCCCCCGTAGGGGCCACCCTGCCCTCGACCTCACACCTGCGTGGCCTCGCCCTTCACATCCACGCAGCACAGGCAGAAAAACACTATAGTTGAGCATCTCCAACAAGTTGGAAAAATAACTTGGTATATCATGAGTTTTAGCAACTTGCTAATTCATTTGGCAAGTGAAAAAAAACCTCTCCAACAATTTGCTATCCAACTTGCTAAATATAAAAAAACTAGGCCCACCTAGACCGATCTGCGTTGTCGCGAGAGAGGAGGGGAAAAGATTATTGCACTAGGAGATGAGGGGGGTGCGCGCTGATGAAGGAGCGGCCGGCACGGTGAAATCACGTGATAGCAAACTCACCCGCGTGCGGAAATTTACGCGTGCGCACAGAGGAATAGGAAGTTGGAAAAGATAGCAAGTTTATTTAGGGAGTTGTTAGAGAAGAATATTGTGCTTTTACCAAATTATAAGAATAGCAAGTGAGAATAGGGAGTTGTTGCTTTCTCTCTTTCTACGCCTCATGGTAACATTATATTACTGGATTTCACTTCTCTGAAAGTGTTTGGCGAAGTAGAAAAGCCTAGATGCACTTATATTTCTGATTGGAGGAAGTATTTGTTGTACTCTGGAAAGGTTGCGATTTGTTTGGTACCTTGCGTATCAAAGAGAGGAGCATGTGGAGCAGGAGGGGCCAGAGAGTTCTCTTTACTGAAATGTGGGCACATATGCACTAACCTGGTCCAGACTCACAAGTACAAACATGATGCATAGCAGCTAATAATTGATCATCTCCATCATTGTTCACTAACCTAACCCCCTTAAACTTTTGCGCTTTGGTTGTACCATTCCAGAGCACTTATTTCTTTCTCTTTTTTACCATTGGATTTGGATTTGATGAAGTGATGAGAATTCCAAGAAAAAAGCATGGAAATATTTATATGTAGATCATTAGATGTTCAAACATGTTAGACATTATGTTTAGGTTGGATAGTGATAAAAGCATGTACCAATATGTTAGATATCCATCTCTGGTTGTCCCACAAATTGATAAGACATGTCAGATATTCATCTCTATTTATTGACCCAAATTCAGAAGAAAAGAATTATACATGGTACAGACACCTGCATCGCCATGTATGAACCCCTAGGATATACATATCCCGATTGTACAAAAAGGAGAAGAAAACAAAAGAAAGTCTTCTTCTACAATGGCTGTAATGTAAGAAACTCAAAATAATTAAACTTTGGTGGGGGGTCAGTTTTGTTAGTAGTTTCATCTTCATCATCCTTGATAGGCCAAACTAAAAGGCCAATGAAGATGTCGCATCACCATTAATCGGATTTTTGGTGCGGATGAGGCTGGACAGCTGACCCTGGGAATATTGTACTCGCCACTGAGTACTTTGGAAGCCACAATGCCGTTTGCAGCATCGGTGAAGTGAACCCCGTCCCAGCTTATGAACTTCTCCCAAGCTTGCACAGGTATTTGTCCGAAGTCATGCAGCTTCCTTGGGGTCATAGTTGTAAGGGGGGCCTCCATGACCGCAGCATGTCATCAATGGCTTCTCAATCCCTGGAAAAAACAATGAGGAGAACCGTGTTAGAGCGCATGGAATAGAAAGTATACAGATTGATCTGAGACCTAACATTGTTTTATCGCAGTATATAGGTCCTGATTTCAAAACTACTTTTTCAGCATGCAAAAGGAATTGGCAAAGGAGCAGAGACTATACAGATGAACTTACCGTATTTGTGTGGTTGGCAACAAGATCATACTTGATCGCAAACATATCACGAAGACGATCGTCGAACTTTTCAGCGTCAAACGCAGCTCGTCTATGGTTTCACTCAGCAAAGAATTGACTTCTTGCAGACATTGTTGAGGTCGCGATGCACCCATGCTCATCGAGGTCGCGGTCGTCATCCCTCGCATAGAGAGCTTCTGAGGCATGCATCCAAACGCTCCTGTTCCATGTATCCAGAACTTCCTGGCTCCATTCTCGTGCAACCTCTGCAGTTTTATTTGCAAGGATGCAGCGATTAAGTATTACAGAATAAATAGTGTGTAAAAAAGATGAGAGAATTTCCTTGAAAGGAAACACCAGTCGGAGTTCAGAGATCATCAGATGTAGAGAAGCAATGTACATTGGATCTGTGTAGAGTAACATTTACCTCGATGGCTTTCTTGATTTCAGCAATTATAGGGGAAGCTTTTCGAGCATAGTATGATACGGCAAGTGGAGAACACCGTTTATATCGTTGTGCCCGATGTCCATGGTGTATATAGCATCTGGGAACGCCTTCTCTTCAATTGGGCAGCCTCACCTGGGAGAGAAGATGGGCAGGTCCGTCAGTAGATAAGGAAATCAGACTTAGTCCCCAGTTTGTGTAAGCTGAATGGTCAGAGAAGAGAAAAAAAAGAGACAGTTGCTTGATTAGAAAGAAAAAGAAAAACAGAAGCGATGAAGAAAGCAAACCTCTGTCGATGGAGTCGAGGCACTTCCTTGAAGAAGACGAACTGGTCCACCTGCACGTCCAGCGAGAAGGGGTGACACCCGCGTGGCCGTGGAGCCCGCGATGGCGAAGTTGACGCCGTGGGTGAAGTTGGATCCAGCGGCTTCATGAACGGGCTCAGGTGCGGCGTGCCCAGCTCTCACCTGAAGCGGAGTGTCAGCAAAAGCCTCTGTCAGATTATATTATTATTTTTTGACTGCCAGATTCCGTTGCATATACTGTTGTAGAGGAATGTTGAGGGAATTTTATTTTCAGCATTCGGAAAGGGAGGAAAGCTCTGCGTGCGATGATGCTTGGCAGCACAGCAGCGGCGGCATTCGTGGAATGCTGGAAAGCGCGTCGTGACAGCACACGCATGGTGGCTTCTTTGAGCCAGGTAAGGAATACTAATAACCATATCGCCTGAACATGCATCTTCATGCCTGCCCGACTGTGAGCTGAGCTGCATCATCAGATTCCATCCAAAGGTCCGGTGCTTTCACACAGTTGTGGTAAAAATACGTGCGAATTGAAGCTGCTTTCGCACGGCGCGGAAAGGGGGAAAAAAAGGACAGAACATGTGTGCATGTGCAGCCAGCGGCACTTGCTGTTGCCTGAGGCTGTTGTTGATGCGGTGTTAGTTGCCTAAGAGCATCACCAATAAGTTAGAAAAAATGACTTGGCATGAGTTTTAGCAACTTACTAATTCATTGCCGCAGTAAAAAAAAAGACATCTCTTACAATTTGCTATTCCAACTTGTCTGCGTTGACGCGGGAGAGGAGGAGAAAGAATTTTGCGCTAGGAGAGGTGGGGGAATAACGCGCGGGAGCCCGCCACGGTGAAATCACGAGATAGCAACCTCACCTCCGCGCGCGGAAATTTACACGTGTGCCATTGAGGAATAGGAAGTTGGAAAGTTCATTTAGGAGTTGTTGGAGAAAAATATTTGTGCTTTTATCAAATTTATAAGAATAGCACAGTGAGAATAGAGAGTGTTGGAGATGCTCTAATGACAGCATTTCTGTTTGAGTATTTGACCGAAGAGTAGAGTAGAGTACACTGCAAGTACGAACAGTGTACAGTACTAGTAGTAGTGATTACTGAATACGTAATGGAGTACTACTAGGCTGGTTAGTGGTTGCAACCGCACAGGACACACCAGACCCTTTGCCTTTGGGGGTTAGTTACAATGAATGGAAGCGAAAGGATCGAAAGCAGGCAGGTAGGCCGTGCATACTTGCCGCATGTGCCAGAGCTAGCGCGGAGGTGTTCCCGCCGTGCTCCTCGCCCAATAGCGGGCCAAGACGTTTAGCGGCATATCTATAAAATAGCTGGTAGCGAAGCTATAGCGAGCTAAATTGTATATGAACATAAATAGCATAGCAAACACCCTTTTTCACCCTGTTTTAAGGTTATAGAAAACAACAGCTTTAGCGGGAGATTTAAAACTAGGATCTAATCCAACGTTTGTTGACTGACAGGGCACCTGCGTCCCGGCAGTGTATGAACGTGCATGCAGCAGACATACCTACCGGCGGCTACCGCTGGGTGTTTGGTCAGGTTGAGTTGGCCGTGTCCGGTGTCCGTACGAATGTTAGGAGGGCGATGGGGGGTGGTGGTGGTCCGTGTGCCCAACGTTTTCTGGCTCCACCGCCCGTGGAGGCAGGCGCCGGGCGAGCGGGAGGACGCCGACGCGAGGATCGATCCAGTGAGTCAGTGACACGGCAAGCAGCGCCACGGGCCACGGGGCCTCCGTCAAAGCGGCAAATGGCAACAGCAGAAACCACAACGCGTGTGCCAACTGCCAGTGTGCCAACCTATAGAGACGCCGCGGGCAGAGATGCAGAGGCTGCGGCTGGCTGGCTGGCGCGCTGTCGCGTCGCGTGCTCCGCTCCGCCGATCCCAAACCCCAGCAGCGTCTGCGTGGCTCCATTCCATGGCTCCCACACCACACTGACCACCCATCCCGTCGCCGGGCGCGAACCACCTCCGCTACGCACCGAAGCAGACCGATCGATCCGATGCCGTGGCGGAAGGCCCGCCGGAGCGAGAGGGTCCTCGCCCTCGCCGAAAGCCATTGTGCTCAAAAGAAATCTACTACCACCAACATTTATTCTCATTGTGCTCCTCCAAATTCTTCTTCCATTCCAAACGCCAAACATGATGTATTGTATTCCTTGATTATTGTTTGTTTTGTTTTAAAAAGGGAAAGTGTGCCGACTGTTTGTTTTGAACAGGGGACGGGTGGACTGGCAGTCAAAACATACACGTGGGTTAGGCACGCACGCGCACAAGCAGCCGACATTCAAGGCCCAGGCCGCCTACGCGAGCACACCGGTGCCCGCTAATCCTTAATTACGCGCGCTAATCGCGACGACAGGGATGTCCCCGTCTCGGACGCTGCCTCTGCGTCTGCGCGTCGCCACCGGAAGGAAGCCGACCGAACACCGGGCCGGGGGGTGATTTCGAGGAGGAACGAAGGAAGCAAGCAAGGGGAGGGGAGGGGCATGCTGGGAATGGAATCGGTCAGGTGGGATGGAGTGCCGGACAGGGGGGATAGGGGAGGGGGGATTTGAACCAGCTACGGCGGCACTCACATATGAAGTCGAGGATGACGCGGCCGTCGGAGAGCCCCCCCGTGGGGTGGTGGAAGTAGGCCCTCCCTCCGCGGCGCGATGCGGATCCCCATCGCCGCCGCCACCACGCCCGTGTCGCTGTTGGAGTCGCCGAAGTTGAACAGCACCACCCCGTCCCCCTTCCTCTTCTTCTCCTCCTTCTCCGCCGTCTCCTGCTCCTCCCCTCCACGGCGAGCACGGGCACGGCCGCGGCTGGGGCGCCCGAGCGCACGACGCCGCCTCCGCCTCCGCTGCTGCTGCTGGCGGTGGTGGTGGTCGCCGGGAGGGCCGGGCCGGCATGTAGCGCAGCGTGGCCAGCACCACGGCCGCCGCCACCCGCCCATCACGATGTAGTACTGCACACGCAGCGGGCCCATCCGCTTCACCGCCCTCCGCCGCCGCCGTTCCCCGCGCTCGCCATGGCTGCCCTGCCGCCGCCCTGGCTCTCTCTCTCTCTCTCTCTCTCTCTCTCTCTTCGTGGATGCGGCGCCGCTCCGCTCGCTACCCGCCGCCAGCCAGCCAGCCAGCCACCCCACCGGGTTGGTGTGGTGTTCCCTCTGTAGCTGCAGACTGCAGTCGTGCTAGCAGCAATAAATCAAGGCACTGAATGCTGCGTTGCTCTGTGTGTCTCTTTGAGAAATCAGAGACGCCCCAACTAGAGGAGGACGTGGCGTGGCCCGTCCACGCCGCTTTATATACTCAGCCTGGCTGCAAACTACTCCTATTCTGTTTCTGCTGAAATTTCGATGGATTGCTCGCGGACATAATAAATAATATACGTACGGAGTATAAACATAAGAAAAAGGATGGGTAGAGGAAAGATCGCATTGCACCAACATGATGTGTGTGGGGCAGAGTCGAGAGAGAGTGAGTGAGAGTTGGTGGGGCACTTTTTAGATTTGCCAACAATATAATGCATTGCTTAGCGTTTCCTCAAAAAGAAAAAAGGGACCCGATTTAAAGGCAACGTATATAATTAAGCAACCCCTGGGAAATTTGTATGGCTCTGTTCGATCAGATATTTTTCTCTTACAACAAATAAATCAGTTATCATTGCGTAGCTCTCGTAGCATTCTCGGGTTTAGACTTTAGAGAGGTCATCTCTGGGTTAGTCCCCTTTGTGTTCTACTCCCTCCGTCCCATTAAAAATATCATTTTAGATTTTCAGACTTCTCATTTAATCATTCGTCTTATTAAAAAAATTTATACAAATATTATTTATTTTGTTATAATTTATTTTATCACTAGAGATACTTTAATAATAATTTATTTATTTTATTATTTGTTAATTTTTTGAATAAGGCGAACTATCAAACGAGAAATTCAAAAGTGAAAAATGTCATTTTTAAAGGGACAGAGAGAGTAACCCTTAGATGTGTTTTGACAAAAAGGTAATGTTAGATGCTGCAAATTTTCAACTCTACTACTGTAGTACTTTCGTTTGTATTTGACAAATATTATTCAATCATGTGCTAACTAGGTTTAAAGATTCGTCTCGTGATTTACAACTAATCTGTGCAATTAGTTATTTATTTTACCAACATTTAATGCTTTATGCATGCGTCTAAAGTCTAACATTGATGTGATGGAGAGAGGGGTGAAAAAAAAGTTGGAACTTTGATGCAATTCAGGATCAAATCAGAGGGATCGGAGTAGTATCAATTCAGGATCAAAATCAGAGGGATCGGAGTAGTATCAATTGATTTTGTGCTTGAAAAATGAAGCACATCACAGTTAGCCACTAGACGACTTGCGGTGGAAAGGCGCTTTAACTAATTGGTGCGGTGAGGTTGCCACCAATGCCAATGGCATGGACGAACGGCGCGACGAATATTGTTGTGGCCTAGCCTTTCTAGTCTCCGTGTGTTGTGTGTGTGTGTTTGGTGGCACGTTGGTCTCGGTAGCTTCCTTTGGGATGCTGCAACAGCGCGGACGGAACAACCGGGGCCGGGACGGAGAGGGATCGGCGGAGGACGCGACCGCCGCACGGCGACGGCGCAGCTGCGGCAGGTCCATCAGCTAGATGGACTCTGAACTCCATCTGGATCGATCTCGTCGCGCGTGCGCCTATATGCTTCCAGTCCGACGCACGCACCGGCCGGTTTGGAGGTGGACCGGGAGGGACATGGATGCATCACCGTACCTGGCCAGGAATGGAACAGGCGCACAAGCTGCTGTAGCCTGTAGCTGCTGCTAGCGTCGCCCCGATCGACGAGCGCGCCAGGAAAGTATCATCCAGCAGAGAGCTGGCATGCATGCAGGAGCAGATTCTACCAAACCACAGCTCCTTCAGTGGTCGATCTGTACGTGGTCACAGAGTTAGATTCTTGTATGCTACGCAACACCATCCATCCACACGCGACCAAAATCCAAATATTTCTCGGAACTAAAACACACCCGAATACGTGGTCACAGAATTAGATTCTTGTATGTATGGTACGCAACACCATCCACGCGACCAAAATCGATTGATCGACATGCATGAATGACGGCAAGCGCCAAACTGTAGCTAGCTAGCTAGGCGCCGGGCTTCCTTCTTTCAGGTCATGATCAGGTGTGCGGCGAATCTCAATCTGAATCTGAAACGACGCAACAAACCGAACCGTTTGCTATGTATGGAACACTCGCTGTGGTGCTTGCATTTGCATTTGCATTTGCATTTGCATTGCATTGTGTGAAATCAATCAGGTCAGGTGCGTGCATGCCAGTAATACGTGTATGTGTGGCATATGCATGCATGGAGCTGCATGCGCGGCTCTGCCTGCAAGAAATGTTGATGTCAATGGTAAAGGTGTCGGTGCTGCCTCTCCGGCCCCGGCCGGCCGGCCGGTCACGAATGCCCGACGACACACCATTGCACCAACCCTTGGCGAAAAGCTAGCTTAGCACGAGGACCAAGGACAAGGGGATCGACGACAATCTATCTGCTTAGTAGCTAGGCAAGAAGCACCGAACTCAACTGCGGCATCTGCATTACGTCCAGCAGCTAGTTTTGAAACCTCTCAATCAGGCAGCGATCGATCGATTATATGCTACTAGTAGCTAGTAATATGATATTATAGTAGTAATAACAATAAACAAGTCATGGGCCATGTCGATCATGTGCACTACTACTACGTCCAGTACGTACCACACTAGGCCAATGGTACTTTTGCAAAAATGTATCGTTGTTGTTATTAGATTATTATTGTTGTGTTAGGACAGGACCCCGCGCATCATGCGCATGGCTGAATATTGAATCCCATCAGTAGTTGGCGAGTTGGTGTCAGTACTGAGCAAAGTAACTCGTCTTTGACTGCACTGCAACGCACCTGAAGATCTGAATCTGAATGCACTTGCACGCAACAACTTCTGCATTCTCGAGACCTGCAACAATGCAATCCCCGCCCGCCATGTTTGCCGCCACGGCCCAAGTCCAACGTGGCATGGGAACGGAGCCAAAGCGCCGATCAGAGCTGCGTTTGTCAGATCATGTATGTCTGAATGGGGATGGATCACGCCGCTTGTTTCCTTTTTTCCCTTCGTCCCACTGCAACTGCAACGGAACAAACAAGGGTGCGCGCGGGAAGGACCCTGAAACTGACATCAAAATCATATCGTTGGCATTTTGTATCTGCAGATGCAAACGGAGTTGGTGGTTACTACCTCACCTCACCTAACAACACCTAACGTCGTGGTTAGCATCAGCAGACGATTTACTAATGACTATACACATATAGTATTGGGGGGGGGGGGGGGGGGGGGGGGGCGTCTAGCTAGTCTACCAGTGACACCACCAACAAGCTAGCAGCGACCTTTATCCAAAAGCAAAAGGAAAAACTAGTCGCGATCGCGAAGAACCAAGGAACCAGCACCTGATACCTGAACCTGCAAAGCATGGCACTGTAGGAGTATATTACTAGTAGCAGGTTGGACTTGGGCAGGTACCAGGTGTACGTACGTACAATGTTATACAGAAGCAAGTATCCATACCAGATTGCTACTGTACTGGCTGATGAACTGTTCAAGCCCACACATCACATGATGCCACAACCACAAGGAATGCTGATCTGTTGGATCGATGGCCGATTCGGGAGGGGGAAGTAGCGCAAACAGGTACATGTTGCTGGAATCCATCCATCCATTCCAGAGGCACGATGGCGTCTTCAGTCTTCGTCTTAGTTATCTCATCAAATGGGCACAAAACCACCCCGATTCGTAGATCAGTCTCGCTGTCGACTCCTGCCTGTCTAGCTTAACAAATGCACGATGGGTACATTGATTTAACAACAGAGCATGCGAACAAAGAGATGCTTGAATACAGCATGCGGTTCCAACAAGAAAACACATTTAGCAGAACACGCAACTTACTACGCTGTCCACACTTCAACCACAAGTTTAAGCACATCACCACATCATGTATCTTTATTTCGTTACCAGAGACTAGGGGAAACCGAAAGAAAGGTTCAGACATGGCAACTGATGAAGGTTCAAAAAGGAAGAACGATGGCGAACTGAACTGAAGAGGTCTTCAAAAGGAAACCTCAACCTTCCGCATCCTAAGATAAGTGGTTCTCCTAGTTTGCCAGATTAAACTGAAGACTGCTTACTCCATGGCCGTCACGAGCCATAAAGTCAGAAGCTCAAAATGGAAACCCATGCGTTACAAGAGACGACTTGATTCGTGTGGGTAAAAAAGTTGCCTTTGGGTCTACTAATTGGACATGGTAATAGGGACCAGCATTGAGCCAATAGCAACCACACAAGGCAGGGGTACTGAGCAGACTTTACTCGTCGAAACGGCCACAGGTGGACAGGCTTTCCCAACAATCTTCTGTTCTTCACAAGCCATCTCAGGAGCTCCTGATGCACAGTGCGCCAATGTACTTTTACCTCCTTGTTGATGCTCCTCAGGTGGTGCTTTTGACGAGGCGCTTGGCAACAGTTTCTGGCTGTGGTTTTTCAGTTCGGGCGATCTCAACCTTCTTCCAGCATCGTTGTCTCCATCCAAAGCACGTCTCTGGTTGCAGGCAGGAGTCATGGGATGGTATGCTCGAGTTGGAGATGGTATAACCTTCACAGTATCCTTGTTGTCTTGCCACGAACCTGGATTCCATAGCAATAACTTTCTTTCTGCCTGTTGTGGTGGAAGCTATGCTAGTCAGGTACCACAGTCTTGCCATGAAGCCTGGTTCTTCTCCAGGTTGAGATTCTGTAGCTTGTTGGTCAGATGGCTTGTCTCAGTGGTAATTTTCTCCATCACTACACCGGGTCTGGAGGGACGAGGGCCATGCCATGCAGGTATAAAATGTGGAGCACCCTGCGCAGCTTAAAACTTCTGGAGTTGTGTACTCCTGCTTCCTTCTCCTCATGCACCATGAAGCTATCAAGCACACATCCATCTGCTCTGGTATATTTGAAGAGTTCGAGCATAGTTGTTCCAGGAGTGTAGTGTATCTGCAAATGCAAGTATGAAACAGGGTGCAGGATGAGATCACAAGATAAACAGCATATCAAGGTACAACTTTGTCAAAGATGCAACAGCAAAATACTAGCAAATGGAAAAAACCTATGGCCATTGCTATGCCAACTTCATCCAAAGAAACAAAACTTGCTAGTACGGTAGTACCTCAGATTTTGTGGCCCATTTTATATGGAATCAATATTTAGGGTCTATGCCAAAATACTATAGAACCAGAGAACTGAGCAGAGACATGTTTTCCTTTAATTAAAGAAACCAACTATAAACAGTGAAACGACATTCTTCCAACTCTAGGAAATTTAGTGAAATGTCAAAGAGAGCTTGCCTCTTGTGTATCTCTGCTAGAGGTAACAGGCTTTTCTTCATTGTTCTGCAGTAAGATACTTCGGAAAATGGAATTATGTACGTTTTTTATGATGTGCCACTTCACAGCAAAACTGCCAGTCCATTTATCCATGCACCAAAAGTCCATGTCATTTTGGTAGTCAACAGGGCCAACCATCTCAGCAACACCACAGAAATGAGAACTTTCATTGACCTGCTAGACCATAATTTTGGACTCAGTAATTCAATTTTAAGAACATGGAATTAAATGAAAGATGTCAAATACCTTTAAATTAAGATCAACTCACCGAAAAGAATAGGAAAACTGGGCACAAGGTAGAACTACTGGCAGCTATCACTTGAGCCTCTCTGAATGCAATATCCAACTTCTGGCTTCCAAAGAGGAAGTTGACCACACACCATACTTGATAGATTTGTGAATGCCTGCCTTCATATGACTTTATCACAAAGAATTTTGCATTGGATACACCACCTGGAAATCATGTCTGTTATATTGATCAGACCTAATGACTATTTTACCTTCTGGGTTGCCGATAAGGAGCCTTGATGTATAGGATTTTACAATTATTTCTGGGGGCATTGAACTATTGGCATTTTTTCTTTACTTGTGTTCTGCTGACTCATGGAACTCAACCTTCGATTAGCATAGCTACTGGTTCTTGCATATGGTTGGGATCTCTCAGTTGAATGCATCTCACAAAGGTCAGATCCAACAATTGAATCTTCATTGTTGTATGACAGATTAGTCTGCGGTGAAGACCGGACAGAAGGAGCATCCGCTTGTGGAGACTGATGTGGTGCCTAATCATAGCCAGGAGCCATGTCAACAAGATACAAAAAGGATAAAACAAGTTATAACTTCTTTTCCTAAGGTTAGCAGGAGCTCTGCTGACTTTCTCTCTATATTATATATATTGGCAGATAAGAAAGGAGGCAGGGGTCGGGGGGCAAGAAAATGCAAGGGCCTTGAGGCCTGAAACCTGTTTCCCAGGAGAGCATCTATGGGAGCACTACCACTGTTAACATTAGAGAAACAATCTAGCCCAACCAGGTTGGCATTGGCAAGAAAAAGTCATAACAAGATATATACATGAAAATACAGCAGCATAGACATGAGACATCTAAAGGATGAATAATGATATATATGCAACCAGAAATCATTGGACTTTAGTATACTTCTAGATACGCCGTCATAAATACGGAAAAAAAGTACTAATTTCAATTCAGCAACAAAGCACATTCTTTCATCATCCATTCTATGTAGTTATGGGTTCAAATACCAATAAAAGGGAAAACAAGAAAATTATGTACAATAGAAAGTACAGGCATCAAAGTTTTTAATAGGATCAGGCTGTTTCAATGCAACAGACATAAACGAGCAAGTAAAACTCAACAGATTCATAGTCAGGACAACAACATACCCGTCGAGCACGAAGGAGTCTAGCTGGCACCCTGGCCCCACCTGAAAATTGCCGCTTCCATGGAGCTGGCCTATGTGGTTGTTCATTGGTAGCGAAGTATGGCTTTGAAATTCCATTGAGAAAACAGTAGCTTGTTGTAAGGATCGATTCCATGTGACACCCCTTTCTGGTAGCGAAGTATGGCTTTGAAATTCCATTGAAGCAATAGTAGCTTGTTGTAGAGATTGATTCCATGCAACACCCCTTTCTGACGTAACAGATACAGTTTGCCGAAGTCCACCAGGAACAAACAAGCCATTGGTGTAACCAAGAGATTGAGCAGTGCTAGCTGGGGTCCTGTCTGCTGCAGATGGACGGGTGGAACAGTGGGATGTAGGAACTGGTTGATGGTATGTGTGCTCCACAGTTTCAGTGTGGTCTCTTGGGTTCTGACAAACCTACCTCACCTATGGCACAAGGGTGCAAAGGGTGAGTCCATGGGGAGAATGCGCAATCCCGTAGTTAGGGACAACATAATACATGGATGATGTGCCTTGCACCTCGTGGCCCTGCCCAAGGATTAGGACAATATATTTAAATTTGTACAATAGGAAACACCAAGAAAAGAATGAAGAAAGAAAACAGCATTCTTTAAAACAAACATGTAACTTTGAGCTCCATTGTCACATCTTGAATACGTTTGGTGTTGATACAGCTGGGCAGGCACATTAATTCCTGCACTCATAAGATTCATTTCAAGTAAGTGACACATTAAGTAACTGAACTTCAGCATCAACATACATCACTTAATGGAGACAGCATCAAGACGGTAATATACCTGTTGGGGCATAAAGAGGTGGATAATAAGTCGTGGTGGTAGGAAAGCAGAACTCCTCTCCAAATATGAGATCATGATGCTCCTGAAGATCCATAGAATGCAGTCACCCCCGAGAAAGGGCACTGATGCAATCTGCAACTGCAAGCAGAGTATGAACAGTTTATCACAGCACTCACATACTCACATGCATGAAAAGCAATAAACTGAACCAACAATTAGGACACCCACAATGAACAATCAGCAGCATGTGCCTGTTTTATAGATGATTCAATAATCCTCGGCCTAATGTTCTACAATTACATTGGTCGAAAATCTTGGAACCAAGCAGCAGGATCATTGCACCAACAAACGAACCGTTAAATTGGAATTTTTGTGTCATGGACTACAGCATACAGTAATTCCAATCCGTCCGTCAGAAATTTGACAGAAAACATATTCCTGTTTACAGAAATTTCACATGTATGAAAAGCAATAAACTGAACCAACTATTAGGACACCCACAATGAACAATCAGCAGCATGTGCTGTTTTATAGACGATTCATAATCCCCGGCCTAATGTTCTCCAATTACATTTGTCGAAAATCTTGGAACCAAGCAGCAGGATCATTGCACCAACAAACGAACTGCTAAATTGGAAAATTGTGTGTGATGATGGCTAAGGTGTACAGTAATTCCAATCCGTCCGTCACAAATTTGACAGAAAACATAGTGTGTCATCTAGTAAAACTACCAGCATGCTGCACTTTCCAACCCCAACATGGGAAGCAGAGAATGTGAAACCACACCATCTGACTAAGCGCTTGAACCAAACAAAGCAGCACAACAAAGAGCACCTAACTACTTTTTTTTTTTGAAAGATCCGGTTATCCGCTTATATTAATAAGATGGAGAGAGTTTACAACTATTAGCGCGAGGGGCGCAGTCATCTGCAGCAGACTGCTGCGGTAGACTAAAGATGAAAGCTAATTACTCGCTAAATTATTTGCAACCCACCACTATAGGCCTTAGGACCTTCCCTCCTGCAGCAGCCCACAAGGAGCCTCATCTTTGATTCTGAACGAACATTTGAGGCACCGTAATTATGCTATTATTGAAGACGGTTGCGTTCCTCTGCTTCCATAGGCACCAGAGTGTCAGGATCGCCAAGTGTGGCGCTAGCTTGCCCCCCCTCTTAGATACCTGTATGAACCACTCCTCGACATCCACGGCCTCAATCCAATGCGAAGGTGCAAACTTGCGTTGCTGCTCCATGCAGCAACAGACTCCCAAATGGTCCGAGAGAAAGGGCAGTCCACGAACAAATGCATAGATGTCTCTAAATTTCTGATGCAAAGCCCACAGAAAGTTGTTTTCCCATCCACGTATCTGTAAGCGTGTGCCGCTGTCCATAGACAGTCTTGTAATAGGAGCCACAGGAAGAACTTACACTTTGGGGGTGCCCATACCTTCCAAATTAAATTCGGGAAGCTGGAGATGGTGCTGCCACTAATTGGATATTATAGGCAGATTTGGCAATGTATTTACCGGAATTTTCCAAAGTCCCCGAATCTGATCTTCCTCCAAAGAGTTCAAGTTATACTCATGGACTGCAAGAGGTTCCACAAGCTAAAAATTCCGTGAGGAGCCCAGCGCTCAGATTGTACCGCAATATCCTTGATCATGCGCTGTTTTTTCCATCGATCGCCTCATAGACCATTCTATTTTTTTCTCCTGCTGTGGCTATACAGTAGTGGGTCCCGGACGGACGATAGGTTTTCGGCCATACAGTACCACACATCTTGAGTGGGCCAGAACAGCTTTGCCCTTCTCGAGAACCATTGTGTACTGTGACTGTTGTGGCAGCTGCAAAAAGGTCCATGTCAATGCTATCAATTGGAAGTGTTGTCCCAGTCCATGCCCTTTGAGGGTCTGCCCAAACCAGTCCAAAGCCATCGGAGGCGGAGTGCTCTACTGAATCTCTCGAAGTCCAAAATGCCCAATCCTCCAAATTCTATTGGTTTAGATACTGTAGTCCAGCCACCTTGCACTTGCCTCCCGAAACCTCACGGACTATCACCCGCCCATAGGAAGCGACGCGTGCTTTATCTATTTCTATTTCTTCAGTGACTTTTTTTGGAACCTTGAGGGCCGACAGCAAGTAAACTGGAATGGCACTGAGGACCCGCGCCACCAGCTCGCGCCGTCCTATACTATATTAGTCGGCCCTGCCATCCTGCGGCCTCGCCCTTGTTTTGTCTAAAATGTTTTTGGACGTGCACCAATTTCAGTCCGGCCCAAGGTAGAGGCAGTCCTAAATATTTGATAGGAAAACACACCCGCTGCCCTGTAAGGATTCTAGAATTTGGTCCAGGTCTGTCCCGCTGCATGGCGATCGGAGCAACTTGCACTTTGCAAGATTGAGTTTTAAGCCACTGGCGTCGCCAAACTGTTCCAGGATGCGGAATAGGGCTGTGACCTCTGCCTTGACCGGTTCAGGAAAATGACGGCATCATCAGCATAGAGCGATAGTCCTGAGCTTGGCATGCCTCCCACGCAGTGGACTTAGGACACCTTCCTCAGTGGCGCGTGTCCAGTATTTCTTTGCAGAGCGTCAATGGCCATATGAATAGATATGGCGACAACGGGTCACCCTGTCAGAGGCCCCTTGCATGATTTATCCTCGCACCTGGCACACCATATGAGCAGCACTGAGCGTGTGAGCTTTTGAGCTGAAAAGCAGACTTAACCAGTCTCTCCATTTTTGACTGAATCCTCGGTGCTCTAGTACTTCCAACACGTATTCCCATGAGACTGTATCGAGGCCTTGGAAATGTCCAGCTTGAAGAGAAGTGCCGGTGTCCTTCGCTCTTTGTAAGCTCGGGCCAAATTCCGGACATACATAAAATTATCCTGTATACAACGACCTCTGATAAATGCACTCTGCGAGTGCGAGATTAGTCGTCGATGAGCCCAGACATTCGAATGGCCAATGTTTTGGATATTAACTTTGCAAATGAGTGGATCAACTGATCGGCCTGTAGTCCCTTGCATGTTCAGCCACCTCACTTTTTGGAATAAGACAATATACGCTCCATTCAAAGCTCAAGCGTTCCAGCACGAAACTGGTGAAAACACTGTAAGCTGCCATAAGGCTGCTCCCTGTGAAGCCATCCGGTCCTGGGCTTTCTCTCCTGGCAGCTCTTGGATTGCAATTTTAATTTCACGCTCTGTGAATGGCAGGTCCAGAGAGGGGTCGTGAACTCGGCTGAGCGCAATTCTATCCCAGTCAAGAGAGCATGTTCTCTACACCTGCGCTTCCAAGGATCTGAATGAAGTATTCAGCCAGGATCTTCTCCTTCTCCAAATGATTCCAGAAAATGCTTCCATTGTCCGACTTTAGATAGGAGATAAGGTTTCTTTTCCTGTGACTGTTAGCCTTTTGGTGAAAAAATTTGGTGCACGCATCACCTTCCTTTATTTGTATGAGACACAAGCTCTGCCGTCTTCGGGAGCGCTCAATAGCAGCCCAACCCCAACACTCTAGCTTTGAGCTCTCTCTCACAGCGCTTGTTCTTGTGAGTTCAGGCCTCTTGATTCTTGAGCAGTGTCCAATCTTAAGATAATGTCGTTTGCCATCAAAAGCTGGGTCCGGGCAGCACTGAAGAGCGTCTTGCTCCAGCAACGAAGTGATCTAGCTGTGGTGACTAAGTGGTTGTGAAGATCAACATTGGGGACGACCCGCTCACCGAGCAGCTCCATGCTGAGGCAACTGTTTCCTGGAAACTGGGCACACGAATCCAAAAAAGCTCAAACCTGAAAGTAGCAGGTCTTGGTGCCTGCTGGTGGCTGACAAGAAGTAAGGGGCAATGGTCAGAGAGGGAGCTAGATAGTGCCTGCAAGCTAACTGCTGGGAACATGGCATCCCAATCCTTGTTACAAAAGACCCTGTCAAGGTGAACAAGAGTTGGTGACGCTCGACCGCTAGACCGTTACTCCAGGTGTAGCGCCTATTTTGAAGCCCCAGCTCTATCATTCACTAGCATCCAGAGCTTGGCGGAAGAGACCCATGAGCCTACGGTTGATGTTGTTGTTGTTTTTGTCCCGAGCCTCATAGATTAAATTGAAATCTCCTAAGCATAGCCATGGAGTGCCTACCCTCGGCTGGCAGCCGATTAGTTCATTTAGGAAAACTGTCTTCATGCTATCCTCAGTTGCCCATATACCGTAGTGATAAAAAAGGAGGCATTGGAAAGTCTCACAGTCAGTTTAAGGGAGAGAGAGTAATTCTCCTTGCGTGGTGTTTCAGCTTGCAGCAGGTCCTGATTCCATGCAATTAGGATGCCACCACGGGTGGATTCAGCTGCCAAATACTCAAAGCCTAGACAGGATTGCCCCAAGAATTCCAGAGCCAAGAAATCTGTCAATGCTGTCCAATTTGGTTTCCTGCAAGCCAATATACTCGGTGCGGCCTGCTGGATCATTATTTGACCGCTTCTCTCTCGCGCAGCAGAGTTGAGGCCACGTACATTCCAATTCAGCAATTTGATGTCACTCATTTATTATAATTGGAGAGCAACTAACACCCCACCTTGCCAAAAGACTGAACCATGGGCACCATGCACGAAATGTGGTCAGCAAACCGTTCACATTTACTAAACTGAAATCATAGCACAGTACACTTGCCATCCATCCCAACATCTCCCAGAGCAACAGCCAACTGGGAAGTGACCACACAACCTCAAGCCTCATTACTGACAAGCAAACACAATTTTCAACATAACCTAGCTCAACCGGTTGAAGACCGGCCGGTGCTGACACTAGCCTAAGATACATGAAACACAGGAAGTGCTCTGACCATCTAGGCAACCTCCATCTCAACTGCTCCAGACTCAGCTGCAATGGACGCAAGGCCTTGGAGAGCTCCTTGTTGCTCAGACGTGTTGCCGCTTGGATAGCCTGCACAGCGCTCTCAGGAAGGTCCTGCCCATACATGTCAATATAGGCTGTGATTGCTGCATCTGGTGCTGCTGGGCTTGGAGTTGAGGAAGGCAAGGTCACGCATGAGCTTATGCTGCTGCGCGTCGGGGACTCGGACCCCTGGACTGAGCTGGCTGCCAGACGTGAGCTGGAGCGGCTTTGGGTTGCCGCTCTTCTCCTGCCGCGACTGCTGCTGCGCTCGGCGCCGGTGGATCCAGCCTTTGAAGAATTGGGGCCTGGATGGCCCTGAACACACTAGCACAGAATTTGGTGCAGAGTCTTCATCATCACGGATTGCAGCAGCCCCCTCCGTCGCCGCCACCTCCAGAGGTGCGCCATCCCTGGGCACCTGGATCCTCCACACATCTGAACCATCGCCAGTGCGTAGCTGTGGATGCTGGGTTAGGCCACTCCGTCGATGTCCATACGGGTGACCCGATCAGCAATCTCAGCCAACAAAGGGGCATGCCTGCTGTTGGGCCCGTCGAGCTGCACGCCTGGCCCGAAGACAAACTCGGTTTGGGCCGAGGAACCTGTACCAGCCCAAGACTTGTTGATAGGCCTGTACACCGGTGAGCAGATCTTCGGCGAGCGGGTGTCGACGCCGTCGCTGTCCGGGGAGTAGCGCAGAGGCACAACAGACTGTGCTCTGGCGCAGCCGAACTCGTGGATCATCGGGTCGTCGTCCTGTGAGAAGCTGATCTTCTCGGCCGCCCAGGCCCCATCTGAAGACCTGTGGAAATCGAGCATCGGGTCACAGCTTACCGGCCCAGAATGGCGACCGCGTACATAGGCGACAGGCGAGCGTGACCGGCGTCGCTCCCCATCCTCAGAAGCGTGCTGGAGGACGTCCCGCTCCCAGCTGATCTCCCAGGCGAGCGCGGCTGGTTGGGCGTCCCCTCTCCAGCAGCGTGAAGTAACCATCCACCCGACGTAGGCCGGAGCGAACGAGTGCGGGTCCTGACAGCGCGCTCGGAGCCGCAGGCTGGGAAGAGCTGTCGGACTCTGGTGCTTTTGGGCACGTCTTCCCGACGAGGCGGCTCGCGGAAGTCGTCGTCGTTGTTGTCGTCGTCCCAAGGCGCCCTTCGCATAATTGCCGCATGGCAAACCGTCCGGGCGCGGGCGCCTACCAGAGCGGACTGTCCATCAATGACCCCGACCGCCCAGTCGAAGGGGACGATCCGCGGGGCAGAGCTGCCGTGCTCCAAAGATGTTCTGGAGCTCGAGCCATCCGGAGTTCTCGGGCTCCAGTCCTCATAGCCCGCCATGTGAATGATGATGCCTTGTCGGCCCACAACCCAGTCGGGGGGAGGCGGGGAGGCGCGTCGTCGTGGGGAGCTCGTTGATGTCCATAGCCTGCCCCGCCCGAGCTGCGAAGACAGTATACTCCAGGGACCTCGGAAGGTCGTCCGGGTCATTCATCCAGACCCAGCATCCCAGGATTTGAGGGTCTCCCGAGCTGCCGTACGGCTGTCGAACCTGTCAAAGACACAGCAGTCACCAAGGATGAGCTTGACACCCTCCTCGTTCCCAGGCCTCCAGTGGAACGTGCTCCATCGCGACCTTGACATGGTACCACCATGTCTGCTCTGCTCCGCCTCCAGCCGAAAGCCATGGCCGAATGGGAAAGAAGGATCCTCCGATATCAAAGAATCTCATGCCAAGGGCTCTCTCCCTTCTCCATGGGGGAGTCGAACACAGCCACAAACTCATGAGAGGTGTACTTGGTGACGCGGAAGCTGTGGCGAGGAAGAAGCAGCTGGGTTGTCATCGCACGTGCCACCTCCAGAGCGTTGGAGCGATGGCCCTCCGGCGGCGAGGAGATGATGACCGCGTGCGCCCTGAGTCTGGTAGCCTCCCGGTGCATAGTCTCCGTGGCCTTGATGCTGATGCAGGTACGTACCGGGCGCTGTTGGGGGCGTCCAGGGACATGCGCCATAGCGACCTTAGCGGAACAGAGATGGCACGGGTTGGGAGCGGAGGGAAAATAACTCGGCTGTGGATGTTTTCCGGTGGAAGGTGAGGCGGGCGCGAAGCTGAGCGGGGACGATGCGTGGACGACGGGGCCGGGCAGGAGCGAGAGAGTGACCCACTCCCCAGCAGGATATGCAGCGGATTGGATCTCGACACTGAGCAACTCGGTGGTCGGAGGCGAGGCACCGGAAACATCTTCCAGCGAAGCGCCTCTTAAAGGCATCCAGGGTCGCAGAGGGTGCCTCCCTGGGCGCCGTCTTGGGGGCGGCGGTGGCCAGAAGAGGTACGGGAGTTGTACGCTTCCGACGACCCGTCTTCGCCTTTTGCCATTCCGGTGAAAGGGCCGCATCGGGTGTCGTACCCACACCGGAGGTCTCACCCCTCTCCAAGCGCTTGGCAGGGGGGCAGTAATGGCTCTTCCCAGAATGGCTGGCCGGCGCCGCACAGTCGGAGGTCGTGGCCTTGCAAGCCCCCTCTGAAGAAAACGCGCTCCGCTCCTTGCGCTGCCGACTGTCTTCACCGGTGCGCGATCAGGCAGCACTAACACCGATTTGAGCTTGGCCGGTGCAGCAGTACGCGCCAGTTCTTGCGTCTTCAGGCTCGAGGGTGGGGGGATCAAAGAATCCGCTATCATCAATGCGCCATGGATTCCGCCGGATCCCCAGCCGGGGCACCAGCTCCGGAGGAGCAGCACGCGCGCCGAGGAGGCGACCTTGGACGCTGGCCCCGAGATCCGCCAGATGCCGTTGCAGGGAGAGCCAGCTCCGTAATGGAGCCGGTGGGGGCCGAGGATCCGACCCTTGCATCAAAGCTCCTGCATCTTCACCATCTTCAGCTTCGGCGTTGGGGGGCGAGGCACCCATAAATGAGCTCAGGGCTCTCGCTCCAGTCTACGAGCTCCTCCTCGTCTGCACCAGGCAGGGCCACCAGTCGCTGCGTAGCCACTGCAGGGGTGGTGCAGTGAACCAGATCTGGGGAGGGGGAAGGAGGTTGGGCCAGAGTGGCCCGCCGTGCCTGGGCGGACGCCGGCGGCGGGGTGGCTGGGGGCTCTCGCTCGCCAAGGCTCTCCATGAGCACCTAACTACTAATGCTTCTCTAGGAACAACCTAAGGAACATTGGTCGGACAAGGACAAGCAGCCGGCCAATCAACAAGGAAATCGGCTCCGACAAATCCGGACCCGTCGACCCGAGTAACTTGCTAACCCGACGCAGTCCTCCAACAAAACCCCAATACAAGGTAACACCACTCCGATCATCAGCAATGCTCCTCCATTTCGGCAGCAAGGACCGCCCAAACCAAACACCCAACCCACCGCACCCAGCGGCGGACCCAGTAGGGACATGCATGGGTGCACACGTAGTACCCCCGACAATTTTTTTTTGCAAAAAAGCTAGGCGTCAAATAGCCCAATCGCTTAGGGTTTGAGCGCTCGGTTTCGCGCAGGAAGGGGAGAGAAGCGGCGGGAATACCTGGTATGCGCTTGTCGCCGGCGTAGTGACCGACGGAGAAGTCGAGACCTGTCGTAGTGCGGCCGGCGGCGGTAGCCCAGTCGTCGCGCAGAGAGAGAGAGAGAGCGCGCGCGAGAGAGAGAGGCGACAGTGCACCCGGCCACACCCGGGGACGGAGTGGTGAAGGCGAACCCGACTGTGGGCGTACGGGGTGGTTATATCCCAGTCTGGTGTTGTTCGGCCCTGGCGGAGCGCACCCGCACCGGGCTCCTCCTGGGCTGGGCCGTTCCTTTTCGCGCACGGAGTATTTCTTTGGGAGAATTAGGTGTATGACCGGTCTTATTTTTTTTAATTTGGTTATATGGTCTCAAATCAAATTTTATTTAGGTGTATGGCCTTCCGTCCATTCACGTATGTAACGGTGTTAACTGGGTGGTAAAAAAACCATATTACCCCTGACAGAAAAAACTAGAGTTTATTTGTTTATTGTATATTTTTTTGCACATTGATATATCTATAATTTATATATATTATATATGTGGTTATGTGAAAATTAATTATATTTGTACTGTGACAATTTGATATATATAATATGGATATTATATATAAATATGGATATATCAATGTGCAAAAAATATACAATAAACAAATAAAACTTTGTTTTTTCTGTCAGGGGTAATAGGGTCTTTTTACCACCCGAGTTAACACCGTTACATGTCTAAATGGACGGAAGGCCATACACCTAAATAAAATTTGATCTGAGGCCATAGAACCAAATTCAAAAAAATAAGACCAAATACCTAAACTGAGTTTTTTCAAGGGTCATACACCTAATTCTCCCTATTTCTTTCGCCGTTTCTTTTTTTAATATCCATTTATTATTATTTTTTTAAAAAATATGCTATTTCCTGGCTCGTATTTGTCCTCCACAAGAACTTTGTCAGCGAAACGCTAATGGAACATTAGTCAAATAAGTGGAATAATAATGTCATTTGTTAGGACATTGCACATAAGCAAATGGAACATTTCTTATATTTGATTGAGATAGCTCATTTTTAGATGAAGCCTATGACTCCTTTTCACTTGAACTTGGAACCCGGACTACAACATTTTCTCTTCGACATGTGACAATTTTTCTTTTGAATTCCGCAGTTTACTTTTCTTATAAATTGTCATTCTAGAGTAAGGTTAGAAACCATGTGCAAAACACTTTTGCTCGGTAGAATAGTCGGATTTTGTCAACTTCACGCACGTAGGTGAATTTGACTAAATAATATGTTCATGTTATACAAAAGATTGCAAAAGCCCAATTATGCAAGCCCGTTTTAGATTTCTTGACCTTTAAAGAGAGTGGACACAAAGAATAGTGAAGGAGAAAACAGATGTATATGTTATAATGGTATTATTAAGCCTCGAGGGGATTGAAAGGAAATTGATGCCGCTAAGTGGGGGTTGGATACATAGTCCTAAATTGATGTTTTTTCCTTTTAATCTGAAGTTTTGAAATAACTAGAAATAATAGTAGTGTTCACAATCTCTATGTGCACGTGTCTACTTTGAGCTTGTTTGCTTGAATTATCAGCGCTTATTAGCCGCAACAGCAACCTAACAATAGATCCTCCTTTCCAATACGATTCATAGTAAATTCTTAGCATCTGCGAAAGAGAACTTGTACACCAATTTGTGTGCGATTATGAGAGCTCCATGTACTTGTTCCATTAGGATTTTATTTATGTCAATTGAATGCTTCTCAGCATGTGCTTGCCTTCTCTCATGCATCACATTATCAGATACTCCCTCTATTCCAAAGTATAAGTTGTTCCAAAACCTTGGAGAGTTAAACTTTTTTCATGTTTGACCAAATATATAGCGAGAAACATAAAAATTTATGATATCAATAGGTATAGTATGAACATATAACTACTGAAGAATCTGATAATACTTAATTAATATCATAAATGTTAATATCTCATTGTATAAATTCGGTCAAACTTGAGAAACTTGGCTTTCCAAGATTCTTGAAATGACTTATAATTTGAGATAGATGGAGTACTAGGAAGATAGGCGAAGCGCAAGCGCGCATGGAGGGAAAATGGGAAAGAAAAGCAAAAAAAAAAAAACAATAAGAAAGAGAAAAATAAAAAAAAGATGACATGTCATTTACAATGTCTAATAGTGGCCCGAATTGCTGAGAGCCTAGAATTCCCTAAACTAAACTACTTAATCAGCCAAGCTTAAATAGCAAAAATTACCTAACAGCATGTAGAATTCATAAATTTTGTATTTCCACATTTAATATATGTCTAATCATTCATGACCCCCAAGGGTCACGTACCATCTCTGTCTCGCCCGACCCCCTCGCATCGCCTCGGGCACACCGATCCGTTGGGAGCGATCTCTGCCTCGTCCGGCCCCCAAGACGTAAGCATAGGCCTAACAATGTCTATTTGGGCATGGTCATCCAATAGGATCCAAGGCATGGCCCAGCAGGTGAAACTCACCGTCCCGTTCAAGTTTGGCCAGGCCCAAGAGCAGCATAGGGCTGCACCGCCATTGCACGAAAAAAGGATCTAATACCCTCACTTCACTTCACAAATTTCTGCTCCAACTCCAAAACCACTTAAATTCTCAAAACCATTGAAAATAGGTCCATATACAGGTTGGAATGGTGTTGAAGATGCTTTTGTCTTTTTTAGTTAAAAACCACAAAAATATCTTTAATATTTGGGATAGGACAAATCAATTAAAATATTTAGAGCTCATGAGAAAATCTTTAGAAACTTTGAAAAATAGATTAAGCTCTAGAAAAATGGGAAAAGTATCTAGGTATGCTACGGAGTCTGATTTTGAGATGAATGGGGACACATGGTGATTGATAGGAACGTTTGAATAAATCTTTGAGTTGCAAGTTTTCTTAGTAACTAGACAACATGTTATATGTTCTATTGCAACACAACACGAGCATATTTTATAAACAATATATGTTCAATGCTTTGCAACTGATGACAAAATCTCTTAAGAATGTATTTTAATTTGATGTAGACTTGATGTTATTGTCAATATCAACTAAATTGTGGAGGTCATATTTATCATTAATAAAATTATAAGTCTTAGTAAAGTTTATAGCAAGGGGAAACATAAACATGCTGAGAGAGCATTCCCTGCCCCCATTTCCATTTTGCATGGACTTTTATTGGTTTTTTCTCTCTCAATGCAACCATACGAGCATGTTTGTTGATATATAAATAGATACAGATACGGATAATTATTTTTTCTTGGATTTAGATTTAGGGCATCTTTGGTCACCTAGGGTTAGTTAATAGCTAAGGCTAAAACTAGTCTAAATTAGCAAAGCTTGGCCAGCTAGTTGGCTAACAACTACTTAGAGGTTTTGAAAAAAATTGCCCCTGTTTAGATGGGCTACGGCTAAAAGTTATATGGCTAACATTAACCCTATGCATGCAAGCTGCCCTTTATACATCTTGACATATATTTATTTTTGTTATAATGAATATTAATAATATATTCTTCTGTAAAATGAAAACATTTATATTTTAGAACGAAGAGAGCAGTCGCTGATTGTGTTTACCGTATTTGACCACGTACGAGAAAACAAAGATTCATTAAAAACATGGTGTAATCGTCCATGTCCCTCGAAAATGGTTCTAACGCTCTTGTCCCTGGGTATGAAAAGTTTTCTCTCCATCATCATTCCGTCTGTTTTCAGCACTAACGGTGTCAAATGTGGATGACAAATGACTTCAATGCCCCTGAGAACTTTGTTTCTCATATGCCACTAGTTGTTGGCGCCCCGACTAAAAAAAAAATCCACGAGATGCGTGTAGTTTGAGTAGCGCAAAGACGAAAGTTGTGTGGACAGTAATCTGAACCATTGATTTTTCACATTTATGAAATTATTAATGAACGAACGCCATGCATGCATGATCGAGATAACGTCCCCCTCCCCTCGCCGTCGTCGTCACGTACAGGCCGGCTGGTGGAGACGAACGATGACGTCGGCGATGGATAGTCCGATCGAGATATATATACGTGGCGTGGGCGCCATGCACTAGCTCCTTTCCCCCTCCTTCCACGCGCACCGCGCACGGCACTAGCTGCTTTCACTCCCAGACCGCCTCGTCACCGACTCACCGTTGAGAGCCGTGCGGCCGCAGCCATGGACGCGCCCACGCCTCCGGGCCTCGCCGTCCCGTCGTCCCTGTTGCGATTCTCCGCGCGCCAGCCCCCCCAGCGCGTCCGCGCTCTCTACCGGCTTGTCCGCCACCAGCCTCGCCGTCGCGTTCTGCATGCACCACCAAAAAAGATAGTCAAAGATCTCCATCACTTGCCCACACACACGTGTACATATCAGCAGCGACACGAAACGAAAACGACTGCGCGTAGTACCCGTACCGCCAGGACGTCGCCGAGCGTGGCCTTGTCCTCATCGCGCCACGCCCACGCGTTGGGCCGCGGCCGCGGCCGCCGACTGCGCCTGCGCGGCCAAGCCGCCGGGACGTTCGCTTCCAGCCCCGTGGCGCGTGCCTCCACCGCCTGGATGGCGGCCGCATCGCTGCGCTCCACCGGCGCGTCACCCGCCGCGAGCGCCGACGCCTCCGGCGCCTCGCCGATCGTCGCCTTCGTGATATCCTTATCGGCCGCCACGCCAGCAGAGGCGTGTCGTCCACCAGCAGTGACCGCAGCATCCTCGTCCCGCGCGAGGTACTGGCCGACGGCCTGGCCAGCGACGACTCGGTGACGATTGGGCCGCCGCCCGCCCGCCCGGGATGCGGGTCTCGAAGGCGGTGACGCCCTGCACGGCGGTGGCGTCCGGGCCTGGTCGTGCCCAACGGCGCCCATGCGCTCGTTGGCTGTGGCCGCGGACTGCATGGCCGCCGCCGGCCCGCCCCTCAGGCCTCAGCGTCTGGCCGACACCAGGTTTCTCCGCCGACTGCATCGTGGCCGCGTCCTGCGGCGCCACGGCTTCTCCGCGAGGCTCCCGCTCACCGCCGAACACGTCGCCGTAGCGCACGGCGCCCCCCTGCTCACCGCTTGTCTCTTGATGGCCGGACAGCCTCCTCGGCTGCCCCTGGCTCTTCTCGATTTGCCTGGTCTATCACTATCGCCTACCAAAAACTAAGTAACTCGCTGATTGATTAGCTCTATCGAGTACAGTAGGTCTGAAGATTTGCGTGTGCTGATTGGATCGTTGCGATTATATATGCGGCGTGCGTGGAGCTCGGGAGGGACATATGTGTGCAGATGAGGAGAGCAGGCGCGTCGCGGCTGCATGGCCATGTGGTGCGAGCCCAAGCCCCAAGGGCTGGCCGGCTGCGAGCTGGACGAAGAAGCCCACTTCGGGCATGGCCACGAGCCTGGAGCGGCACCCGAACGCAAGTTGGCATACAAGATTCAACCGTGGTGGCCGGACGTGCATGGTTGTGCTCCAAACGGAGGTGCCGTGCCCGTGCCGCAGCTACAGCCCTTCCCACGGAGGTGCCGCGCCGCGGCTGTTCACGGTTGACGGCAGTTGTCAGTGGCACATGAGAAACAAAGTTTTCAGGGGTATTGAAGTCTATTGTCATCTATATTTAACACCGTTAGTGCTAAAATAGACGGAATGACGTGTGAGAGAAAACTTTTCAGACTCAGGGACAAGAGCGTTAGAACCCATCTTCGAGGGACATAGACGATTACACCATCTTTTTAATGACATACAAGTAAAAGGCTCAACAAAGAAGCAAACCAAAAACAGGCAAACAATCCATCTTCCTGTCAGGCCTTGCATTCTTTGCCCAGGTAGACTAGGCTAGCAAGACATCAAACAGTCCGGTACACAAATCTTGCGTTAGCCAAGAGACGAGAGACAGCGGACGATGACAATCGAGAATGAGACGCAACCAGTTAGTGCCAAGATAGCGGTAGTAGGCGCGTGGCCTTGAAGCAAGAAGCCCCCTAAGATCCGTGGCTTGCCAACCTGCTTTGAATCAGAGGATACAGATGAGTGACTGGGACAACGAACTTTCCAGGAAAACCCATACGTAACGTCGACCAGTCGATCAGTTGCTTATAAGCAACCCATGTTAAACAGCTGGCTAGCTAGCCTGCCATGTAGTTTCGTGCTCATCTCGGCAAGCTCAGTCAGCAAATTTACAATCTGCGATGCATGCTCTTTTTTGGTGTATTTCCCTGGGAGCTCTGCCAGATCAGCCTTGGCTAATTAATTGGCTACCACAACAACTACTATGCATGAATAAATGAATCGAATGATGAGTGAAAAAGAAGAAAAAAAGAGAGATGAATCTAGCTAATGTACAACAACCAAACACATCGGTCAGTCACTCTCACTCAGTTGGGTCGGATGACTGACAGGACGCCCAGGAGGAGCAGCTTTGCCGGCAACAAGAAAACGACCAGCAAGTGCGCGTGCCTCCGGAGCTGCGTCAGCACATGCCTCCGGTCTATGGTGGCCAGCGCACCATACACCTCCATGGGCCACCGCAGGAGCCGTCGCCCTCTCCGCCTTCTCCGCCCTCATCTCCTTGCGCAGCACCGCCCGTATCGACCTCAGATACGAGTGCACGTCGTGGTCCCTGTAGACAGTGCCCTTGGGACCATAGGCACCGGCGTCCCTGAGGATCTCGAGGGGATGTGGTGAGTTGAAGAAAGCAGATAGTGCAGATCGCAGTAAAGTGTCGAATCCACTGCCTGTCCCCCGATGAGGTACAGGCCACTGCCTGCTGGAAGAAGGTGGTGATGAGGGGACAACTTCTCATCTGGTTGTAATATAAACACCTCACCCATAGGAGCATACAACAGCTTCTGCAATCAAGTCACAGTAAAAAAAATGGGTTATACATACTAGTAACTACCTACCTCTTTAGGTCAAAACTCAAAACTGCAACAGCTCAAGTCACAGCAGATAATGACAGTAACTAGTAGACTAGAACGATGCATAATTTTCTATAATATCAATAGGGAATTCAGATAGCAAACATTCTGTGATGCATGTTCTATAGATATTGAATATGAAATTCAGATAGCAAAGACTTTATCATGCAGATAAAAGCAAATGAAATTCGGTTAGCAAATATATATGTGGATTTCCTGGTCGTGAGGCAAGGGTGACTGCGGAAGTTCCGTTGACAAGCTTCAGAATGCTAGCAATATGATCCGGGTAGTGACAAGAAAATGCTCGAGGAACAATGTCCCGGTGCAAGGTAATGGACTGCACATGACTTTTTGGCAAACCAAGCTTCTGAAGCAAGTAATCACCACCACACATGACAGATGGTGAACCAAATGTTATGACAGGTAACAAAGAAGCAGCTGAGCTACTCCTCTTATTAGGAACATCAGGTTCACAAGCAAAGCCAGGCTTCCACCAAGGGAATGCCCAGTGAATCGTAACCTTGCAGATTCACCGTGATTTATTAAGTGAGATTTGACATATGGTAGCATTTGTTGGTATATTCCTTGGGCAGCCTCATATATTCCCCTGTGAACGAGCACATCAAGACCCTGTTTGAAAAACGAAACATATGGATTACATAAGGCAAGGGTTCCTTCTGGTAGCACAAGATATGCTGCTATGTCATGAGAAAATCATTGCATGATGATAAATGTGAGCAACTAAACCTATGGGCCCCTTCTGTAAAGATTACGGGAAGGCTTCTACTATTGAAGTGAAAAAAGCAAGAAGGGATGTGCAATATAAACTTCCCAAAACAGAATCTAATATCGATATACACTGAATTTATAGAAGTCTTCATTTATTGGACAGTTGGGCATAGGATGCAAGAAATATTATTTGACTTCATCTTAGTGAAAAACGTGCTTCGGCATGGTCGCGAAAAAGAAATATTATGTGATAAATACTTTCTAGGCTCCACCATATACTTCAGATGACTTGTAAAATGTGAGACAAATGAAATTGTAAATCAATTTAACCAGCAATTTCAGACACTTGAGATGACTTACAAAGTACCTCAAATTTAGTTGGTTCAAACAGAAGGTTTGCCTGCCATGAAGCAATTGTCTCTGAGCCCCTGCAAATTTAAATAAAAGAACAATGACCAATCAGGCTATAAAGCTAATGGCAGGTACTAGTTTTACCTGAAAAAAGGAACCATTATTTGCACTACCTGAATCACAAAATATCTTGTGCTGTTTTGATTTTCATCACAAATGAACCATTCACAAGGGCAAGATCTTGAAGAGTTCAGGTCATCTGCAACCGCCTGCTTTGTTTCCTCCTTTGCAGCAACCATTGAGGTCATTGAATTTGTTGTGGGCCACAAACGAAGCCTCGTCCATAGTGAGACCTTCAGTTTGCGCATTTACAATGGCCTGGATAGTACGATCTCTCGCCTACCCTCATTTTGAGAACCGAACGGAAGAACTTCCATGGCTCGAGATTGCATATAGGAAGCAGCAGATGCAGCAATTCGGTAAGCTGCCAACGGATTTATCCCTTGACCACCTTGGTGCTCCTGCATTCTCTCATGTTCAGAGCTAGCGCCATATGTTGACTCTTGTTCATCGGAATGTCTGGACGGCGTGCCTATGTTTGCATTCTTCCTGTCATTGGGTTTTGGTCCTCCTGGTTACAAGGGTTTGGAAGTTTTGCCCTCTCTTCAACTGACGATGTCACAAAAACATGTTGTACTTCTGGAGATACCTTGGCTGAGAAGGCGAAGAAGTATATAAAAATAAAAATATGAACCATGCCACAGGAATATCTATCTATATGATGATGCAAATTAGACAGCGTGTAATACCAAATTAAACATGTTGTCCTGAGTAGGAGTATATTACGACAAAGTCCAAATTTCAAATTGGTATTAGACGAAGTAGCTTCGAATTGTACCACAAACAGGAGAATTAGCTGACAATACAGGAAAGCAGAGGCTCGAACTTTGCCGATCGAAGGGAATCGTGGAAAAGTCAAAATATCTATCATTCCCAGAAGCCGTAGGCACGTGCAGAGCTGAGCGCAGAATGTAAGAATCAACAGAGATGCTCAACTTTACGTTAAACAAGTACTCAACCTTAGCCTGATTTATTTTATTTCTTCTATTATTAAAGACAATCTGATACTATGCTAAACAGAAGTGAGATCTCAGAGATTTAACAATTTCACGATTTTTTATTAAGCCTTAATCTAGAAGGCAGAAATGCGTCGTTAGTATTCTTCTATGAAAAAAAAAAATCAACCCCGTTTCAGAGAAATCAACTACTACGAAGTCATCATTATTTATGAATCAGAAGCAGACTTTCCCCGGGGACGATCATGATCAAAGACAAATTAACAGAAGTGACCACGACGAAATCGAAGGAAGCGAAAAAGTCTTTATCAGGCTGTTGCTACCTTGATCCGGGGCACCATATAGGCGAAGTTGCAGAGGCGGGACATCTTGGAGTACAACTTGGCCTCCGAGAGCGACACCTTCCGCAGCACCTCGAAAACGCGGCCCGATCGAGCTCCTCCTCCGGTCAGCCACCGAGCAGCCTTCGTCGCTGTCGGGCCCGGCGCCGCACCTCCCCGCGCACCGCTGGCTACTACTACTCCCGGTCCCGTCCCCCTCGCCGGAACCAGGCACCGAGCCTCCCTCGTCGCGCGACGGCGATGGCGGCGGCGACGGCGACGGCGACGGCGACGACGACTGCACGCGCAGTATCTGCAGCACCCAGTTGCCGCCGCCGCCGCCGCCCCTGCCGTCCTCCGTCTCCCGCGGCCCGCCTGCGACGGCGATCCCTCGCCTCCCCTCGACGCCCGACGCCGCCTCAGCCGCGGCGCGCGCCAGGCATTCTCGCCCCCGCCGCGGCGCGGCCACAGGCCCAGCAGCGGGGAGTGGAACCCGGGGGCCGGGGAAGCGGCGGCGGCGTGCGGCGACGGCAGGCGCGGCCGACACCGCGCGGCGAAGGTCGGCAGCGGCGGCCTGACGCCCGGCACGAATCTCAGGACGTCCATGGGTCCGGCCGTCCGGGTGGCGCGCGCCTCCGTCGTCCACCGCCCGTATTGTTGTTTGGCGGTGAGATCAAACCAAGCGGGGGCGGGGAAGGGAAATGGGAGGTACTCGTCTCGTCTCGTCTCGGTGGCGCAAAGGATCCGAGTTCGAGCGAAGAATAGGAAACGTGGCGCGGAGGGGTGCCAGTGGTTATATACGGGGAGTAGTATGATGGCGCAGGGATTAGATTGATTGCGCACGTGGATTTGCTCACGGTGACCATTTGCGTGTGGGTCACTGGTGGGTGACGTGGCCTTTGTAACGAGACTTTCGTGTTGTTTCTCTCTTCTCTTTCTCTCATCAAAAGGTCAAAAGCGGGACGGCAGCTACGAGTCGCGTACTGTATCCGACCTGTATGTATCTACGGGTGTGGTATGACTATTATCTTTGCTGGTGAGGTTACCGTGCTATTTGCTGGGACATTTAGAAATGATTGATTGTTCATTTGTTGAAATGTGTTGGTGAGGATGTGATTTTGTGTCACTTCTCCCTTGCATTTGGGTGTGGCTTGATGCATCGCCGGGGCGAATCTAGCCCGATTACCATCGGGGTCAGCATCAAAGAAACTACTATATTATTATATTTTATTAGAAATTATTATTGAATAAGAGCCTAATATGTAGAGAATTAACTCGGGGTCAGTGTACCCCGATGGAACACTTTAGATTCGCCCGTGATGCATCGTTTGGATCTCATCTTTGTATTAGAAAGTAGGAACCTTGCCATATCTGTATGACAACTCAAGGTGTTTGCATGGTATATGTTGCTGACAATAACCTGACCATAACAGGGGAATATTTTTCATATACCGATAATGTCTTAAAAGTGATTTGTGTTTTCTTATGTATATTTTCTTGTTACTCACTGCTTTTAATTTGTTTGTAGATGGTTATCATTGAGCAAGGTTTGTCAATAAGCTCTTTGTTTCTTTACTCAGAGTGGGGCAATTAGGGTGGCTTCCAAAACTATAACTTGTTTTCTTTTTGTTATCATTGAGCATGTAGTTGGAAGGTTTGCCAATAACCTTTTTTGCAGTGGTATCATATTTAACCTATAAAATGCCACATATGACATATTCAGTCTATTTCTGCTTTATGTAGCAGCCTGGTGGGAAGACAATGTCAACTGCAATTTACAATTTACTAGTGGTGAAGCTAGATGCCAAATTCAAAACCTTTGAGTCTGAGAGCTCGAGTTTTGTGATTATTTTAGTTTCTGTTCTTATATTTTGTTTCTCTTCAAGTTTTTTTTGAGTAAAAAAATACAGCAGGAGAGGCCCCCACTTTAAGGTTTATTTAATAAAAAAAGGACGGTGCTTGTACAAAAGGAGTCACGCAAGAAAGAAGACTGATGTGGGAGGCTGAAGAGCTAATCTAGGGTAGCTATACAGCAGGGGCGAACGTCGTGGTCGGTATCGGTGTCAGGTCACCGACGACTGTGTTAAGAGCACGTGTACATGCATATTTTTTCACCATGGTGACCCCGGTGATACTTCATTGGTCATCAGCCCACAGCAGTCCACGGGCCAACAGCCCAGCACAACAGGTCAATATCAGTCCAATTAAATTCTCCCAGCAGGCAGCAGCCCGGCGGCCCGGCAGCCTACATGACTACATGATTATACGAAGCCGTCGGCGCTCATTGCATCGATTCATCTCCCTCCGTAGACCGTCATCCACTCATCCATCTGATCCAACTTCTGCTCAGCGCGTTCTCGTGATCTCGTCGACAAACTCACATCCAAATGTTCATTTAATATCTACTTGGGGGCGCCATGTTTTGTTCCACTTCGAGAGACCGAGACTGCTGGATCACTGGATGATCGTCTCCGTCCTCCAGCAAACATGCGCGTAAGCAAACATGGCGAGTAATTGAATCTACTTGCATTCCCTAATTGTTCATTTAATATCTACTTGGGATTCAAAGTCTATTGATTGACTCTAAATAATTTGATAGGCAATCAAAGCACGATGGATCGGTTTTTGAAAAGAAATTGACCCCAGCAAGTGATAATGATGGAGGCACTTCAGCAGATGTAATGGAGAATATTGATGGAGGAACTTCAAGAAGAGATGCAAATGCAACAACGCCAACAATACAGTTCAACGTTCCTCACAGATCTCACGACATGAGGTAAATTTTGACGAGCTTCCGTATGATCCAGCAGATAGAAGAAATCCAGATTACATTGGCGAAAAGCTACAGAATAAGATACGACAGAAGTATTTGATTAGATGTCCTTTTAGACCACCACCTGATTTTAAATATCCTCAGAAAATCATAGCAGGTGTACCACGTTGTTTCAAGCTAAATGGTTCACAAAATATGATTGGCTAGTTATTGAGAAGGTGGATAAATGTTTTTTATTTGTATTGCTATTTGTTCAGAGATAGCAATGATGGCCAAGGTGGGAATGATGCATTTGCAAAAATGGTTGAGATGGCTTTAATAAATCGCATAGATTGCAAGATCATGTAGGCATCCGACCTAATAGTTTCCATAACACAACAGTCAAAAAGATGTAACCATTTGATGAAGCCTGATGGATCCATTGCCAATGCTCTCAACAAGCTGAAAATGTCACTAAAGAGGAATATCTTTAGGAGATTGAATATTTCTATTGATACTATTCGATTCTTGTTGCATCAAGGTTTAGCCTTTTGAGGTCATGATGAATCGGAAGAGTCCAAAAAAGGGAAATTTCTAAGAGCTAGTGCAGCTTTTGAAAAGCAAGTGATACAAACAGAAGGCTTTTGAGGAATGCACAAATGGTGGCTCTATGAAAGGATCAAATCAGCCTAGAGGGGGTGAATAGGTAATTTTTAACAATCTGAAACTTCACAAACTAAAAGATGTAGTTAGATACCAACCGAGAGGCCGGTTTATTTGGGTAGGTACTACCGGGTGTAAAACACCGGTACTACCAACACACAAACACACAACCGGGATCCTAAAAGAGCTACAAATCCAATGTATGTAAGCTATGAATGTTAATACAAGAATCTACCCCACTTCCCTAGTATGATAGATAGCACATCTACTCTCACCGAGCCTTGGTTGCTTCCCTTGATGGATCGAGCCTTCCCAACCTAAGAACGAGATAGGGATAGGAAGAACACGAAGAACACACAACAAGTGCAATATAGAAATTAGAGACAACACAAGCACATGGCACGCGATTTATCCCGAGGTTCGGCCAACTCCACTAAGGAGTGCCTACGTCCTCGTTGTTGAGGTGACCACAAAGGTCGAGTCTATTTCACCTCCTCGCCTCACTCAAGCAACCACAAAGGCTACGAGAGTTCTCTACTAAAAATCTCAAGGGTAATACAAACACTTCGGGGAGCCCTCACAAGTAAAATCAATACGGCTACACGAAGAACCCTAACCGCTAGAGCTCAAAGAGCTCAAGAGTAAAAGACAAATCAAGCCGGCTAGATGGAAACCAAGTGCTCAGTCGTAGATCGAGCTTCCCACTCTCTAATCTCACTTCCCTAGCTCAAAACTTGCAAGAGAATGGATCTAGGAGCAAAGGGGGAGAGAGAGGGGAGGAGTCAATGCTTGGAGAGAGTTGTCTCCAGTTAGGTCAGCAATAAGTGAGTTGAATGAGTGGGTCACCGTGAAAGTGGATAGAGGAAGCATTTATACTCCCTCATCCCCGAGGCTGGTCGGTACCACCGCACCCATGGTCGTTAGAACCGACCATTTTACAACGGTCGCATAGATCCAGATCTGACCACGAGTCAACTACCGACCTTAGGTCGGTACAATCCGCAGGGCGGTAGTACCGGGGAAATCGCGGTACTACCACCAGGCTAAATTTTGGCCCAATCAGAGAGCTCAACAGTTAGGGATTTGGTCCCTCAGAAACTACCGACCAGAGTCGGTACACCGATGGTCGGTAGTACCGACATAATGGCGGTACTAACCGCCAGGTCACAACTTGTCAGTCCAGAGCCCTGCAAAACTTGGTTACCACCGGGCCCAAGGTCGGTACCACCGCGACTGGTAGTTACCGACATAATGGCGGTACCACCGCCAGGCCAAATCGATACTTCCAGACCTCTGAGAAACTTGACTTCCACCGAGCGAGGGCTGTACTACCGAGGGCGGTACCCACCGACATGGTGGCGGTACCACCGCCGGTCAATTTGAGCGCGTCCAGAGAGGTCTGAGAACCAAGCCTACCACCGACCTTGGTCGGTACTACCCCGCGGTAGTACCGACACAATGGCGGTACAAGCGCCAGGTCAATTTTGAGCCAACAGAGAGGCTGTTTTGAGCACTGGCGGTGGAGAAGCCTGTGGTCGTTACCACCGACACCCATGGTCGGTGCCACCGACCACACAAATTTAACCTCTATGTGTTCGTGATTGTGCGATGTCTCTCAAGCGAACTATAGTTAGTCTATTTGAGCATTTTTCTCCACATCTAGCCAACTTACTTTGTGACCCCTTCATAGTCCGGCTTACCTAAAACTCAAGTTTAAAATTTGAAATTTTAAACTACCACTTGAGCTAGGCATCTTACATCCAAATGTAATCCAACGTGCTTTGATCACGAGATTTCAACGTTTCAAATCATTCTTAGGACTAACATCTGCATACATGCTTTTATAACTCGGTTAGTCCCTAATTTGATTGTCATTAATTAGCCAAACCCACATTGGGGCGAATGCACTTTCAAACTCCCCCTTTTTGGTAATTGATGACAACCAACTTAGGCTTACAATAAATATAAAGAATTGAAGCTTTTGAATTCCAAAATTTAGTAAAGCTCCCCCTTAGTGTATGCTTTGGATATGAATTTCAAACCTTGATTAGAAAGCAAGTTGCATACACAAACAAGAGCTCCCCCTAAATTTTGCAATCTGTGGGGTGCCTAAGTGTGTGTGACAACATCATATATAACAATTTGTGATGCATAAGCAATGACATGGTATCCACGAAACAATGAAATAAGTAAAACAACAATCACCATGACAAGATCATACAGATAGAGGATGAACCAATATGAATATAACATTAAGCACAAAAGTTTAACATCCTCATCATCACATCACAAATAAAAGTAGCATACCACACTTAGTTCTCAAGTTTAACCCTCTCTCACAGCTAGCTATTACATCAAGATAAAGCCTAACACTCCCCTTTGGCATCAAGTACAAAAACGGGTAGGCCAAGATAAGCAAAGAACTAGTAATAGCCACTGGAAGATCCCCACATGATAAGGACCACCGAAGAGAAGAGGAGTAAGCACTCTCACCACATCACCACCTGGATACGATGACGAAGGAGCATCAGAGGGATCCAACGGAGGAGTAGGTCGCGAAAACCACCACTCCCAGCTGATCGGCGTCGGGGCCAGCAAAGCCCATGTACGAGCCACCACCACCACCGTGATATGATGTGGATCCCCAGCAAAGGACGTACCCGCACCATAGTCAGGGTAGAAAGGAGGAGCCTGGTAATGTGGTGGGGCCTGAGGATAGAACTGAGAAGGCTCGAACAGCATGGAGCTGTAGAAGCCAGCCTCACTACCACTGGCTACTGCTACTGCTTGCTGGTGACCACCACCATCATCATCATCATCGTCGTCGCGCTGGGCCTGAGCATCATACTCGGCAAAAGGATCTGGATGGGTCGGACTGGAGAGCGTGGAGGAAGACCGAGATGCTGACGCACCTCCTGCTGATGTCGCTCATCGCGATCGGCCCTGTAGCACATCCACTCGAAGATCTTGCCGAGGGTGGAGCGAAGACCGCCACTCCTACGCCTCTCACGACGCGGAGGAGAGCGGTGGCAGGGGGAACATCTCCATGACCCGGCTGAGCCTCGCCAGGCGATGCTGCTGCTGCTGAAGTCTGACCACCTTCATCGGCCTTGTCCTTGTCCTTGGTGATCGAAGAAAATTTCCGAACACCGTACTCCTTCACTGACCGGTCATACTCAAAGATAGCTCCCACAACATGCTCAATGATGTGCATAAGATATGGAGCATAAGGCAGGGCCTTGTGAGGGTCATTGTACACATCTGAGATCTTTTGCCATAGGAAGTGGGAGATGCTAAACCGGCCATTTGGCAAAGCAAACTGGACAAGGACCTTAGCAGCATCATCTCTCAGGTTGTCTTGATCTCCAATCTTTGGGTCCAAAGTCAGGCGCATCACGTTGTTAAGGACAAAGTAAGCAGGCTTCAGGCCAGGGACCTGAAGCTTGCTTCTACGCCATCCATATATATGCCGAGTTCTGCAGCTGATCTGTGAACATGCCCCACCATACATCTCAGATAGGCGAGGGCATCTCTGTCCTCATGGTTGAAGCCCAACAGCCGAGCAAAAGTGACGAAGTTGCACCGGTAATGGACCCCTTGGGTCATCCAGTGCAGCACCTGGGCCTCCTGATCAATGAACAAAGTTGCCCAAACTGGCAGATGATCTCCTAGTTGAAACTGCGCTCGCCAGATATCAGCCCCAAAACCCTCCACTCCTCTAGCCTCTGCACTAAAGCCTGAATCTCCTCTAAGTCCTTGTCTGTCAAGGAGCGGATAACCAGCCGCTTGTGCTCAAAGAGAGGGGGATGGCCCTTAGCACAGAAACCCTTCCAGAGGACTGACACATAGTAATCCTGCTGGAACCTCGACCAAACCTCCTATCAACAGATACATCTCGGACAAAGAGATAGGGGTTCTCCTCACGCTGCCTCCTCATCAAGTTCCCCCGCTTCCTGTCAGAGTAATCAATTGGATTCCCAAGATGTGCGGGGGAGACGACGGTCATCAAGGCTCCGGCTTCGGGGTGCAAAGAAAAGCTCTGTTGATAAGAAGCAGCCCTGAAGTTGGAGGAGAAGGTGGTCCAACGCGAGATCGATGGAACGACCCTCACGATCAGGACGCCGGCGAAGCCACTCCGCCCACAACGACGCTATGCAGGCACCCGGGCGGACCAGCAACAGGGGGCAGCATGCCCACTACCACCGGCATGGCCGCTCCCACGTCCCCTGGCACTATCAACGCTGCGACGTCCCATGTGGCCCCGGACGAACGTCCACGAACCTGACGTGGGAGTTCCTCCTACTCCCACCGGTAGACCGAGCACGACGCGCAGGATTGCGTCGCTGTGGCCCACCGGGCTGCACATCACCTTGCTCAAAGGCAGCATACTCCTCATCATCGTCATCACTAGCGGTCCTCTGGTTATGCGACATCTAGAACAAGATAGCATAGACCGAAGTGAGACAAAGGTTATAGGAAGATAACTTCAAAGGATGTAGCAAAGACGACGATCGAAATCGGCGAGGAAAACCCCTCGCTGCGCGCGGTCGGTACTACCGACCCCAGCGGGCGGTACTACCGACCGCACAGCAGTGTGCGTTTCCCCTCAAACCAATCACACCAATCGTCCATGAACTTGCAAACTAAACATCCTAGAAGCATCTACACACAAGATAGATCAATCCTACCAAGGAATCGACCTAGAACAAGGTACATTTAGAGACCGGGCTAGAACACCCTAGTACCTTGCTACTCTTGTAGAAGAGGCCGAAATCCAATGAAGGAAGTTTCGAGCTTCAAGAACACCACCAAGACGATCTTCTTGCTCCAAGGCACCTTTCCACCGAGGGTTGAGATTTGAGTGGAGGAGAAAGGAGATCGAGTGGAGAGAGGAGGAGATGGGCGCGGCGGCTGCAAGGCACGAACAGGCGCGGCGCGGTCAAACGGGATTGACTAGGGTTGAAAGAGTTTCACCGCGACCCATTTATACTCTGGACCACATGGTCGGTACCACCGACGTCGGTATTACCGACCCTATGGCGGTACCACCGACTGTGTAAAAGCAGAGCAGACATAGGGCTTTACTAGGAGAAACTTTGTGTGGAACCTACACATACTTCAACCAGTCCAGATTTCATACAACCAGTACATAGCCAAGGACATAAGTAAAGCATGCAAAATAGATTTTGAAATCACACACAATATTTGTCAAAGCATTTGTCTAGTCTCTAGGTGAAAACAAATATGTGCAAGACATCAAGCCACGTTACGAGAATCAATGATATTTAGTTCACTCCTCAAAGCACAAAATCTTGACTCATCTAAAGGCTTAGTGAAGATATCGGCTAGTTGTTTTTCGGTGCTCACATGGCGTATTGCGATATCTCCTTTGGCTTCTTGGTCTCTCAAGAAATGGTGTCAGATGTCTATGTGTTTTGTGCGAGAATGGTTTACGGGATTGTTGGCTAGTTTGATAGCACTCTCATTGTCACACAAAAGTGGAATTTTGGTTTGCTCACATCCGAAGTCTTTTAGTGTTTGCTTCATCCAAAGTAGTTGAGCATAGCAATGCGCCGGCCGCCACATACTCGGCTTCGGCGGTGGATAGGCAACACTATTTTTGTTTCTTAGAACTCCATGACACCAAACCTCCCAATAAATTGGCAAGTCCCGGTAGTGCTCTTTCAGTCTACCTTGCAACCGGCATAGTCCGAATCAGAATAGCCAAGTAGATCGAAAGTGGAGCCCTTGGGATACCACAAGCCAAGATTCGGAGTGTGCACTAAGTATCGAAAGATTCTCTTAATGGCCATAATATGACATTCTTTCGGATTAGCTTGAAACCTTGCACACATGCACACGCTAAGCATAATATCAGGCCTAGATGCACAAAGGTAAAGCAATGAACCGATCATAGAGCGATATACCTTTTGGTCTACTGACTTACCATCCTCATTTAGATCAAGATGTCCATTGGTAGGCATGGGGTCTTGATGGGTTTGGCCTTGTCCATCTCAAACTTCTTTAGCATGTCTCTTGTATACTTGGTTTGACTGATGAACGTGACATCCTTGAGTTGCTTGATTTGGAATCCAAGAAAGTACTTCAACTCACCCATCATGGACATCCGAACCTTTTAGTCATGATCCTACTAAATTCCTCACAAAAGCCACATTAGTACTACCAAATATTATGTCATCGACATATATTTGGCACACAAAAATATCATTATCAACTTTGCGAGTAAATAAGTAGCATCAGCCCTTCCTATCTCAAAACCCTTTTTGAGTAGGAAGTCCTTAAGACAATCATACCAAGCTCTAGGGCTTGCTTGAGCCCATAGAGAGCCTTGTCGAGCTTGTAGACGTGGTTGGGAAACTTTGGATCCTCAA
Organism: Coix lacryma-jobi var. lacryma-jobi; assembly: GCA_009763385.1. NCBI lineage: Eukaryota > Viridiplantae > Streptophyta > Magnoliopsida > Poales > Poaceae > Coix > Coix lacryma-jobi. The sequence goes on along the minus strand of VDCT01000648.1, from coordinate 80,684 downwards.
AACCCGGTGGTTGCTCCACATAAACCAATTCGGAGAGGGGACCGTTGAGGAATGCACTTTTCACGTCCCATTTGGTATAGCTTGAAATCATGGTGAGTAGCAAAGGCAAGTAATATGCGAATTGATTCAAGCCTAGCTACAGGTGCATAGTTTTCCCAAAATCCAAACCTTCGATTTGAGTGAAACCTTGAGCCACCAACCGTGCTTTGTTCCTTGTTACCACGCCATGCTCATCTTGTTTGTTGCGGAAGACCCATTTGGTTCCAATCACATTTTGCTTGGGCCTTTCCACCAAGGACCAGACTTCATTCCTAGTGAAGTTGTTCAACTCTTCTTGCATAGCCATTGTGGCGGAACCGTCCTGATTATAAGAGCTCAAGTACCGTCTTAGTCAAATCCGTCTGACTTCGACTCATACTTGAACCCATATAACCCCGGTAGTCCGGAAATCTCGAAGGATTTCTATCACCGTACAACATACAGGATCGCATTGTTCAAGAATTACATTCACAAGATACATCACAGAGAAACGGAACCGAATTTAAAGTATCAGAGTGCGAATTTAAAACGGAGTTATTACAATACCAAATTTAAAAGTGCGGAAGCTGAAATAAGTTTGAAACACACGACCACACACATGTGGTCCAATTAAACATTGTTTGATAAATCCAACTCACACAACTCACTCTTCCCTTTTTAGATAATGTGCCACTAGGAGTCTCAGACCAGCAAAAGAAAAAGGGAAGCTTCTGGACGACCCTGCCCTGGGCCTACTCCTCATCACCTACCACCGGGTAGAGGCAGTGCTTACAATAGCCAAAGTAGACCTGGCCATCTGCAACAAACGGGATAACCCTGAGTATGGAATGTACTCAGCTAGACTTACCCGTCCAACTGAAAATAAAGACCCCAAGGGTATGCAAGGCCTTTTTGGGTGGATCTGGGATCTTTAGTTGCAAAAAGCTCAATTAAGATAAGTGAGGATTTAATGATATTGCTGCTGCTGTCATTTTTAGACCTATTTCTTTACTCTAGGTTTGCACCTGAACTATTGCACACACTTGAGTCTAACAAACAATAATATAACCATATCCAGTTGACTTATCCACATTTTAGTTGAACCTTTAAAACATCACATGGAGTTGTATCGTGGTGTAGCTCGCCATAGTTTCCCACTAACCGGGGAGACGGCGACTCGAATCAAATTCCCAAACCAGCTGGTGAAAGACCTTTAATACCAGCCTACACTTTCCCCGTCGGGTCCATGCATTGGGCAACTGCTCGATGCTTGTTCGTGGTGGTAATCGTCGCGGTTCAAGCACGGACCGCCCAATTGGAACCTGGTGATGGCCTCTCGCGGCAGATCACATTTCCATACTAGAGGGCGCGACACGGGTCAAACCGGCCCGAACAGCTTCTAACCGGCTTTGGGGTCGATGATTACGGCACCGACGTATCTCTATGTAAAAGGGCGCGTTCAAAAATGAACGAGGGCCAACATCGATACAAACCTACACGATCCAACGGACGGACTGCCCTCAAGTTCCAACTTGGTGCCCTGCCTTCCAGTTGACCGTATTTCATTACTACTCAGGTTCTTTTCCACGATAGCAAATATAGCCAACCGTGATCCGGTAACTACCCATCAAGGTATTACGGAAACTTTCTTAACTACTACTTTTATTAAGCAAGCTAAGCAATTCTACATGGTAACTAAATAACAGGATAACAAGGTAGATATTAATCAATAACCAAGGAATGGTAATGCAGCAAGTAGGATTCATCCCAACTCCTAAACCTAATGCATCACAATATAAAAGGACTCAAGTAATTTCAATTGCAAAAGATAGGAGGCTTAATATGCTCCGGGCTTGCCTTGAGAGAAGACTGAGGCCTCGTGGGAGGGGCACTCAGGCAGGTTAGTGTCGGCCGCGGGTCGGCTTCCTCGGCTTGATGCAGTTCCGGGATCTCCTGCTCGGCGCTTGTCTCCTGCTCTAGGTCTGGCTCCTGAACTGTCGAATAAACAAATCTATTCCAAATTAAACCCATTGAACTACATCCCTACTGGAACAAAAGGGTGCTAAACTCAATTTCATATTTTTCCCAGATTCTACTCCATATTCCATACTTATCAAGAAGTTCCATGAACAGAAACATTATATTATTTCTTACATGAATTTCTAAAAGAAAACACAGAAAAGTACATTTACAAAGCAACTTCAGATTTCTCCACATAACAACCCATGCTTACATTTTTCTTAGCCTGAAATGTCATACAGAGACCACACAATTTTTCCCACATTTTATTTTGACATATAAAATACCTTAACACTTATTCTAAGAAATCAGTCAAAAAGAACTTTAAATCATAACAGAAACTTTTTCCACATAAACAGTACCTCATATATTTTTCACAGGTGCAAAACAAGATAATAAACTTACACAAAATTTTTCAGGAATTATCTCCACCAGAAAACAGATATAACCATTTATTTCAACAAAAGCATATAAACTGAAATAAATAGAAACAGTAAAATAAACTTTTACCAGAAATACTTTCATATTTTTCCATGATAGATCTACTTATAAGCAAGCTAAAAAAACTGAAATTACTTCATTTGGACTTTTAAAACAAGCTACACAAAAATAACAAGCATTTCTGGAAAAATAAAAGTAAAAAGGAAAACATTGAATCTTCCGGCTCAAACTGCGTGAACGTGGTCCATGGACCGCGTGTGACTGACGCGCGGGGTCCGCTGGTCAATGGGACCCACCCGTCAGAGAGGGCGAAGCAGGGGAAGGTGTTGACCGGCGAAAGCTCGTCGACGGTGAGGCTAGGCTCGATAGACTCGTCTCGACGAGGCGCATCCAGCGGTGGGGTCGGTTTGGCCAGAGGGTGACCGAAGCGTGCCGCGGCGAGCGGTGGCGGACGGCGGCGGCGGAACACACGGCTACGTCGTTTTCGGCGGTCGCCGGTGAAATTGGGGAAGGCGAAGGCTCACACGAACCCTAGGGAGGCTATCGGCGGGCTCGGATTGGCTCGGGAAGCTCCGAGGAAGCTTGGCCACGCGAGCGGCCATGGCAGACGGTGGCGGGGCTCGGCTAGGCCGTGTCGGCGGTCGCCGGCCAAATTGGCGCGTGCGCAGTGCTTTGTGAACCCTAGGGAGCTAAGTGAGTGGGTTGGTTTGGCTCGGATGGCTCCAGGGGAGCTTGGCCTCGTGCATGGCCGCGGCGGCGCCCATGGCGTTCGGAGGAGAGAGATGGAGTGAGATAGGGAGCGGTAGCGTTGTAGCGTTGAGATGGATAGGTGTTCTCACCTTGCCTTGGCTCGGTGAAGCTCGAGGACGAAGGAAGGAGGCGGTGGAGCATGAGTTGGGGACGAACGGCTCCGGGCTCCGAGCGGCGCTCTTCGGACTCCGGCGTCGGTGGAGCTCGGCGGGTGGCGCGGAGGGGCGCACCGTGTGTCCGAGGTGAAGGCGTGATGGTGCGTGGAAGGAATTGGACGGCGAGGCTCCGATGTGGCCCGAACGGCGAAGAGGGTTTGCGGTGGCGAACAGCGGCGAGCGGGGGAGCGCTCGGCTCGCGTTCGTGCGCAGGTGAGGGGAGAGAGCTGGGGCGCGGTTGTGCGAAAGGCGAGTGAGAGGGAGGAGAGTGCGGTGCGCGGGGTTTTGGTCGGCTTGGCCGGCCGGTGGTCGTGGCGGGGGCCACGGCGTGGCGTGCGGCGGGCGACGGCACGGCGAGCGACGGTGGCGCGGCAGGCGAGGCGAGCGCGGAGTGGGCGAAGCGATCGCTTGCGTGATCGCGCGGAGGGGAATCGGACGAGGAGTGGCCGGCGAAGATCCTCGGCAAGACGCGGCGGCCACGTGGCGAGCGGAGCCGGCGTACGGCGCGGCCGTCAGGCCTGACCGGCGCGTCGCGCGGCGCGCGCGGCGCGCGGGAGCGGGCGCGTGCGGAGCTGGGCCAGCGCGGCGCTGTGGGCCGAAAGGCCGACTGGGCCGAAAAGGTGGGCGCGGGAAAATTCTTTTCCTTTTTCTTTTTCAGAGATTTTTCCAAAGTTTGACCACTCAAAAATGGTTTCAAAAACTGCAAACCAGGCTTTGACCCAAATATAAAAGTTGCTCAAAGTAATTTTCTCTACAACTTTCATATAAGACACTTTTTCTGAAAACCATTTTTACAATCTCCTTATAATTAAAGCCAATTTTGAAACATAAAACATTTTGCTTAATTCATTTTTATTTAACAAACTATTTTGAACTAGGTCAAAATACCAACATGAAAAGCACTCTACTCAATATTCTCTATTTTATAAAGCTATTTGCCAAAACAGAATCCACTTTAATCATCAAGTCAAATAGAAATCCAAAATCCAGATAAATAAACAAAAGGCAAAAAGCACTCATATGCACATGAAATGATGCAATGCATTACTTATGCTCTTTAGTAGCTAATGTGGTTCCTAATGCAGTGCTTGACACTAGGGTGTCACAGCCATCACTCAGTCCGGATCATCAAGTGCTTCTTCCACCATAAGAGGTTCCAAAGAGGAGACAAACAAGTAATGTTCACAAAAACTTGCTAAGCGAGATTGTGTCGTTACCCCACGCCGTATGCTCCCCAATATGTTGTCAACGGGATGATCCCGTTGAACTGTATGATGAACTCTTGGATGTGGCACATGTGATCTCCTTTGGATGGGTCCATCTTCATCATATGTGTTGATGTCCCCATCTTCTTGTCGGACTTCATGTTGAGCTTGTACTTGATCATCAACTTGATGTATCACTTGAACATCACCCACACTACCACCGTTCGGAGTTGCGGAAGCTTCATCATGCACATTTGGATGCACATGATGGATATGAGAATCTTGTGGAGTGTGTGATGGATCATCTTCATCATCTTGAATTTCAACGGGCCTCACATCACCGATTGCAAGCCTCTTGATAGCTTCGGATGGAGGCACGTCATTACCTACAAGCTCATCATTGACTTGCTCCTTTTGGGAGCCATCGGATTCATCAAAAGTCATGTCTACCGTTAACTCAATAGTGCCGGTGGCATTATTGAATACACAGTAGCCATGTTCGTTAGTACCATAACCAAGTAGAAAGCCTTCATGTACCTTAGGTGCAAACTTTGAGCTTTTGGCCCTCTTGTTAAGTATGAAACACTTGCAACCAAAGACTCTGAAGTAGTGCACCTTCGGTTTGTTACCGGTTAGAAGCTCATATGGCGTTTTCCCTCTTAGCTTGTGAAGGTAGAGGCGGTTGATTGCATGACACGCCATGTTCATCGCCTCCGCCCAAAAGCCATGGGAAGTCTTGTACTCATCCAACATAGATCTTGCTGCTTCAACAAGAGTTCTATTCTTCCTTTCCACAACCCCATTTTGTTGTGGGGTATATGGAACGGAGAACTCATGCTTGATTCCTTCATCATCAAGATACTCTTCTATGTTGGTGTTCCTAAACTCGGTCCCGTTGTCACTTCTCACTTTCTTGATCTTGATATCAAACTCATTTTGTGCTCTTCTAGCAAACTTCTTGAAAATGCCTTGTGTTTCACTTTTATCTGCTAAAAAGAACACCCAAGTGAAGCGAGAATAGTCATCAACAATAACGAAACCGTATTTGTTACCACCGATGCTTTGGTAAGCAACGGGTCCGATGAGGTCCATATGCAATAGCTCCAACGGTCTTGTGGTCGACACGATGTTCTTGATTGGATGCTTTGCTCCAACTTGCTTTCCGGCTTGGCACGCACTACAAATCCTATCCTTCTCAAAAGAAATATTGGTTAGTCCAAGGATGTGCCCTTCCCTTTGAAGTTGGGCCAAGTTCCTCATCCCAACATGAGCTAGTCGGCGATGCCAAAGCCGACCCATGCTAGATTTTGCCATTAGACATGTTGTAGGTTCTACCTTACTAGTTGAGAAGTCAACTAAATAAAGTTTTCCCTTCAACACGCCTTTAAATGCAATAGAGGAATCCCTTCTTCTAGAGACGGTCACACCCTTATCCGTAAAGAAACAATCGTAACCCATTTCACAAAGTTGAGAAACGGATAACAAGTTGTAACTCAACGAATGCACAAGTAATACATTAGATATGGAATTGTCAGTTGAGATAGCAATTTTACCCAAACCAAGCACCTCACCCTTTCCATTGTCACCAAACACAATGTTGTTTCATGAGTCATGGCTTGGTTGGAAGGAGGTGAACATCTCTTTTGCCCCGGTCATATGGTGGTGCATCCACTATCCAACACCCAACTTGACCCACCGGAGGCATATTCCTACAAAACAAGTTTATGTTCTTGATTTAGGTACCCAAATGAGATTGGGTCCTAGGGGGTTAGTCACATAAGCTTTTGGCACCCAAACATTTCTCATAATTTCCCTCTTCTTGAGGGCACTAACATACTTGACTACTATCTTGCCATCCTCCCCCCAACAACACAAGTAATCACATGTATAGCTTCTTGATATGGGCTTTTGTTGCTTGGGGGTCTCCACTTGCTTTTCCTTGTTGATCTTACCATTAGCAAGTGGAGCCTTGGGATTGGCAACCTTGTTGGCCTTGTTCATGAGGTCAAAGAGAGGAACCCCTTGTTAAAGTTAACAAAAGGTACCTCATTGACCATCTTCCTTCCATTGGCCTTACCACCATACCTATTGTACCCAATTCCATCCTTGATGGATGGGTGTCTTGCGGTCTTGAGGATATCTTTTGGTTGTTGCACCTTACACTTGCAACCATTCCTCAAGATCATGTTCAACCTATGAATCTCCTTGTCTTTCTTCTCTAGCTCAACAAGGTTAGTTGCACAAGCATTTATATCAATTTTATAGCATCTTTTGCAACCATTACTAGTTGGGGCATTAGAGCCATTGGAATCCTTAGAAGAGGTTGCGAAGAAGAAGTGCTATTCCAAGAGTGTGTTGTTAGCTTAGTTCAAGATTTGATATTTATCTTGAAAGCTTGTGAGGCTTTCTTGAACCAATCTAACCTCATTCTTTAGGCTAGCAATTGAGTTATTGCTCGTGGAACACTCCTTAGCCAACTTCTGGTTAGAGTCATTGGATAAAGATAATTCCACGGTCAATTTCTCAACCTTCAACTTCTCCTCGGCAAGAGAGGCTTCTAATGCAAGGTTCTTTTCTCTCTCTTGAGAGATCAAGTCCCCTTGCAAAACAAGACTCTCATTCTGACTTTCCAACTTACTAAGCAATTTTAAATTTTTGGTCCACCTTTCTTACCAAACTTTCTTATGATACTTAGTCAAATTCATCCATCATCATCTCACTAAATTCATCGCCAGAACAAGTAGGAGAGTTGATGATACCTTTCTCATTCCTTAGCCATGAAGCAGCAAGAATGAGTGAAGTCATCCTCGTAGTCGGAGAGGCTCTCGAACAAACGTGATGAAGTTGTCGATGAGCCATGTTGGAGAAGAGACTTGAGAGAGAAGGTCTTGTGTATGGCAATGTGGCCGCTCCTTCTCCTTCTCCTTGCTCTTGCTCTTCTCTTCATCACTTGAATCACTCCCGAGAACCATTCACCAGATGCATTAACACCTGAGCTTCACAACCCTCTTCTTCTTCTTTGCTTCTTGTCATCATTCTTGCTATACTGTTCTTGTTCTTCTTTTGTGGACAATCGGCAATGAAGTGATCATCCGCACCACACTCATAGCAATTCCTCTTCTTTGACTTCTTGAAAGTATCCACCTTTGCCCTTCTTGTGCATCTTCTTTCTCATGAGTCTTCTAAAGTTCTTCACAAGAAGTGCCAACTCATCATCGGAATCATCACTCCCTTCACTTGATGAGTCATCTCGGGCCTTGCTTCCTTCTTCTTGGTTAGCCTTGAGCGCCACTACCTTCTTGTTGCTTGCCTCTCGATTTTCTATATCTTCATCATCCAAGACTTCATGATGCTTTATCTTGGCAAGCATCTCATGAGGTCCATGCTCTCATAGTTAGGTCTCTCCATGATGGTTGACGCAAGGTTCTTGTTCTTCTTTTTATATGCTCTCAATAGCTTTCTTGCAGTTGAGTCTTGTCATCCCACTTCTTGTCTCCGAGAGCTCTAATCTTGTGATCAAGGTCATGAATCTATCAAACATTGTTGAGTGGTTCACCACTTCTAATAGCGAAGTCTCAATCGTTCTTGAAGAAGCTCTATGTTGCACTTCCTCACCTTGCATCACCCTCATATGATATCTTGAGAGTATCCCAAATCAACTTGGCATCCTCCATTCCATGTACCTGTTGCTTTCTTCAGGCTTAAGGCATGATATGATCAATGATGCGGCTTGGACATTTTGTTGAAACTCAATCACATCATGTCGTGAACTCTTGGCTTTAACATGACTTGGTCCATTCTCTACAATCTCCCAAACCCTTGCGACAAGAGGGGTAGCTTCATCTTGTGTGCCAATCATTGTAGTGATTCCATCAAAGGCGGGTGGTTTGCCTAGATTGACGCTAGGCAATTGAATGACTTTGCCCATTTGGCTATAGTCAAAATGCACTCTAGAGAACTCATTGTCTTCTTGCCTTCTCCTCATCTCCCTTCTTCTTGTCATCCTGGGCGGCTGATTATCACCGCTTCCGAATGATTCGGCTTTGCTGTCTAAAGCTCGCCTCAAACTCTCTATCTCATCTTTCATCTTCTTCATTTCATCTTCATGCTTCTTTTCTTGATCTTCAATTACCTGAGCAGTAACCTTCTTCACAAGCTCATCAAGCTGTTCTTGACTTAGGGTCGACATGATTCTCCCTTACGTGGTGAAGCGCTAACACAAGGGTTAGGCTCGATACCAATTGAAAGGATCAAATCAGCTAGAGGGGGGGTGAATAGGTGTTGATTTTAACAATCTGAAACTTCACAAACTAGAAGATGTAGTTAGATACCAACGGAGAGGCTGGTTGTTTGGGTAGGTACTACCGGTGTAAAACACCGGTACTACCAACATAAAACAAACGGCACAACCGGGATCCTAAAAGGAGCTACAAATCCCATGTATGTAAGCTGTGAATGTAATACAAGAATCTACCCCACTTCCCTAAGTATGATAGATAGCAATCTACTTCACCGAGCCTTGGTTGCTTCCCTTGATGTAGATCGAGCCTTCCCAACCTAAGAACGAGATAGGGATAGGAAGAACACGAAGAAAAGAACACAACAACAAGTGCAATATAGAAAGTAGAGACAACAACAAGCACATGGGACACGCGATTTATCCCGAGGTTCGGCCAATCCACTAAGGAGTGCCTACGTCCTCGTTGTTGAGGTGACCACAAAGGTCGGAGTCTATTCACCTCTCGCCTCACTCAAGCAACCACAAAGGCTACGAGAGTTTCTCTACTAGAAATCTCAAGGGTAATACAAACACTTCGGGGAGCCCTCACAAGTGAATCAATACGGGCTACCACGAAGAACACCTAACCGGCTAGAGCTCAAAGAGCTCAAGAGTAAAAGAACAAATCAAGCCGGCTAGATGGAAACCAAGTGCTCAAGTCGTAGATCGAAGCTTCCCACTCTAATCTCACTTCCCTAGCTCAAAACTTGCAAGAGGAATGGATCTAGGAGCAAGGGGGAGAGAGAGGGAGGAGTCAATGCTTGGAGAGAGTTTGTCTCAAGTTAGGTCAGCAATAAGTGAGTTGAATGAGTGGGTCACCGTGAAAAGTGAAGAGAGGAAGCATTTATACTCCTCAGTCCCGAGGCTGGTCGGTACCACCGACCACCGATGGTCGGTAGAACCGACCAGTTTCAACGGTCGCATAGATCCAGATTTGACCACGAAGTCAACTACCGACCTTAGGTCGGTACCACCGCGGGCGGGTAGTACCGGGGTAATGGCGGTAGTACCGGCAAGCCAAATTTGGCCCAATCAGAGAGCTCAGCAGTTAGGGACTTGGTCCCTCGGAAACTACCGACCAGAGTCGGTACCACCAATGGTCGGTAGTACCAACATAATGGCGGTACTACCGCCAGGTCAAAAACTTGTCAGTCCAGAGAGCCCTGCAAAACTTGGTTACCACGGGCCAAGGTCGGTACCACCGCGACCGGTAGTACCACATAATGGTGGTACCACCGCCAGGCCAAAATCGATACTTCCAGAGACCTCTGAGAAACTTGACTTGCCACCGAGCGAGGGCGCGGTACTACCGAGGGCGGTCCACCGACCATGGTGCGGGTACCACCGCCAGGTCAATTTGAGCGCGTCCAGAGAGGTCTGAGAAACCAAGCCTACCACCGACCTTGGTCGGTACTACCGCGGTAGTACCGACACAATGGCGGTACAACCGCCAGGTCAAATTTTGAGCCAACAGAGAGGCTTTTTGAGCAATGCGTGAGAGAAGCTGTGGTCGGTACCACCGACCACCCATGGTCGGTACCACCGACCACACGAATTTAACCTCTATGTGTTCGTGATTGTGTGGTGTCTCTCAAGCGAACTATAGTTAGTCTATTTGAGCACTTTTCTCCACATCTAGCCAACTTACTTTGTGACCTCTTCATAGTCCAGCTTACCTATAACTCAAGTTTAAAATTGAAATTTAAACTACCACTTGAGCTAGGCATCTTTACATCAAAGTACCAACGTGCTTTGATCACGAGATTTCAACGTTTCAAATCATTCTTAGGACTAACATCTGCATACATGCTTTTATAAAACCGTTAGTCCCTAATTTGATTGTCATTAATTAGCCAAAACCCACATTGGGGGCGAATGCACTTTCACTCTACCATCCAAAGAATATTTGCAACTTGTTTTGTGGAATTGGTAAGGAAAGAAATTCCTTGTTTACACATTCTATAATATCTTCATACACAATTACCACTATCTCTAGTCTACTATATATGTGAAATGAATGATGGTGATTTGGTGCAGACGAAAGCTAATATTCTTGGAATCACAAACAAGTGAAAATCATATAGGTGACAAGATCAATTGGTGGAGAGGTATTGAGCGAATTGTGCAGTGGTACAATCTTGAAACATGACTAAGGGGCCTAGGAACGGGAAAGACGAAAAGCCACGATGGTATTTCCAGAGCTAGAAGTACAAAAAACTGCAAGAAAAGCAAAAAAATATTGAAATTGTGTTGAGTGATGCGGTAGGTGGCTTCTAATTCTGTAAAGCTTAGTTTTTGGTTGCTAGGATTGGGCCACGGGCTTGAACTGGTGTCGAAATCCCAAGATTAAAGTGTGATACTAAATCTCATATTGATAGTTTATTGGTAAGTATGACTAAGCATAAAGCAAATTAAAGGCCAAGGTTATGATGGAGCAAGTAAACATGAGAGGAGAGTTCAATGGATTGAGAGCTTAATCTTGAGATAAAATAGCATGCATATATATTCATTGCTTCGCTCATCAATTGCAATTAGTCATTGTAGCAGTAGCTAAAAAGAATGATGATGTTAGTGATTTCTTGACATGGATCTCTATTGATTAATGGGCTGGAGCCTTTTTGCAAAAGGAAGGGATGATTCGAGAAGTCAACAGAGAGAGTAGCTAAAGACATAGGCAGTGGTGTCAACTAAGTACTGCGAAACGGGATTAAATCAAGAACACCACTGCTAGAGTGGCGATATTCGTGGTCACTCACTATAAAAATTGAAAGCTAAGAAGCTTGTTCCCAAAAGTTATTGAAGTGCTCCAATATGTTGAAAGAGAAGGTACCACTGATGCCAAGTAACGTCAAGCTCGTGGGCCTCATGGATTATCTCAGGATTTTGACTGGTGTTCACTGCCTTGAAGTTAATGTGCTTATATTAGGACATACAAATTCTTTGTCATTGGCATTAAAACAAAAGATACAAGGCATTCTTAGAGGCTATGTCAGAGGTGCAGTTAACAAAACAGAAGTTTTAGCAATTAGAAGATGCTGTGTAAGTGCAATCAAGCCCTAATTGTGGGTTTTGGTGATAATGACCACACGATTAGAGGACTAATGAGATTTACAAAGTTGATAAGCAGGTTATGTTAAGAAAGGATGGTGTATATGCGTTGGTGGACCCCTCACACTACATTTCGTCGGTTCCGAACTCAAAGCGCTTCAAGGATTCTATTTTTGATTACTTGAGTCTAGGAATGCCGTACTATAAAGGGGGAATGCAAATTCATTGATATGGCTGAATGATATGTGCTCAAACCAACCCAAACCATCCACATTTCCAACCAAAGACAGCTGCACTTAACTCAGATTTATACCTGTCTGCTTGGTAGGGCGCGGCAGTGCCGCTCTAGGCGCGGCAGTGCCGGGCCGCGGCACTGCCGGGCTGAGGCCGGCACTGCCGCGACTTAAACTGCCCGTTGGATGGCAGAGGGTATTTACATCACCCCCTCTGCCCCCCAACGGTCATCCACGACCAGAACACTCCACCTACCTCCAGACAAGCTCCCTCTCTCCATTGAAGGCCCTCCAAGCTCCCAACCACCAAAATCTTCATTCCCATTGATTCCAAGTGGTTGAGAGGCTAAAACCTTCACCAAAGAGGAGCCCTAGCTGAGATCTACTGCCTAGAGCACTTGATTTGAGCCATAGCCGGTGGATTTGCTTCTATTACTCTTGGGTCTTGGAACCTAGCCTAGCCGGCTAGGCGTCGCCCTAGAGCCTTGCCAACTTGTGTGGCGGCCTAGGGAGGTTTGTAATCACTTGTGCAGCTAGTAAGATTACCCCTCATCTCAAGGATTTGGTTCCTTGACTTGAGAACGAGGTTGAGTTGCAAAGCTCATGACCTAAGTGGTCAACCTCAACAACGTGGAGGTAGGCAAGCCTTGGTGGCGAGCTGAACCACGGGATAAATCACTTGTCTCGCGTGCTTGCTTAGTTTCATTCTCTATGTTCATGAGCTTGTGTGTATATTCTAGGGTTTGGCTCGATCTACTCTATCTTTCATATTTGGCTTGGAGTAGTTGTTTCTGCTGGTTATATAGCCTATTGTTACATTCCTATTCATATAGAATCTGCAGATTGTGGTTAGATTTCGAATTGCAGCTTCTGGTCTTCATCTGCGGGCAGTACGCGCTGAGGCCGGCAGTGCCGGGGAGCGGCAGTGCCGGGCACAGGGCGGTAGTGCCGGGCCTATCTAATTGGTTTTTAAGCTGTGATTTTTGACAGGCCTATTCACCCCCCCCTCTAGGCCACACAGGTCCTTACAAGTGGTATCGGAGCCTGGTCTCTCAGCAGCACTTAACCGTGCGAGAGTATGGCCACTGACGGAGGGTGATGCTAGTGTTGTGCAACCCAAACCCTTTGAAGATCCGGATGTGCACACCACTAGCAGCAGCGAGAGTATCTCCACAGCTAGCGGAAGGACACTTCCACAATTGGTTGTGTCGGCCGGAGAGCTCGCAAGGCGAAAGGAAGAAAGAAGGTTGAGAAGAGAAGCTAGAGCCAAAGCAAAAGAAGATGCAGCAGCTCTCAAAGCAAAGGAAGACAAGGCTCAAAGAAGAGAAGAAAGAAAGATTAGAAGAGAAGAAAGAGCCAAGAGAAGAGAAGAGAAGAAGAAGATGGAAGAGCTTAAAGCAAAGAAGAGTGTGCTTGAGTGAAGACTCAAGTAGCACCGAAGATGGCGATGATGACATCTCCTATCATCACAAGGATGACAAGAAGAAGAAGGAGGAGACCAAGGAGACATACAAAGCCGTATCCTACACTTATTCTTCTATGTCTAACCATGATTCTAGGCCTCTCATTAATGTACCCGCGGGCAAGTTGCCTCGTTTCGACGGGACCAACTTTGCCAAGTGGAAGCACATTATGAAGACCTATCTTATTGGTCTCCATCCAGGAATTTGGGAGATAGTGCACAATGGACTTGAAGCACCGGTTGACCCAAAGAACCCCACTCAAGATGAGTTCCGCAACATTCATCTCAATGCCCAAGCAACTAGTGTGCTACTTAGTGCCTTGGATGGTGATGAGTACAACAAGGTCATGGGAGTTGAAGTTGCAAAAAGATTTGGGACACATTGCATATTGCTCATGAAGGGGTTGATAAAGTGAGGCAATCCAAGATTGATTTGTTGATGGCCAAGCTCAACCGGTTTGTGATTTGTGATGGTGAAGGCCCTCAAGAGATGTTTGATAGGTTGATGGTCATGTTGGCAAGATTAGAGGACTAGGTGGAAACGAAATCAATGATCACAAGGTAGTGAAGATTATGTTGGAAGCTTACTCACCAAGAAATGAGACCGTGGTGACATTGATTAGAGACAAGAAGAAATTTGAAAAGTTCACACCTAGTGATGTGCTTGGGAGGATCTTATCACTTTTGATAGTGCAAGAGAGGAAGCGAATGCAAGAAGGAAGTTGGGAGAGTTGCAAGCAGGCTAAGAGGGGATGAAGATCAAGGAAGTAGCACTCAAGCAAGCAAGCCAACAAACAAAGCAAGCAACATCAAGCAAGCCAAATTCAAGCAAACAAGCCTCTACAAGCAAGCCCAAGCAACAAAAGAAGAAAATAGAGGTGAGGACAGCACATCATCCTCTTGCAAAAGTGAGAGTGATAGTGAAGAATTTGAGAAGATTAATGATATAGCCCTATTCATGAGAAGATACCGCAAGGGGCTCAAGAAAGAAGGATACAAGTTGTGAAGAGGAAGTTTCCCAACAAGAGAAGAGAACTTGCTACAATTGTGGTAGCACCGAGCACTTCATTGCTCATTGCCCAAATGAGAAGAAAGACAACAAGGGCAAGAAAGATGACAAAGCCACTTACAAGAAGCACAACAAGAGGTACATGGGAGAAGCTCACATTGGACATGAATGGGACTCAACGGTACAAACCTCAAGTGAAGAAGATGAGAAGATGGCAACCATTGCATTCCAAAAGCCATCTCCTTCACCAAGGTTATTCAACAACTTGTCCGATGATGATGACAACTCCCACACTTGCCTCATGGCCAAGAAAGAGAAGGTGAAAAAGACTCGTACTTCCAAACCTTCTCTTCCACTTAGTGACATCTCTAGTAGTGAGTGAACTAGTGACTCTTCTAGTGATGATAGCTCTAGTGATGAAGAGATAAACATGATAACAAAGAACTTAGATAAGAAAACCAAACTCTTTATCACTAAGCTAATGGAGGAACTAGAGGGTGTACAAGCCGAGCTAGCAATAAGTGAGGATGCTCTTATCAAGCAAGAGGATCTCTATATTGCTTGCAAGGAAGCTCTTGCATTAGAGAGAAGTGAGTTGGATGTCTTGCATGAGGCCTTGGCCAAAGAGCAAGATGAACATGCTTCCCTAAAGAAGGCTCATGTTGAACTCAAGAAAAAGTATTGTGACTTGGATGAAAAGCACAAGGAACTTGAGCTGCAATATAACCTTCTTTGGGAAAGCAACTCAACTCTCCCTAAGGCAAATGTCACTTCTATTCCCTCCACTAGTGAAGGTTGTGGAAAATGCTATAATCTTGATTTGAATGTCTATTCCACTAACCTTGCAAACATGGAGGTCATGAGAAAAGAAATAGCAAGATTGACAAGTGTTATTGCAAGTGGTTGTGTCAAGGCTACTACAAGTGCTAGTGAGAAGACCCAAAGCAAGAACATGCCCAAGTTCAAGAACGGAAGACGTCCTTTCATAAAGGATGGGTTGGGGCATGTAAAGGGAGGCAAAACAAATGGAAGGAAGAAGGTGAATGGCTATGAGTGTGTGAGAGATTTGAGAAGAAGGGTTACATTGGTACAGTTCAGCCTGCACAGACCGCGGCAGTGCCGCGCCAGAAGGCGGCAGTGCCGGGCCCCGGCAGTGCCGCCCCCAGGCCGGCAGTGCCGCGCCCCAAGAAAGGGAAGGCTACCAGTTCCTCTTCTGCTCAGTCTCACACACAGCCCAAGCAGATGCCAAATCAGAAGCAAGGGTCTCAGAAACCAAAGGAGTCTATTTGGGTAACCAAGAACAAGTTCATGCATCAACCCAAGATAGAAGCTCCAAGAATGAGCATGTCCTCTTGTTACTATTTAGGACACAACAACAGTGGTAAAGTTGTTGCAAAGTATGTTGGTAATGACAAGAGGGCAGCCGACAAGTTTATTTGGGTTCCTAAGATACTTGTGACTAACTTGCAAGGCCCCAATATCAATTGGGGACCTAAACCAAGGAACTAAACTTGTTTTGCAGGCATACTCCTCCGGTGGATCAAGTTGGGTGCTTGATAGCGGATGTACAAATCATATGACCGGAGAAAGGAGTATGTTTTCATCATATTCCCCAACTACAAATGCAAGTGAGAATATCATATTTGGTGATAACTCCAAGGGGGATGTGCTAGGTCTTGGTAAAGTTGCTATCACACTTGAACATTCAATTACTAATGTCTTACATGTTGATTCGTTAAGTTACAATTTGTTGTCCGTTTCGCAATTGTGTGGAATGGGTTTCAATTGTCTCTTTACGGATGAGGGTGTGGAAGTCTTTAGAAGGGAGGATTCCTCTATTGTCTTTACGGGTCGTTTGAAAGGGAAGCTTTACTTAGTTGACTTCAACAAAAGTGAAGCTAAACTTGAGACTTGTTTAGTGGCAAAATCTAGCATGGGTTGGTTATGGCACCGCCGACTAGCTCATGTTGGGATGAGGAACTTGGCCAAACTTCAAAAAGACAACCACATCCTAGGACTAACCAATGTTCATTTTGAGAAAGACAGAGTATGTGGAGCTTGCCAAGCCGGAAAGCAAGTAGGCGTACCTCACCCACCAAAGAGCTACGACACGAACTACTCATCCATTGGAGTTGATTCACAGTGGATCTCTTTGGACCGGTTGCCCTACCTTAGCATCGGCGGTAACAAACATGGTCTTGTTATTGTTGATGACTATTCTCGTTTCACTTGGGTATTCTTTTTGCATGATAAAAGTGTAGTGCAAGAGAATGTGAAGAGTGTTGTAACCAAGAGCTCAAAGGGAATTCGGTTTCAATATCAAAGAGGGTTCGTAGTGACAACGGAACCGAATTCCGAAACACCCAAGTGGAAGAGTTACTTGATGAAGAGGGCATCAAGCATGAGTTCTCAGTGCCCTATACCCCTCAACAAAAATGGTGTGGTGGAGAGGAAGAATAGAACGCTCATTGACATGGCAAGGACATGCTAGATGAGTACAAGACGCCGGACATCTTTTGGGCCGAAGCCGTCAACACCGCTTGCCATGCAATCAACCGCCTCTACCTCCACAAGAGAAGAGAGAAGACATCCTATGAGCTGCTCACCGGTAACAAGCCAAAGGTGTCTTACTTTAGAGTATTTGGGTGCAAATGTTTCATCTTGAACAAGAAACCCAAAGCCTCTAATTTGCATCTAAAGTAGATGATGGTTTTCTTCTCGGTTATGGATCAAACGAGCATGCCTATCGTGTTTTCACAAGGCCTCCGGCAAGGTTGAAATAGCGATAGACGTGACTTTGATGAAACTAATGGCTCTCAAGTAGAGCAAGTTGATGAAGTTGTTGTAGGTAATGAGGAACCTCCTTGTGAAGCAATCAAGCAGCTAGCCATTGGTGATATAAGACCACAGGAACAGCAGGCTACAGATCAGGAAGGTCCTCAAGCTGAAGCTTCTGCTGGGAACTGATCAGATACAGTCCCGGCAGTGCCGGGCCAGACCCGGCAGTGCCGGACCCCGGCAGTGCCGCGCGGAGCCAAGCAGTGCCGGGCACACCCAGAGCAGCTGCAGCAACTCCACTTCATGGAGTGAACCTACAACCCATCTTCGAGCAAGATGAAGAAGAGAAGCCGAAGATGAACCAGAACCCATCGATCATCCAAGACTCAAGCAAACTATTCAACGAGACCACCCCGTTGACAATATTCTTGGGAGTCTACGAAAGGGGGTAACGACACGCTCTCATTTGGCAAATTTCTGTCATATTACTCGTTTGTCTCCTCTTTGGAACCTCTCAAGGTAGAGAAGCCCTGGATGATCCGGATTGGGTGATGGCCATGCAAGAAGAGCTCAACAACTTCGAGCGCAATCAAGTATGGTCACTCGTGGAAAGACCAAATACCAATGTCATTGGAACCAATGGGTCTTTCGCAACAAGCAAGATGAAGAAGGTGTGGTGACAAGAACAGGCAAGATTGGTAGCTCAAGGGTTTACACAAGTAGAGGGCCTGGACTTTGAAGAACATATGCACCGGTTGCAAGACTTGAAGCCATTCGGATTCTTCTAGCCTATGCAGCCCATCATGAATTCAAGCTATATCAAATGGATGTGAAGAGTGCATTCCTCAATGGCCCTATACAAGAGTTGGTATATGTCGAGCAACCACCGGGCTTTGAAGATCCCACGTTTCCCAACCACGTCTTCAAACTCCGAAAGGCGCTCTATGGGCTTAAGCAAGCACCTAGAGCATGGTATGAATGCCTTAAGGAATTCTTGCTCAAACAAGGCTTTGAAATAGGCAAAGCCGATCCTACTCTCTTCACTCATAAAGTCAATGAGATATCTTTGTGTGCCAAATATATGTCGATGACATAATATTTGGTAGTACTAACAAATCCTTTTGTGATGAGTTTAGTAGGATCATGACTAAAATTTGAGATGTCTATGATGGGTGAGCTCAAGTTTCTTCCTGGGTTTCAAATCAAGCAATTGAAGGAAGGGACCTTTCTTTGCCAAACCAAGTACACCCATGATATGCTAAAGAAGTTTGACATGGTGAACGCTAAGCCTATCAAAACGCCCATGCCAACTAATGGACATCTTGATCTTGATAAGGAAGGAAAAGCTGTGGACATCAAGGTATATCGTTCCATGATTGGCTCCCTCCTTTACTTATGCGCATCTAGGCCCGATATTATGCTTAGTGTGTGCATGTGTGCTAGATTTCAAGCTAACCCAAAAGAGTGTCACTTAGTGGCCGTTAAGAGATCTTGAGATATCTAGTTCACACTCCCAACTTTGGCTTGTGGTATCCTAAGGGCTCCAAGTTTGATCTACTTGGCTATTCGGATTCCGATTACGCCGGTTGCAAGGTAGATCGAAAAAGCACTTCGGGGACATGTCAATTCCTTGGACGCTCCTTAGTGTCTTGGAGTTCTAAAAGCAAAATTGTGTAGCCCTATCCACAGCCGAGGCCGAGTATGTTGCAGCAGGTGCATGTTGTGCGCAACTACTTTGGATGAGGCAACCCCTTCGTGATTTCGGATGTCAATTTACTCATATCCCACTCTTGTGTGACAATGAAAGTGCCATAAAACTTGCAAACACCCAGTGAGTCACTCAAGAACCAAACACATAGACATCCGGCATCACTTCTTGAGAGATCATGAGTCAAAGGAGATATCGCCATCAAACATGTGAGCACCGACAACAACTAGCCGATATCTTCACTAAGCCTCTAGATGAGTCAAGGTTTTGTGCTTTAAGGAGTGAACTAAATATACTTGACTCTCGTAACTTAGTTTGAAACCTAGCATGCTTGATTGATCACTAGTTCGACCTAGGTAAAACAAATTTCAAAACTTTAATATTGTGTTTCAAAATCTTTGAAAGAAACTTGCTTGGTATGACCATTGTTCTGTATTGATTACTTGCTGCTGGTCATATCATGCATGAGGTACCTGTCCACTCCAAGAATAAGCTGTAGTATACGAGAATAACTCTCTCTGTTGGTAACAGGCCGGCAGTGCCGGGCCAGGCGCGGAAGTGCCGGGCCCCGGCAGTGCCGCGCCAGGCGCGGTAGTGCCGCGACTTACTGATTCGGCTGAATCAGTCTGTTACCGAGTGGGGCCACTGGGAAAACCTTCCTATTCTACCCGTGACCCCCTCTCTCTCTCTCTCCCGTGCCTTCTCTTCCCCTCTCTCTCTCTCGGGCGAAAAGGGCGACCGCAGCCTCTTCTCACCGACCGGCCGTCCCCGGCACTTCCGGCCACCGGAGGTGCTGCTCAGGATCCTCGTCGGTGCTGCTCCGTTCTCCTCTTCTCCAAGGGTCTCCTTCCCTCTCCTTCATCTCAAGGTGAATGGTGCAAAATCCCTAACCCTAAGTTTTTTTTCCCCGATTTGTAAAATGCGGCCATGGGTTTGTATTTAGAGGTTTGTAGAAGGGTTTTGTAGATGATAGGGAAGTGGTAGAGATGATGTATGTGGTGTTCCTTGGCTCAATCCGGCCTGCCTGCGCGGCAGTGCCGCGTTCTGCGCGGCAGTGCCGGGCCCCGGCAGTGCCGCTCCCAGAGCGGCATTGCCGGACCATGAGCAGGGGATTTGATCCAGTAACACCTTATCCATCAAATCTATCGCCTCACTATAACCTACCAGCCTTATGCAGTCTTCTAATCCCAGTTTCCATGTTTAGATGTCGGGCGGAGGTGATGATGAGAGGAGGATCAGAAAGGATGGATCCACTCAGGGGGGAGCAAGCAGCCACCCGTTCTTGGGTGCTCGCTCCCAAGGAGGCATTTCAGCTAGGCAGCAGATACGAGACGAGATCCGTCTCCAGATGCAGGGTCCGTCAGATCAGGGAAGACCTTTACCCTGCCCTCCCGAGCACCTAGCAGAGGTCAGCAGAGACCACATCCACCCTATGAGGAGGATGTTTTGGAGAGGGTACCCAGGACCCAGGCCCAGACAGGTGGTGTCCTACCACCAGCATTTCTCGTCATTGAAGGCACAGCGTCAGCAAAATCCCTACATGCTCCAAGGACATGGGCATTGACTACAGGTTCTGGAATGAATTTCATTCAATTTCTACCGTTCAGTCCTGTTCAATGCCAAAAAGTCCAAGATTCTAAGTATGAGATATGTAGATTGGAGCATCTTGAGGCCAAGACTGACAGTGAGATCAACAGGGTGATAGCTGCATGCAAGAGAAGAAATATTTATGATTTGATGGGTTTCCAGTACAACTGGAATGTGGAGATCATTTCTCAGTTTCATGCCACTCTATATGTTTAAATATGCTGGAGGAGATGCACGGATGACCGAGGGTCGCCACTACAAGGTCACCTATGAGACCTTTAGTAGGATCCTTGGCTTGGGCAGCGATGACAGGCAGTTGGATAACCTGCATGATGAGAGGACGCTGACAGACAGTGAGATTGCCCACTTATATGATGATCCTAGCAAGGCTGATGGGTTGGTGAAGGGGCTGAAACCTTTCTACTTCTACTACATGCTCAACAACCTTTTCAGACAGACGCTCAACCCAAAGTGGGCTCGCACTCCAATTTATATGGATATGGCAGGAACATGTTGGCTAGGATGGCCCCTCAGGCTACTCCCTTTTCTATATCCAGCTTCATTTGGACCGAGCTCAGGTTGCAGCAGAGGATGCTAGGAAGGCGGTTCTATATGCACCTTATATCATGTTTATGATTGAGATGGTCTCCGGACATTCTTTTGTTAAGGATGGGTTGCATGAGCCGTACAGGGCTGAGAAGAAGAAGGCGGCCCAGGAGGTTCAGCAGGGCAGCAGCTAGTGACAGGCCTGAGAGCTCTCGCCCTTCCTATCAGAGGAAGAAGAAGAGCAAGCTAGCACGATGGATCAAGGCCATCTTTTCTATCCTGCACCTACGCAGCCGAGACGGCACACCAGGCGCTTGTTGAGCAGCGCGCAGAGCGAGAGCGGGCGGGACGTTCGCCGTTACCTCCACCCCCCGCTCTCCACCTCGCTTTGACCTCTCCAGTCTTGAGTCCGACGACTTAGATGATGATGACGAGGAGGAGGAGCAGGAGGAGATAGTGCCATGCCACCTCGTCGGTCTTCACGTGCCTCCGCCTCGACCCGCTACACCAGTACCACCCACCGTCAGGGCAAGGCCGTGGTAGAGTCCGATGACGACGACGACGATGATGATGAGGAGGAAGAAGAAGAAGTTCAGTGGGACACGATAGCTTCGGATGATGATTGAGTGCTTGGACACTCTTCTCTTCTCTCTTTCTCTCTTTTTGGTGACTTGTTGCCAAAGGGGAGAAGTAGGTGAAGAGAAGGGGGTACAACACTTTTTCAGCTTTTCATGTCCCCTTCTTTAGTTGTAGTTGTGAGATGAGAGAGTTGGACCGTTTAAACTCTATTTCTGTAATATACTCTATCGTACTATTTCGTATGCTTGGATGTGGACATGTATCTTTTACCTGCTTTATTTAGTTTGTGCTATCTTGTTTAGATCAGTTTGATATATGCTTTGTGGTTTTATATATTGTCCGCTGCGTTTGCTGACTGTTGCCTGAGCGGCAGTGCCGCTCCAGGGCCGGCAGTGCCGGCCCCGGCAGTGCCGCCTCCAGAGCGGCAGTGCCGCTCTGGCAAAACAGCAAACACCTCTGATGTGCTTAAACTGTCATTCGCATCACCTTATATTATTGACACAGTTTAATTGCACCCCACAAAGCTATCAGATGTGAAACTGAACCTATATTCCACTTATATGTGAATGTTGGCCTTTTATGCCAATTTGAGAATTCAGCTCTCATTCACACATTTAGGGGAGGTTTCACACCTAAGCTTCAAAATCTCAGTTTTATACCCTTCTCTTGTAAGCTCTAATTGTGTTTCATCAATCACCAAAAAGGGGAGATTGTAAGTGCAATCAAGCCCTAATTGTGGGTTTTGGTGATAATGACCACACGATTAGAGGACTAATGAGATTTACAAAGTTGATAAGCAGGTTATGTTAAGAAAGGATGGTGTATATGCGTTGGTGGACCCTCTCACACTACATTTCGTCGGTTCCGAACTCAAAGCGCTTCAAGGATATTCTATTTTTGATTACTTGAGTCTAGGAATGCCGTACTATAAAGGGGAATGCAAATTCATTGATATGGCTGAATGATATGTGCTCAAACCAACCCAAACCATCCACATTTCCAACCAAAGACAGCTGCACTTAACTCAGATTTATACTGTCTGCTTGGTAGGCGCGGCAGTGCCGCTCTAGGCGCGGCAGTGCCGGCCGCGGCACTGCCGGGCTGAGGCCGGCACTTGCCGCGACTTAAACTGCCCGTTGGATGGCAGAGGGTATTTACATCACCCCCTCTGCCCCCCAACGTTCATCCACGACCAGAACACTCCACCTACCTCCAGACAAGCTCCCTCTCTCCATTGAAGCCCTCCAAGCTCCCAACCACCAAAATCTTCATTCCCATTGATTCCAAGTGGTTGAGAGGCTAAAACCTTCACCAAAGAGGAGCCCTAGCTGAGATCTACTGCCTAGAGCACTTGATTTGAGCCATAGCCGGTGGATTTGCTTCTATTACTCTTGGGTTCTTGGAACCCTAGCCGGCTAGGCGTCGCCCTAGAGCCTTGCCACTTGTGTGGCGGCCTAGGGAGGTTTGTAATCACTTGTGCAGCTAGTAAGATTACCCCTCATCTCAAGGATTTGTTTCTTGACTTGAGAACGAGTTGAGTTGCAAAAGCTCATGACCTAAGTGGTCAACCTCAACAACGTGGAGGTAGGCAAGCCTTGGTGGCGAGCTGAACCACGGGATAAATCACTTGTCTCGCGTGCTTGCTTAGTTTCATTCTCTATGTTCATGAGCTTGTGATATATTCTAGGGTTTGGCTCGATCTACTCTATCTTTCATATTTGGCTTGGAGTTTGTTTCTGCTGGTTTATATAGCCTATTGTTACATTCCTATTCATATAGAATCTGCAGATTGTGGTTAGATTTCGAATTGCAGCTTCTGGTCTTCATCTGCGCGGCAGTACCGCGCTGAGGCCGGCAGTGCCGGGGAGCGGCAGTGCCGGGCACAGGGCGGTAGTGCCGGCCTATCTAATTTGTTTTTAAGCTGTGATTTTTGACAGGCCTATTCACCCCCCCCCCTCTAGGCCACACAGGTCCTTACAGAAAGTTGGCCTGTTCAGTGTGTTTCTCTCGTAGCAAAGTCATACCGGACATGTCCGGTATGCATACCGGACATGTCCGGTATGAGCTGACTCAGCCAACGGCTAGAAAACGGCTAGTTTCGAGTGTGGGCTTATAAATACCCCCAAGCCTCCACCTTTGGAGGCTGCTGATTCTACTGGTTCCCACACTCATTCTAAGCCCTTCAAAACACTTTCCAACCCTCTCTTAGTGAGTGATTGTCCTCTAATTGCCAAATCCATTTGTGGGTTGAGATAGATTCAAAATTAGAGAGCAAGCCATCTCTTGAGCACTTGTGCAAATCGTCGATCTTGTTGTGCGCATTCGTTACTCTTGGACTCTACGGTCCTAGACGGTTAGGCGTCGCCGTTGAGCACCCAAGAGATTTGTGAAGTGCCTCGGAAAGTTTGTAAAGTTCGATCTCTCCTCAAAAGAGATCAACTAGTGGAAGGAGCATTGCGGGTGAAATAAACCGCGGCTAGAGTGACCCGTGGTGTCCTCTAGAGCCCACCTTTGTGGTAGCTCGCAGCCGGCTCAACGGAGAGTAGGACTCGAGGGGGTGCCGAACTTCGGTGAAACAAATACCGTGTCTTTCCTTTGTGCTTTACTTTCGGCTATTGTTATTCTTCGTTGTGCTAGTTGTTTTGCAAGCAATCAGTTCTATATATATGCATCATACATAGTGATTGCAGGTTGTGTGAGAAATTGGAGAAGAAAAGGAGCAGTCCTGCTCAACCCGACCATACCGGACTTGTCCGGTATTGATACCGGACATGTCCGGTATTTGTTGACTGCGCCCAATTTGTTTATCGTTTGATCTAATCTTTGTGGTGCAGGGTGTTAGCTTCTAGGTGTACAAAATACTTGACATATACTTTGTGTGATCTCTTAAGGGGTTGTTTTACTCCGATTGGGAGTTTCCAAGTAATTGGAAACTCACATACTAATTGCTTCCGCATTATAAGTTGTAAATTTTCAGAAAAGCCTATTCACCCCCCTCTAGGTGACACCTTAGGTCCTTTCACTCCCGCTTCACGATCCGCGGGCCTCTAAGTGTGTCGCGCGAGGGCCATGTTTTCGTGTCGATAACTGTTAGAGAAGAGAAGCTTTGGGTGCCCAGCCCTTTCACTGTGTGTGACCGAAACTGTGAATTGAGTCTTTGATTTAGGTCTTCACTTTTGGAGATAGTCTACCGTGCATCTGAGAATCTTGAGATTTAGTCTCACTTTGGATTTGATTTAGTTCTAATAGTTAAAGGAGACGTCCTGTTTTGGTGGGCCCCTAGGTGTCAGTGTGGGTGGGCCATCCGACATGCACACAGGAAGATCAAGTAGCCACTTTCAAAAGACAAACTTTAACTCACTAGTCACCGTTCATCCCTAACATTTGTGCCGTCTCTAGGGGCCTGTGTCGTCTCTCAGAAGCCTCGTGCTGTACTTCTTCCCAACCCTCCACGTCGTCCCCGCCGGCCCCCTGCCCCTCTCCTCGGCGCTCTCGCCGGTGGTATGGGCAGGAGAGCCGGCTCCCTGCCCACCTCCACCTCCTTCCCTCCTCCTCTCCTTCCCCTGCTAGCTATTCCAAGCTTACCTTTCCAATGAGCACCGACGAAGCCCATCTTTGGAGTTGTGATCGACCTCGGCCTCCTCCGTGGCGCGGGTGCGGCCTCGGCTCCAGCCTCCAGCGGCCTCGTTCGGGAAGCTGCTCGACCGTTCGCACCGTCGCCTGGGGGGCGTGCACCCGGCCGTGGCTGAGCCCAGCCGACCGTCTCGGTTCCAGGCTTCGCTTCGAGTCCGGCACCGCAGCTTCAATCCACCTCGACTGTCGCGCCGGGCGCAGGTCCCTCCGACCCGTCACGGCATCAGCGGGCGACTAACAAGTTGGCCAGTAACGGTCTCAGGCGCTGAGTGATGTGGGTGGGGATTGCTGGGCTCGGCCCTGCCGACTGCCGCTGGCGTGATGGGTCGCTTTTGGCCGCCGCGCTTGGCTTGGTTCCGCCGAGCCCTAGCGGGCCGCGTGTTGGCACGAGATCTCGTTCCTGCTAAAAGCCCTAGTTTGGTTTGATTAATGAATGAACCTATTTGGTCTAATCCTATTGCTAAGCATGTGTGTAGCTTATGAGGAAGGATTAAGACCAAGCCAAGTGGTGGAGCTAGCAAGATGGCAACCATGGAGGAAGGTGTTGGCCATATGCATCTCAAGTGATCAAGTGCTCTACCTTTGGTGAATCACGAGAAGAAGAGAAAAGATGGAGCAAAGAAGCCCGAAGGCAAAGGTATAACCTATAGGGCTCCTCTGTTTTAAGTGATCACGATACTTAGCGAGTGTGATCACATTTAGGATACATCCGTACTATGTTAGAGGAGATTATTCACGGCTTCTATGTCGGTGTTCAAGTGCCACTAGGGTTTCTCTAACATATCGATGCTATAGACCTAGTGAGTGACTAACAAACCCTTGATAAATGCTTTTTCAAATGCTAACACACGTGCACAAGTGTTGAAACACTTTGGTGATGGCACATGGGAGCAGGGTAGAAGTTAGAAAGCGAAGGGTGCTGAGTTTCAGCATCGGACGCTGCACGGGGCAATCGGACGCTGGTCGAGCGTCCGTGGTAAACCCTAGGTTCTTGTCAGAAGCTAAAGAGCATCGGACGCTGGCAACGGACGCTGAGGAAAACATTGTTGCAGAGTCCGATGCAGGTGACGTGGCGCGAGCGTGCTTTCCAGGAGCAAAATCGACGCTGGCCTGCGTCCGATGCAGAACCATCAGACGCGTCCAATGTGTTTGGCCCTCTCTGGAACCTTTCTGTTGTGTCATCAGACGCAGGGTTTGAGCGTCCGATGTGGAGTGCCAGCGCATCCGATGTGGCGCTGAAAAAGGGCTAAATCATGCAGCGGCATCGGAGCGTCCGATGCTAGGCATCGGCGCGTCCGATGTCACATTAACCGTGGCGCGAAGTGATATGACCGTTGGGATCTACGGGCAGATTTCATATCAGGGGGACACGTGGCTCCATCCGGAGCATTGGACGCTGGGGCAGCGTCCTATGGTTGATCATCGGCGCGTCCGATGACCCCGATTCTAGCCCAACGGCTAGGCCGACTTGTGTGGCCTATTTAAGGGGCTTGCCGACTCATATGGACTCACTCTTGCACATTTTGATTCCTAAGCATTCTAGTGATGAGCTTTGGCAAGCCTCCCAACTCATCTCCCAAGTTGATTTGATCAAACCAAGTGAGATTGAGTGATCTAGTGCGGTGAATTTGAAAGAGTTCAATCTAGTGGCACTAGTTCTTTGCATCGACATTGAGTTTTCTTGTTACTCTTGGCATTTGCCGGTGCCTAGACGGCTTGGAGGTGAGAGGTGGTTGATTGGCAAGATTGGTGATTGTTCTTGGCCACCACCGTTCGTGATTGTGAGAGGTTTTGGAGCCTCACCTCGCCGGAGCGGCAAGAGGCATCCTTAGTGGATTGCTCTGTTACCGAGCTACCTCACTAGTGGTAGATTCTTGTAGCGCTCTTAGTGAGCTTGGCTGCGCCGATTAGCCACCGGATCACCTAGTGTTGGTCGACACAATGGGGAGTAGCGTGCCGGCAAGCACGTGAACCTCGGGATAAATCTTGGTGTCCCGTGTGCTCATTGTGATTGATTCTACATCTTGGTGATTGGTCTCCATATTCATATTGTTGGTGATTGGCATCACAAGTGGATTTCACCGGTGATTGGCTCTCTACTAGACGATCCCGAAGGCTCGGTGAAACCACTTCTTTCTAACTCATTTACTTTGTGTATTTACTTGAGCTATTTCATTTGTGTAGACATCATCTCTTGTATATCTTGTGTCATATACTTTGTGTAGTAGCTAATGTGTTAGATTGCTTAGTTTATCTATTGCACATACTTGTCACATATATTTTCACATATATCATACTTGTGCTAGAGCTGATGTTTTATTTCGCATAAGATTTAGCTCTAGTTGTTTGTGTGACATAGTCTTATTAGGTAGAATTGTTGGATAGGTGGCTTGCAACACACTATTAGGCTAGCGCAAAAAGCTTCACCATTTGTTATACTAATAGTGTTTGCCTAAGTAATTTTGTAGATTTTTAATTAGGCTATTCACCCTCCCTCTAGCCAATTTGGACCTTTCAAGTGGTATCGGAGCCGTGGTCACCGTTTGTTTGAGGCTTAACATCCTCCGGTGTTAAAATGGCTCAAATCAACTATATGAGGAACCACCACATTTTGACGGCACCAACTTTGATTGTTGGAAAAGGAAGATGTGTGCATTCACAAGAGGAATGAATAGAAAGATTTGGGAAGTGATTGAACATGATTTTGCGGTTATTGATCCCGCAAGTCTAACTCCAAGAGAAGAAGAAAAGCTACAATGGAATGATGTGACCATCAACTTGTTCTATGAAGCATTTGATACAAAAGTCTTTGAGCAAATCAAGGATCTTGAAAGAGCAAGTGAGATATGGGAAAGATTGAAGAAACATATGAAGGCACCAAGGCGGTCAAGGGTGCCAAGCTATTTATCCTCAAGGACAAGCTTGCCATTATCAAAATGCAAGATGATGAAAGCATACCGGAGATGTGTTCACCGGTTGCAAGTCATTATCAATGATTTGAAGGCCTTGGAGAGAAGATAGAGGACAAGGACTTTTCTCACAAGTTCTTGAGATGCTTACCACCAGGTTTGATACTTTGGTACCATCCTAGTGAGAGAAGGATTGGATACGGTAACCCCAAACCAAGTACTAGGTGATGTGGTCACACAAGACACATACCGTGTGGAAAGGGATGGGGGAGCCCAAGAAGAAGAGAAGAAGAAGACCGTGGCATTCAAGGCATTCATCCTCCAAGGGCAAGAGCAAGGGCAAAGCAAAGAAGGGGAGGAAATGATGATGAAGCAAGCTCAAGTGGTTGTGAGATAGATGATGAAGAAATGACTCTATTTGTCAAGAGATTTGGCAAGTTCATGAAGAAGAAAGGCTATGGAGCAAGAAAGAGAAGAGATGGAATCAAAAGCACAACTAAAAGGTGCTATAGATGCAAGAGCAAGGATCACTTCATTGCGGATTGTCCATATTCTAGTGATGAAGATGATGATCATAAGAAGAGCAAGAAGAAAGACAAGAAGGAAAAAAGGAAAAGAAGAGAAGAAGAAGGAAAGAAGAAGGGTGGTTCCTATGTTGTGACATGGGATAGTGATGCTTCCTCAAGCAATGATGATGATTCTAGTGATGATGAGAGGAAGACCACCAAGAAGAGGGCTATGGCTAGTCTTGCTATCTCAAGCAAGCCTTCTATCTTCAACACTCCATCGACATGCTTCATGGCTAAGTCCACTAAGGTATCATCCGATGAGAGTGAAAGTGAGAGTGAGAGTGATGATGATGAGGAGTACTCAAAGGAGGACCATGAGCATGCTACAAGATGCTCACTCTTACATTGAGACTAAGAGGAAGGAGTGCAAAGAATTGCGCAAGGCCAACAAGGCACTTGAGCAATCCTTTGATGAGCTCAAGTCCACTCATGAGAGGCTAGAGGAAGCCCATGAGAAGCTTGACCAAGCTCACACTAGGCTTAAGGAAGCCCACTCCTCCCTCCTTGATCAAAGTAAGATTGAGAATGTTGTAGAGACATGCAATGTAGGAGTTACATGTGATATACTTGATGAATCATTCTATGCTCCTATTATTGTTGCTCCCACAATGCATCATCATCATCTAGCTCAACTAAAATGCCTACTTCTACTATTGTGTGATTCATCATTAGTAGTAGAAAATGAGAATCTTAAGAACAAGGTTGTTGAGCTCACTCATGCCATAGGCAATGCCTATGGTGGAGATGCCTGCTTGCTTAAGTGCTTGGGTAGCTAAGGTGTCCACTCAACAAGGAGGGACTTGGCTATACCCCCAAGAAGGGCAAGGCCGCTTTTGCTCCTCACAAGACTAGTTTTGTGAAGAGCAATGGTCGTATTGCTATAATTGCAAGCAATCCGGGCACATAGAGCAAAATTGTTTTAACAAGAACAAGAACAAGAACAATGCTCATATTTCATCTATTAGACTTGATTCTTGTTATATGCTTACAAAGGGCTAATGGTGTGAAGGCTAAGTACATTGGTGCACCCATGGTTGGCCCAAGAAGAAGGCAATTTGGGTGCCCAAGAGCTTGGTGACTAACCTTGGAGGACCCAAAAAGGTTTGGGTACCTAAAAAGATTGATCCCTTTTGTAGGTAACTATAAAGCGGAGGAAGGCATTGGGTGCTTGATAGTGGGTGCACTCAACACATGACCGGAGATGGAAGAATGTTCAAATCAATCAACACTAGTGGCAATGTCATGCAGATTCTATCACATTTGGTGACAACAAGAAAGGCAAGGTCAAAGGCTTGGGCAAGATTGCAATATCCAATGACTTGAGCATCTCCAATGTGCTATTAGTGGAATCTCTCAACTTCAACTTATTGTCCGTGGCACAATTGTGTGACTTGGGTTTCAAGCATATTTGGGGTTGATGATGTGGAGATAGTGAGTGTTGATGGAAGTGACTTGGTGTTCAAAGGATTTAGATATGAGAACCTTTATTTGGTGACTTTGATGCAAGTGAAGCTCAATTGACAACATGCTTATTCACCAAATCAAGTATGGGTTGGCTATGGCATAGGCGCTTGGGACATGTTGGAATGAAGCAACTAAGAGGCTAGTGAAGCATGACATGGTTAGAGGACTAAAAGATGTTCATTTTGAAAAGGACAAGCTTTTTAGTGCATGCCAAATGGGAAAGCAAGTTGGAAACACTCATCCCAACAAAGGAATGATGAGCACTACACATGCACTTGAGTTGTTGCACATGGACTTGTTTGGACCACTACATATGCAAGCATTGGGGGAAACAAGTATGACTTTGTGATAGTGGATGACTATACAAGATACACATAGGTCTTCTTTCTCGTTGACAAGAGTGAAGTGTTTGGATATTCAAAACCTTTTTCAAGAGAAGTCAAAATGAGTTTGATAGAAAAATCAAGAAAGTGAGAAGTGACAATGGAAGTGAGTTTAGAAACACAAGAGTTGATGAGCTATGTGATGATTATGGAATCAACATCAATTCTCGGCCAAGTATACACCTCAATCCAAAGGTAGTTGAAGAAATAATATGACACTCATTGATATGTCAAGATCCATGCTTAGTGAATACAATATGAGTGATTCTTTTTGGGCCGAAGCAATCAACACGGCATGCTATTATAGCAACCGGCTCTATTGTCACCCTCTCTTGAAGAAGACACCATATGAGCTCCTCAATGATAGAAAGCCCAACATTGCATATTTCGGGTCTTTGGGTGCAAGTGCTACATATTGAAGAAGGGCACAAGACTTGGCAAGTTTGAAAAGAAGTGTGATGAAGGGTTCCTACTTGGCTACTCCACTACAAGCAGGCATATAGAGTGTGGAACGACACATCAAGAATAGTTGAAGAAGTCCATGACGTTGAGTTTGATGAAACCAATGGCTCACATGAAGAACAAGACAACCTAGATGATGTGAGAGGAACACAATTGGTGGAAGCTATGAAGAACATGGACATTGGTGATATAAGGCCAAAGCAAGTGATTGACATTGAAGATGACAAAGATCAAGTGCTCTCTCCTCCAACCATGCATGACAATGATATTGCAAGCCTAGTGGTTCTCAAGATCAACAAGATGCTAGTACAAGTGCAAGTGTCCAACCACAACAAGTGCTTCAACCAACACATATTGCAAGAGATCATCCTTTAGATCAAATTGTTGGTGACATAAGAAGAGGTGTGCAAACAAGATCAAGATTGGTTTCATTTTGTGAACACTACTCATTTGTATCATCAATTGAACCAACCAAGATTGATGAAGCTTTGATGGATGTTGATTGGGTAAATGCAATGCATGAAGAGTTGAACAACTTCAACTTCACCCGCAATGATGTTTGGGAGTTAGTGGAAAGACCAAAGAACACAATGTGATTGGCACAAGATGGGTCTTCCAGAACAAGCAAGATGAAGATGGCATAGTTGTAAGGAACAAAGCAGAGTGGTTGCACAAGGGTACACTCAATTGGAAGGCATTGACTTTGGAGAAACCTATGCACCGGTTGCTAGATTGGAGGCCATAAGAATCTTACTTGCATATGCTTGTTCTCATAACATCAAGCTCTATCAAATGGATGTCAAGAGTGCTTTCTCAATGGATTCATCAATGAGCTAGTGTATGTTGAACAACCTCCCGGATTTGAAGATTTGAAGAAGCTCAACCATGTGTACAAGCTCAAGAAGGCACTATATGGGTTGAACAAGCACCAAGAGCATGGTATGAAAGATTGAGGGATTTCTTGTTAGCTAAAGGTTCAAAATGGGAAGGTTGACACCACTCTCTTCACCAAGAAGATTGGAAGTGACTTGTTTGTGTTGCAAATCTATGTGGATGACATTATCTTTGGATCAACCAACCAAGACTTTTGTGAAGAGTTTGGAGATGATGACTAAAGAATTTGAGATGTCTATGATTGGAGAGCTTAGTTACTTCCTTGGTCTACAAATCAAGCAAATGAAGAAAGGCACATTTGTTAGTCAAGGCAAGTACATCAAGGACATGCTCAAGAAGTTTGGGTTAGATGAAGCAAATGCAATTACCACTCCAATGGGCACAAATGGACATTTGGATAGTGACTCTAATGGTGACATGGTAGATCAAAAGCTATATCGGTCAATGATTGGAACCCTACTCTATGTGACCGCATCAAGGCCGGATGTCATGTTTAGTGGTGTATGTGTGCAAGGTTCCAAGCTTCACCAAGAGAAAGTCATTTGAAGGCAACCAAAAGAATATTGAGATATTTGAAGCACACTCCAAATGTTGGACTATGGTATCCCAAGGGCTCTCAATTTGAATTAATTGGATACTCGGATTCCGATTATGCGGGATGCAAGGTGGATAGGAAGAGCACATCGGGCACTTGTCAATTGCTTGGAAGATCACTTGTGTCATGGTCATCAAAGAAGCAAAATAGTGTTGCACTCTCTATCACCGAAGCCGAATACATATCCGCGGGTAGTTGTTGTGCACAATTGCTATGGATGAAAGAAACATTGCAAGATTATGGAGTCAAGTTTGGACAAGTCCCACTGCTATGTGATAATGAGAGCGCCGTCAAAATAGCCACCAACCGGTACAACATTCAAGGACAAAGCACATTGACATAAGGCATCACTTCATTAGAGATCATCAAGCAAAGAAAGACATATCTATTGAGAGTGTGGGCACCGATGATCAACTTGCCGATATCTTCACCAAGCCACTAGATGAGAGAAGGTTTTTGCAAGCTAAGGAATGAATTGAATATCCTAGACTTCTCCAACATGAGTTGAATGCACCCCCACTTATGACATGCCTCTCCTCCAACAAAGCAAAGGTGAAATTGTTTGGCATGTGCATTCATTCTTATTAGGTTGTGATCTAGTTCATATAGCCATCACATTGATTATTTAGGCTCATTCATGGTAAACAAATGAATTTAAAGTATATATGGTACCACTATTGCTTCTATGTTTTGACTTGATCTAGTGGTAGCATATAACTTGTTTGTGAGCTTGTAACTCTAGTGTTTGATCTAGTAGTGAACAATAGGT
This sequence comes from Coix lacryma-jobi var. lacryma-jobi, assembly GCA_009763385.1. Taxonomy (NCBI): domain Eukaryota; kingdom Viridiplantae; phylum Streptophyta; class Magnoliopsida; order Poales; family Poaceae; genus Coix; species Coix lacryma-jobi. The sequence continues at coordinate 47,189 of VDCT01000648.1, read as the reverse complement.
GTTTAACCAACGTGAGTAAGATAACCATTGAGAGATGTGTGAAGAAGCTTACTCTAGAGCAAACCGTGTTAAATATCCTATGTTCATGAGCTAGATTAAGCCATAACTTGACTTAATTTGATCCCTACATATGATTTCATGATAAAGGATTGTCTCCTTCATTAAAATTTGCCCCACCTTTATGATAATTGTTGACAAAGGGGGAGAAAATAATGCACCAAGATATGTTACTGAAAGAGGGAGACAACATAAGTGGATGACATGCTAAGTAAATTTTCAAGTGTTCAAGTGGGATCAGAGCATACAAATAGGGGGCAAGCTCATAACATGATTGCTTGCATTTAAAATGTGCATTTTCATATGATTGATTGCATTGCATAAACATTCATGCTTATTGATGAAATGCTAGTGGTAAGTTTGATTGATGATATGACTCACTAGCATGAATAGGATGATAACTAGACATACTTGTATTTTCGTATTTTCAAGTGGATCAAGAGCCTTATTATAATGTTGATCTCATGGGGTTCTTGAGTTTTGATGTATGTCTAGTAACAAATGGTGCTAAAGATGATATAACATGTGCACTCCGATTGGAATCACGCTTCAAAGGTCCATTCTTATGCCTTAGCATCATCATTGACAGTATTGCTCATCCACTTTTAATATCCATACATATGTGCCAAATTTAGAACCAAACTCTATAGCACATATGTAGGGGGAGCTAATACTATCAATGTGGTTACTCAAATTTAAATCACATATCTTTGTATAGGTTGTCATCAATTACCAAAAAGGGAGATTGAAAGCCCTAGTTTGGTTTTGGTTAATTGATGAAACCTATTTGGTCTAATCCTATTGCTAAGCATGTGTGTAGCTTATAGGAAGGATTAAGACCAAGCCAAGTGGTGGAGCTAGCAAGATGGCAATCATGGAGGAAGGTGTTGGCCATATGCATCTCAAGTGATCAAGTGCTCTACCTTTGGTGAATCACGAGAAGAAGAGAAAAGATGGAGCAAAGAGCCCGAAGGCAAAGGTATAACCTATAGGGCTCTTTGTTTTTTGATCAAGACACTTAGCGAGTGTGATCACATTTAGGATACATAGCCGTACTATTAAGAGGAGATTATTCACGGCTTATGCGGTGTTCAAGTGCCACTAGGTGTTCTCTAACATATCGATGCTATAGACCTAGTGAGTGACTAAAAAAAACCCTGATAAAATGCTTTGCAAAATGCTAACACACGTTGCACAAGTGTTGAAACACTTTGGTGATGGCACATGGGAGCAAGGGTAGAAGTTAGAAAGCGAAGGTGCTGAGTTTTCAGCATCGGACGCTGGCAGCGGGGCATCGGACGCTGGTCGAGCGTCCGATGGTAAACCCTAGTTCTGTCAGAAGCTGAAGGAGCATCGGACGCTGGCAACGGACGCTGAGGAAACACTGTTGCAGAGTCCGATGCAGGTGATGTGGCGCGAGCGTGCTTTCCAGGGAGCATCGGACGCTGGCCTGTGTCCGATGCACAACCATCGGAGCGTCCGATGTGTTTTGGCCCTCTCTGGAACCTTTCTGTTGTGTCATCGGATGCAGGGTTTGAGCGTCCGATGTGGAGGTGCCGGCGCGTCCGATGTGCGCTGAAAAGGGCTAAATCATGCAGCGGCATCGGAGCGTCCGATGCTAGGCATCGGTGCGTCCGATGTCACATTAACCGTGGCGCGAAGTGATATGACCGTTGGGATCTAGCGGGCAGATTCATATCAGGGGGACACGTGGCTCCATCCGGAGCATCGGACGCTGGGCAGCGTCCGATGGTTGATCATCCGCGTCCGATGACCCCGATTCCAGCCCAACGGCTAGGCCGACTTGGAGTGGCCTATTTAAGGGGCTTGGCCGGCTCATATGGACTCACTCTTGCACATTTTGATTCCTAAGCATTCTAGTGAGCTTGGCAAGCCTCCCAACTCATCTCCCAAGTTGATTTGATCAAACCAAGTGAGATTGAGTGATCTAGTGCGGTGATTTGAAAGTTCAATCTAGTGGCACTAGTTCTTGCATCGTCATTGAGTTTTCTTGTTACTCTTGGCATTTGCCGGTGCCTAGACGGCTTAGGAGTGTAGAGGTGGTTGATTGGCAAGATTGGTGATTGTTCTTGGCCACCCCGTTCGTGATTGTGAGAGGTTTTGGAGCCTCACCTCGTCGGAGCGGCAAGAGGCATCCTTAGTGGATTGCTCGTGTCATTGAGCTACCTCACTAGTGGTAGATTCTTGTGGCGCTCTTAGTGAGCTTGGCTTTGCGCCGATTAGCCACCGGATCACCTAGTGTTGGTCGACACAATGGGGGAGTAGCGTGCCGGCAAGCACGTGAACCTCGGGATAAATCTTGGTGTCCCGTGTGCTCATTGTGATTGATTCTACATCTTGGTGATTGGTCTCCATATTCATATGTTGGTGATTGGCATCACAAGTGGATTTCACCGGTGATTGGCTCTCTACTAGACGATCCCGAAGGCTCGGTGAAACCACTTCTTTCTAACTCATTTACTTTGTGTATTTACTTTGAGCTATTTCATTTGTGTAGACATCATCTCTGTATATCTTTGTCATATACTTTGTGTAGCTAATTGTGCTTTAGATTGCTTAGTTTATCTATTGCACATACTTGTCACATATATTTCACATATATCATACTTGTGCTAGAGCTTGATTGTTTTATTCCGCATTAAGATATTAGCTCTAGTTGTTTGTGTGACATAGTCTTATTAGGTAGAATTGTTGGATAGGTGGCTTGCAACACACTATTAGGCTAGCGCAAAAAGCTTCGCCATTTGTTATACTAATAGTGTTTGCCTAAGTAATTTTGTAGATTTTTAATTAGGCTATTCACCCCCCTCTAGCCAATTTGGACCTTTCACCCCCCGGCTGCCGCGGTCTGGTCTGGGGGCGCGGCCGACCGGCCTTTCAACAACGACGCTTCGACTCCAAATCTCTCGAAGAGTTTGCTTCCGGGCTCCGTGTGAAGCAGCGCCGCGGTGGTTTGGGCTCCAATTTCTGCGACTCCGGCGTGCGATTCGGACCTGTTCATCTCCAAACGGGTTAGAGGGTGCGCCGCTTGCATAGCTTCAGTAATGGGTTCGGGCAAGGGCAACGGGTCTGGGTCCAGCATGGGCCCCTCGGAACTCCAAGTGATGATCAGATATGCAGCAAAGATCACATCTGTGCTTCGACTCAACTTCTTTTCTGAGGATTTCTATCTTATGCAAGGTGGAATCCATAATCCATGCTTCGATGAACCATCTGCATCGATATTCTGTCGGAAGTGATTTTCTGAGCCCGGCGTTGCTTCTTCAATAATCTTCGGCTCAGTTTTCAACCTGTGCAACTTCTGTGCCTCAAAGGCCCTCGATGGTCCGTGCTTCAATAACCGGTTTTGTCGTCGTGTCCTTTTGGGGCACGCTATGGACTCATCATCGCCTCTTTTGGGAGAATCGTGTGCAGAAATCCTTTTTAAATTTCTTGTTCTGTTTCTGCTCTTGGACTAGAATCTCTAAATGTTGATTCTGCTCTTATGGCGCTTTGTGGTGCCTTTTGGTAATTGGGTTGTTCTTACCCATCCTCTTGTACTCCAATGCTTAATATAATATTGAGGTTCTTGTCAAAAAAAATTTAGAAAATAAAATTGTTGGGCCTAGAGATGGTAATGGGTAGAAAACCGTTGGATTTTGCCATCTCAAACCCATGCCCACAAACATAAAACCCACCCATGAAAAAAACCATGACATGTCACGGGTTTGAATTTGTGCCCAAATAACCACTCGGATAACGGGTACCCATCAGGTCACTTATGCCCATCATAATTGTACTCAAGACTATGTTTAGGCACAACACTCATCATCTTTTTTTTCTTTTGTAGGCTTTCATTTTAAATTTCTAAAACAACTAAATACTAATATATTCTAGTCTATTTTTATGGGTATATATACCAAGTGAATAAAATATGTATCAAGATAGAAAGATGAGTAAGGTTATTATGGACTGATATGATTTGCTTCACTATGACAGATCAGGATTAAAAACTCGTGGGTTTATGGGTTTGGGTACTATAACCTTAGACCCATGCTCATAAACTTATCTTTTTATTACCCATTAACAAATCCATGGATTTTGTTTTAACTCTAATAGGTAAAAATCGTTTGGGTTTCGGGTTTTGGGTACCCGTTGCTATAAGGCCTTACCAGATGAGACTCCACTCCATCAACCCTCGATCCCGAAGACCATCGCCCCGCCGCCTCCACTCCATAGCCGCCAGCCAGCCAACTGCAACCCCACCGACGAGCTCATCGCGGCATCGCCCTCGCTGCCAATAGGTGGTGGCTCCCCCAGAGATCTCATCTCCGATGGGAGGTTTGGTCGATCGCTGCCAATAGGAGGTGGCTCCCCAGCGATCTCATCTCCGACGGGAGTTTGGTCGAATTATTCTCCTGCTGTTTTTTTTTTCTCTCTTTTCCGTGCCCCACCCTGAATCCATCACCGACTCGGACTGTTAAGAAATCAGGCTTTGTTTTTGTTGCAGCTTTGTTCTGCCTTAGTCGTCGTCATAAATAAACTCGACTATCGTGTCTTTAGGATTCCATTGTCTGTTTTTGGGAGAATGAAATTGCTGCTTGAATAACTCGCTCCTGCTACGGTAGTTTAGTGGGTTGCTGTCTTGTGCAAAAATATATAGTGGTCGCCCAGATACGATAGTACAGCGCCACCGTTGAAGCCGGTGATCTGTGTTGTGTGTCGCTCAGATGTTCGTGGCATCTCACTATCGAATGCTTGAACTTGTATTAAACTCCCATTCCTCTTAAGGAAGCACGTGCTAAGGCACGATTCCGAAAAAAAAACTCGAGCGTTGAGTTATTGGGATAATTGCATTAGAGGAGCGTGCGGGTGTTATTCATCATGGAGTTGAATAATGGACACATTGAGGTAAGTCTTCGCCTCTCATCTTTCGCATCTCTGTTATGATTCTTTTGCTATCACGATTGGCTTTACCAAAGATAGTAAATTCATGTTTGTATGTGAGTTGTGAACTGCTGCATGCTAAACAGTAAGCATTGAGCTTGCTTTATTAGATGCCAGAGGAAAACACAAACATGTTTTGTTTTTAACATTGTGGACTTTTCTAAGTAGTTTCTCACTAGACACTGACTACATAACGAATCATATGTTTTGTTGTAGAAAGCTGAGGATGAAGATAAGCTCAGCTTGCTGATGGAGGATGTTTTATTGTGCATCTTGGGGAGAGTCGACATAACTACGGCTGCAAGGACTAGTGTCCTATCAACACGGTGGAAGCACCTGCCATGGTTGCTTCCAGAGCTGACCATTGATGCTAAAGAGTTCTTACCTGCTCTACTCCCAAACCCCATTGAAGCTGAACATTTGATGCAGCAATGGCCTCGGTTACCAAAGCAATTAGGAGCTTCTTGGCTACTCCTCAACGTGAAACTACCGTCTCAAGCCTGCAACTTAAGCTCTATTTGTTGGACAACTACTCAGACATCATTGGCCCTCTACTTAGTGAAGCAATTGGTGTTGTTACTGTAAAAATTTAGACCTTGCCGTTTTGGGTAAGAAGGAGCCTGAGGATTGCAACGATGAAGATATGCTTCAGCAAGCTTGTTCTGTGGATGGATTTTTCAGTACCTATCCTGATGTGCTGCATTGCCTGACAAAACTCTCATTATATAATATTTGCTTTGCTGAACTGGACATGAATCACTTCCTGTTTGATTGTTGCAAGCAACTGCGGTATCTCTACCTCTCCAACTGTGATACTGGAGGACTCCCAGCATGGAAGATACATGCACCAGATTCAAATATTACTGTGCTAGAGCTTGAAACGTGCTACTTGGGGAAACTTGAGGTGCTGCACCTTCCAAATTAGAGCGGCTGCAATGGGATGGCTGGATGTGTCCAAATGCCCCCTTGTCATTTGTGTTGTTCCAGCCCTCAAGGAATTGCAGCTCTTATCTGGTGCAGCAGTTTATTTTAAAGGATTCAACCTGAGTGAGGTTCTAAGAGGTACCATGGTACAAAACCTAATATTAAATTTCCAAGGAGAAAAGGTATAAATCCATGCTGGTTCTCATGCATATTTTTTCACTATTTATAGATATAGATTATTATATTGTAGTTGTGTTTCTTGTTTTATAAATTTGGATTGGACATGTATCTAAGATTTCATTGAGTGAGTTGACCTCTACAAGAAGTTAAGATGGCAGCAACATTTCTCATTCTCAATGTGTGCTTCTCTGTTTTGTCAGCTTTGGTTGCTTCCTGAAGGAAAACAACTCTGCACCGTATTCAGTAGGCTGACGAAGCTATGTCTGCATGACATATTTGTCGAATTTTCTGCTTTGGACAATAGTTTCCCTTGAAGCTGCACCATCTGTCGAGATATTTGATGTTGAGGCACGTCTATTTGTTTTCACACCATCTGTATTGAACTTGTTCTTTCATAAATAAGTCAGTTGAAACCTTTTTATTTTATTCAATTCCAACCACCATCATGTATATATTCCCTTGAAGATGTAGTGGTATAGAAACTGAGGTGGCCATTTTTCTGAACCTGTCTAGAGAGTGACAGAAAAATGCTGGGTATGTGATTCGAGTTACTGTAAACTTTTAGACCTGTGTTGCATAACAGTATGTTTCCTCAGAATACAATGCCACCAAGCTAGGATGGGCTCAACTTGCCCACTCCTTTTCTTTACTCTGGTCCAATTGATGCTTGAAATGAAGTAAGGGTTAGATATCACTAGGGTTTCACTAGAGTTAGGTGCTAACTTGTCTAAGAAATAAAGAAAAAATGTACTAGTGCTCTTATCCTTTTTTATATTTATTTAGCTAAAGGAGATTGTAGTTAGCCATCAAGCCTAACTTAAGTGGCCTGTAACCCTGATTGAATCACAAGTTGCAAACACGACTTCGGTCCAAGAAAGCTTATATAGTTTCTAATCATTTGAAGTCCTCTGGTTGCGAATTTAACTTTGTGGATTGGAGTGTTTGGAAATTTGAGATATTTTCTGTAAAAAAAACTGAGACCCCAAAAGTAGTCTTCTATAACAATCTGTTTGCTTTTGAATATAGATATGGGAACATCCATGCACAATGAGTCCTGAGGCAAGAGGAAGAACTTATGGTGAAAGGACAAATCCTTCATGGAAATGGCCCGAGTTCACAAATGGTAAGGAGTAGCTATTGAAAGAAATACATATTACTGGATTTAGTCCGATGGATCAACAGATGACATTTATTAGAGCTGTGATGAATCGAGCTCCCAACTTACGGACCTTTGTCCTGAAAGATTACACACCTTGTGAGGACTGCGAGCAGATGGGTGTTCTGCCTCGCTCTGAAAGATTACCAGCAGAACGAATATTTCCAAAGGGCAAGGATGAGCAAGACATAATAGTTGACCAACTTATTGGTGATATGGTCTATTGTCATATTGATATTAGTTTTGGGATATGATATATTGTATATCTCCTAATTATTTTTCGTTTAAGTAGTGTGCCTTTCAGATTTTTCTAAGAGCAACTCCAAAAGAGTCCCTAAACATGCCTCTATTCTATTTTTAGGAGCTCAAACAAAAAAAACAACTCCAATGGACCTCCTATTTGGGCTCCTATTTTTGAAGAACTCCCAAAATTTACTTTGAGGCCCCAGGAACAGGAGCTCCCATCCACTCTGAATCGCGACGCTCGCCCCGCGCGTCGTCGTTCCCGCTCCACCGCCTTTCCCCTCCGGCGAAAGCATCCCTCCCTGCACTCCTCCCCTCTGGCGAGCACGCCCTGCCTGTGGTCATCCCTTCCGGCGAGTTCGCCCCTCCATGCAGCCCTCATCCCTTCCGGCGAGTTCGCCCCTCCATGCAGCCCTCATCCCCTCCGGTGAATTCGCCCCTCCGTGCGGTCCTCATCCCCTCCGGCGAGTTCGCCCCTCCGTGCGGTCCTCATCCCCTCCGGCGAGTTCGCCCCTCTGTGCGGTCCTTCCCTCCGGCGATTCGGTGAGGGCGCCCCTCCGTCCGGTCCTCCCCTCCGACGATCCGGCGGTGTGGTTGGGGCGTCCGCGAGCAGGCGCCTGCCTTCGTCCCAGCTCCCTGGCACGGATCCGGCGGCGCAGTTGGGTGGGATCCGGCGCACACACCAACTGCAAGAGCGCACCAGAAAGAAACCACCAAGGAGTCAAAGAAGCGAAAGGAGCTGCACATCCGATTCCGATCCCTTTGCCTATTTCGAGCTGCTGCTGTCGTCTCTGACCGACCATGGACAAGATCCTGGCCTTCTCCATCCTGAGCTCATCGCCGGTGGACCTCTCCGCGGCCGGGTTTTCTCCACCCGCATGTCATGGCGGACCTCCGCCGCCGGGAAGCCTCAGGCAGACACGGCTGAAAGGTCCAAATTGGCTAGAGGGGGTGAATAGCCTAATTAAAAACTCTACAAAATTAATTAGGCAAACACTATTAGTATAAAAAATGGCGAAGCTTTTTGCGCTAGCCTAATAGTGTGTTGCAAGCCACCTATCCAACAATTCTACCTAATATATCTATGTCACACAAACAATTAGAGCTAATATCTAATGCGGAATAAAACTAACTAGCTCTAGTACAAGAAAGATATACAAAATGTATATGAGACAAGTGTGTGCAATAGATAGACTAAGCAAGCTAATCACAACAAGCTACACAAGTAATATAACAAGAGATATACAACAAGTGATAATATCTACACAAAAGAAATAGCTCAATGTAAATACACAAAGTAAATGAGCTAGATAGAGGTGGTTTCACCGAGCCTTGAGGATCGCCTAGTAGAGAGCCAATTACCGGTGAAATCCACTCGTGATGCCAATCACCAAGATGTGAATATGAAGACCAATCACCAAGATGTAGAAGCAATCACAATAAGCACACACGGGATACCAAGATTTATCCCGAGGTTCACGTGCTTGCCGGCACGCTACTCCCCGTTGTGTCGACCAACACTAGGTGACCGGTGGCTAATCGGCGCAAAGCCAAGCTCACTAAGAGCGCCACAAGAATCTACCGCTAGTGAGGTATCTCAATGACACGAGCAATCCACTAAGGATGCCTCTTGCCGCTGCGGCGAGGTGAGGCTCCAAAACATCTCACAATCTCGATCGGTGGTGGCCAAGAACAATCACCAATCTTGCCAACAACCACCTCAACCTCCAAGCCGTCTACGCACCAGCAAATGCCAAGAGTAACAAGAAGACCCAATGCCGATGCGAAGAACTAGTGCCACTAGGTTGAACTCTTTCAAATCACGCACTAGATCACTCAATCTCACTTGGTTTGAACAAATCAACTTAGGAGATGAGTTGAGAGGCTTGCTAATGCTCACTAGTATGCTTAGGAATTAGAATGTGCAAGAGTAACTCCATATGAGCCGACCAAGCCCCTTAAAAAGGCCACACAAGTCAGTCTAGCCGTTGGGCTGAAATCGTGACCATCGGACGCTCCGATGCGAGACCATCGGACGCTGCCCCAGCGTCCGATGCTCCGGATGGAGCCACGTGTCCCCCTGATATGAAATTTGCCCGTTAGATTCCAACAGTCATATCCCTTCGCGCCACGGATAAAGTGGCATCGGACGCGCCGATGCCAGGCATTGGACGCTCTGATGCTATTGCTCGATTTAGCACTTTTCTGCGCCACATCGGACGCTCCGGCACTCTTACATCGGACGCTCAACCCCCTGCGTCCGATGACCATGCATAGAGGTTCCAGAGATGGCCAAATCACATTGGACGCGTCCGATGGATCTGCATCGGACGCAGGCCAGCGTTCGATGCTCCCTGGAAAACTAACTCGCGCCACGACACCTGCATCGGACTCTGCAACAGTGTTTCCTCAGCGTCCGTTGCCAGCGTCCGATGCTCCTTCAACTTCTGACAAAAACTAGGGTTAACCATCGGACGCTCGGCCTAGCGTCCGATGCTCCTCTGACCAGCGTCCGATGCTCTCTGAGCACATCACTTCTCTTCCGAAAACCGCTGAATCCTGCCTCGCAAGCTCGGCAGGAGGGAGAAGGACTATACACTAGATTCTCCCACTTCTCCTCAACTCCTTACACCCCCTAATCCAAAAGTGCCAACACCACCAAGTGTACATCATTGTATGCAAGTGTGTTAGCATTTTGCAAAGCATTTTCAAAGGGGTTTAGTTAGTCACTCACTAGGTCTATAGCATCAATATGTTAGAGAACTCCTAGTGGCACTTGAACATCGCATAAGCCGTGAATAATCTCCTCTTAATAGTACGACTATGTATCCTAAATGTGATCACACTCGCTAAGTGTCTTGATCACCAAAACAAAGAGCCCTATAGGTTATACCTTTGCCTTCGGGCCTCTTTGCTCCATCTCTTCTCTTCTTCATTTCGCCAATGGTAGAGCACTTGATCTCTTGAGTGCTTGTGGTCATCACCATCCTCCATGGTTGCCACCATGCTAGTTCCACCATTGGCTTGGTCACAATCCTTTCTTGTAAGCTACACACATGCTTAGCAATAGGATTAGACCTAATAGGTTTCATCAATTAACCAAAATCAAACTAGGGTTTCAACGGCGCCGCCGAAGCATGACAAGGCTGCCGCCGAGCAGTAGCAGGGCTCACCGCGGGCCTCGGCGCCGGCGGCGGAGCGCCAGCGTGAGCACGGCCAAGGTTCGCGTCGAAGTTCGACGACCTCAACTGCTTCAAGTCCATCGTCTCCTTCTGAAAAAAACAAGGAACTTACCTATAGGGGCCTTCGTGCAAGCATACTTCTCTCCGTGGCATGCTAGTTCTTCTGGTTGGGCTGGAGGAAGTGTAGATAGGGTCTTGGGCTGGAGTTGCTCTTAATTTTGGACTCCTATACTTTACAGGCCAGCATGTAAATGAAAAAAATAGGAACTCAATTTGCATGTTGGGCTGGAGTTGCTCTAAAGGGTGTCTAATACCCTACCAAAACTGAGAACTTTCTACTTAATTACGGACTTTTGTCCTGAAAGATTACACACCTTGTAAGGACTGCGAGCAGATGGGTGTTCTGCCTCGCTCTAAAAGATTACCAGCAGAACGAATATTCCCGAAGGGCAACTAAGAGCAAGACATAGTAGTCGACCAACTTATTGCCATATTGATATAAGTTTTGGAATATTGTATATCTCCCTAGTGTTTTTTTTTTCGTTTCAGTAGTCTACCTTTCAGATTTTTCTAAAGGGTTTCTAGTACCCTACCAAACCTGAGAACTTTCTAGTAGTGTGCTCTTTTTAAAGTGTGAAAAAATGTATTATGATGCATTTTGGGTGTCGCACCCTTGAACTCTGGTGGCAGTATGTTTAATCCAGCGGTGCAAACCATTCAATCCAGCCGATTTTATTGATCGTTCAATGGCGTCCTTTGGCTTTTGAGTTGGTGCCTACAATGAGCTGATACAAAATTTGAAGTTTTTACCGTGCGTCTAAATTCCTAAACGGATTGGTTAAAATATCTGTACCATTCCCTTAATCCCGAATGACAAGCCGATACGGTCTTGGATGTTCAATATTCGGACTCGGATATGGACGACGCCTCTAAATGGATTTGGATTCGAATACGTCAGAAAATATCCATACCATTCCCTTAATCCTGAATGACAGAGCCCCGTCGTGTCTTCCTCACAATTGATTGTGAGTACTTCTTCAGCTGGCCGTCTTTAAGTTTGTTTCATAGCGGGCTTGTGGTCCACCACCATATCTTTTCCCAGACTATACAGCTTGTCGCGGTGATGGTGGATGTTCACCACCTCGGTGTTGGCTCCTCGGCCAGTTCTGGATCGATCAACCAGTGGCTGAAGGGCTTCTCAATCGCCGCTAGGTCAGGGACCTCTCAGCAGCTCTCACGACAAATTACGTTTTAGCTCATGACAAAGGTGCTCTGTGATTACAGCTTGGTTTGGCAGCGCTTATAAGCCAGATGATAAGTTAAAACAGTTGTTTTGTTATAAAAAAAATACTGCTCTAAGATTGTGTTGTATAGATTTAAACCAGCTCGCCCTCGATGTAGCCATCGCCGTAGAAAGCCCCACAACTTCTCGCCCGTCCCTCGCCACACAGCTCGTAGCACTCACTATCGCTGCATGCATATATAGATGGACATAAAGCCTAGGCCCGTCAGCTCGTCCCAAAGCCTGCCATTTTGCCCGGCCTAAGCACGGCTCGAGCCGGTGGCCAGCGGGTCCGGGCCGTGCCTGGGCCAGACCCTCGGTACGGCGGGCCGTCCGATATATATACATAATTATATATAAGTATAAATATATAAATAAACATAAATATATATAAGTAATATATAGATATACTATTAGGAGTCCTGAGCTTTCAATAGTTATCGGAAGCCCTGACCAAACCAGCTGGTCTGGTTGCACCAAACCAGCTTCCCCCAGCCCCACCGGCCCATCAGGCCCATCTTTCTTGGCCGTATAAAATTCTGAAACCCTAATCCCCACCCACCCAAACCTGGCCGTCACTCCCTGCTCCTCGCCGCCCTCGGCCTCCACACGCGCTCCCCCACGACCATGGCGGCCGCGCGCGACAGCTTACTTCCCGTGGAGGCGCGGCGAGAAGCTGTTGGTGTACGACTACTTCCCACGCAGCAGGACGCTGCAGGAGCTCCTGCACGGCGGCGGCTGCGAGCCCGCGGCGGGCGGCCGGCGCCGGCAGCGCGTGGGGCGGTCCATGGCGGCGGCGACTGGGCCCACAGCACTGCACGCTAAAATATGTCGGCACGAACGCGGGTCAGTACGCAGCCCCCCATCCTCTTCTTCTACCACTGCTTCCCCGTGTCCTTATCCACATGGATCCGGTGGCTGCCATCCATTTCTATAGCAGCGGCGCTTCCATGATCTCTTGTTGCACAGGCACGACGAGCCACGACGACTGCGTTCTGCGTTGATGCAAAAGGCACGCATCCTGTGCACCGGCAAGCACCAACCATTACTAATCTTGGGATTTCTTTTTCTATTAATGCTCTTAAATAAACTTTCATTCAATTAACTAGGTGGATTTGGGGATCCAAAATGCAGGTGCGATGCAATCTTGAAGAAAGAGGGAGGGAAAAAGCATTTGCCCTCTTCGCTGTTGGTGTTCTCTATAAGATTTGGCCTCACGTGGGTACACCGGTACACGCCTGAACCTCAGATGTGCATGGACTTGATGAGATTGCTATGAGACTTTTATGAGATTTCAACGGTCGATTGTGTGTGTTTGATAAAACTGTTACGATACGATTGATTTCTAAATTTTTATTTACATCACAATTGTTTGCATCCAGAATATTAATTCACAGCCAAGGTTTCTATGTAAACCAGTACACCCTGATTCCAATCCTCTTTGGCTTGAATTTGGTTAGCAGTTAGCTACATGCAAAATGCCTTAGTTCTGCCATGGTGGTCTAATATTTTTTCCTCTAGGATTTAACCACTAAATAATTTGGTTATGTAAGTTCCTGAAGCTATATAGTTGATTGACTGTTTCTTAAACTCTGATTTAGCTTTTTCAAATATATGATGCGCCTTTGCAAATAGAAAAACATAAATAAGTCACTTGGTCAGTGCACCAGAGTCGATGGAAACACAAGAAAATCCGACATAAACCTAAAATTTCTTGTATCATCACAATTGTCAATTATCTTTATGGTAATTGTGACATTGTGGCTAAAATATATTTCTATATCTTTCTCCTACATAATTTTATACATTGTTGCCACATAATTTTATACATTGTTGGTGCAAAGCTTCAGATTGATGCATTTAGGTGTCACCAATTGCAAGCTTTTATTTCTAATTTTCTTGTTTTTCTCAATTCGTATGGACTCAATTTGTATGCTCAATTTAATCGTTAGATGTCATTTATCATTAATTGCAGTTAGTATTTCGAGGCAAATCATGGAACAAATGAGGATTTATGGTTGTATCTCTTAGGTTAGGTTTACATGTGTTCCAGGACATGAGCAAAACTATTGGTTTTTGTATGTATTATATGATATGTATGTAATTTAACACACTGTTTCTAATAGTTTTATGCATTGTTGGTTACATTTTTTTCTCAACATACTATTTTTTTATCTCAACACACTGTTTGGAATATATTGGTAAAGAAGTTTTCTCAACATATTGGAATATATACTCCCTCTGTATTGGTAATAGATGATGTTTTGGACATGGTTTTGGTCAAACATTGGGAATATAAATCATGAATAACTTTTAAGTTGTTGAGTTTGAAAATATAAAAATCATATAAATAGATTTGTATTGAAAAATACTTTCATAAAAATATATACATATCATTTTTTTGATAAATATTTTTTAGTATAAAGTGAGTCAAAGTTGTACTTTGAAGACCGTGTCGATGTCCAAAACATCATCTATTACCAATATGGAGGGAGTACATTATTAGAGCATATTTTTATATATTGGTAAGAAATTATTTGTACACTTATACATAATTTCTATACATTTCTGGAGTACACTTTTATACATTGTTAGAACATTTTAACGTACATTAATTATTGAAACAGTTATTCATGCACTTCTATATAATTTATATACATTATTGGTATACATTGCTGCTCGCCGCCCCCAGCCTCCACACGCGCTCCCCCACGGCCATGGCGGCCGCGCGACAGCTTACTTCCCGTGGAGGCGCGGTGAGAGCTGCTGGTGTACGACTACTTCCCGCGCAGCAGGACGCTGCAGGAGCTCCTGCACGGCGGCGGCTGCGAGCCCGCGGCGGGGCAGCCGACGCTCACCTGGGCGCGGCGCGCGCTGGCGTACCTGCACGAGGGGCAGGGCGAGACGCACGGGAACGTGTGCTCGTCTAACGTGGTGGTGGATGGCCTCTTCGTAGCGCGCCTGGCGGAGTACGCGATGGACCTGTTGGTGCTGGCGGCGGACAAGGCGGACGGGTACAAGGAGATTCATGGAAAGGCGGCGGCTGCTTGTCCACCACACTAGCACACTCTACTAGCCACTCGGAGGGTTTTTCACGGATTGGACCGTTGCTGCCCTCACCTCTGCTAGGTTGCGTCAAGCGGAGACCTAATCGGAAATCAGACTGACTTTCTTTTTTGGGTAAGAAATCCTCTAGCCTGTTTTGCAGGATCTCTTCTTGCTGCCATGATCTAGTCTAAATCTTTCTGTCTAACAGTACGCTCCAATCCATCTGTGCAGTTTACTGTGGAAGTGAGGAGTTCTTTACTCCCTATTTTTGGGACTTCAGATGAACTGCGGATATCTTTTCAGCTTCCCCATCTGGAGAAGCAATGTTAGGAGTGTATCAAATCACCTATTGTTTAAAGTAAATAGTCTTTTACTGATTATGTTTTCTACAGAGATGCGTATTATATGTATTGACCATTCATGTTAGCATATATTTTTGATGTATGATGAATTATGATTGCGAAGACGCTGGAGTGATTTTTGTGCTTAGTTCTAATAGGTTTCTATGTATGATCTACTGTGATGTTGAAGATATAGCATTTTTTGTCATGTGGTTTTTATTCTCATGCAAATAATATATGCATGTTTTTGAGGTTTCTATGCGTTGTGAAGATGTGTTTATCATTTTGAAAGATATATGGATGACTCTACGCTCTGGCTGCCCGGGTTTTTATTCATGAAAGACTAAACTGTAACATTTTATAAAAACTATGCTTATTGAAGCACAAATGTGATTATATACAATTTTCGGTGTACTCTTATATGCTTTGCTAGCACACTTGGACACACAATGTTAGCCCAAAAGACTTTTTATGCACATCTTTGACTAGTGCTTATGCATACAATCGCGCTAATACTGTTACGAAACGGTGTCTGTCTGAACAGACACCTCTTCACAGTGATCTCATCCCGTCCGTACGGACGATAGGAGGATTAAGAGTTACTTAACAGTTAGTTATATCACCGAAGGAACATGTCCTTTGGATCATTAGTGAAATGTCGCGTCCGTACGGACACCACTCTTAGCGAATAGTTGCGTCCCTACGACGCACCCCCTGTATAATCCTAAAAGATCAATGAAAGCAATAGTTGTTCTCAAATCTCTGTTCATTTACATTCACTCTTAACACGTCATCAGCACTGTCTCACCGAGAAAAGGAAAAAGGACGCACGCACGAACAGAGGCTTCACATGCCTCTGTTCCAACCACGGTAAGCAAACATGACGCGAATCAACATCGACTTGCCTTCTCATGTTGCACGTGGACTGTTCTTTGCTCTTCGCAATGTCGGTGGAGTTCGCCGCGGCCCGATCCGTCACCATAGCCACCATGGACAGCGCCGCAGCGTCTTCGAGCGCCTTGGGCCTCGTGATCGCCGCAACGCTGCCAATGGCCATTGTCCTTACGGTCGCCTCTTCAACCGCCATCCGCGACGTCCGCGCCGCTTGGGTCCTCGCCGTCGCTGGAGCCCGATTCGCCGTGGTCGCACTGCTTCTCCACGCAATCCATCTGCGGAGCCAGCCACCGTCTCCCCGCTTTGGGTGAACGATGCCGGCCCCAGCAACACAGCAACTCGTGCGGTGGAAGCCCCAGCACCACCGGTCGTCGAAGTACAGGCGCCGATCGCTGAACAGGTGGTGGACGCCCCGCTGCAACGCCCGTCTACGCCCCCATGGAGCCGATGTCGCCATCGCCGGCATCGGCCCCCACTAGTGCGACTTCTGCAAAGTCTTCACGTCGATCCCGCCACTCTCTGGAGTAAGCCTACGGCTACCCACTGTCGACACCCACACCGCCTCGATGGCCCCTGTGGTGACGGACAGGGGCACGCTCGATCCGTGGTTCCTAGCCACACAGGCTGCCCCGATGCTCAACGCCGTGAAGCCAGAAGATGACATCGGCGTGGTTCCTCCTCCCGGCTTCGGCAGCACATCGGCGCACCAACCGCTGCACCGGCAGCGCCTTCGCTCCTCCTCCACCAGCGACACGCGCTGAGGCCGCGACGCGTATGAAGGCGGCGGCCCTCCCTTCGTCCCCATCCAGGGCAGAAGGCACCGCCACCATGCCTCCCTCCCTTCGACGGCTGCTCGGCACGAAGGGTCACGGCGGTGGATCGGCGCCCGAGCGTCCACCGGCCGGCGAAGCGAACCCCCGGTGCTTGGATCCCGAGAGGGAGGCGCTCAACATCGATGGTGGCGGCGTTTTCTTCTCCTCCGACGAGGGGGAGTCTCCTCCACTTAAGCCTCGGCGGCGGCGGCGGGCGCGGCGGCGGCGTGCGATTAGGGTTAGGGTTGAACCCTAACCGCCGCTGGCCGGCGTTGTTAAATAGGCCTGGCCTATTCGGGCCGCCGGCCCAACGCCCCCCCTCCCTCTCCCCTGCTTGTGCGTCCACGAAAAACCAGGATGGGCCCAATAATTGGAAGATTCGTTTTCGCTGCCCAACTGGTTTTTACCGTTTTATAATTTATGTTTTAGCATTAATTCGTAAAAGACTCTGTTAGTCCTTATAATTATGTGCTGTTCTATTAGTACTCTTGTGTATATGTCGTTGACACTCATAATTGTACTTGTGGTATTTTTATCTCATGTAAAAAATCCGCCTGTAATATTGTCTAAAAGTGTACTTGTGGTATTTTATCTCATTGTAAAATATCCGCCTGTAATATTGTCTAAAAGTATTTGTCCCCATGTGTATGACAAATCCAATATGCAATATTCCAATTACGTAGACCCTTTTGATCTTGTCGTTATTAATTTATTTCGCAATCGATCATATTATTATTTAAGCCCTTATACGCTTTAAAATTAAAAGCATTATGCGCTTAAATACGGAATGCAACATTTTATGTAGATTTTCTCATTAAAAATATATACGTGCATGTTCTATACTTGTTTGTTGGCCACTCCACAAGGAGCACCAAAGTTGCTACTGCGGGATCTACACTAAGTTTATAACTTAGTGACTATCCTCAACGTGCGTACCCAACATCTCAAGTTTAGAACATTTGGTCTAATCTTTTCACAAAGATGATTACCATTAATTTTGCATTCCTATTGGCCACTCCACAAGGTAACACCAAAGTTGCTACTGCAGGGTCTACCCTAAGTCTATGACTTAGTGACTACCCTCAACGTGCGTACCCAATTGGTTTAAATTAACTAAGGTCTACATCAATTTTTGATGATTACCTTCAGACGCGTTCATACAACATGCATAATTACTTGACATCTACTGTTAACACAGATTATGCCCATTTTGAGGTCTACGCCCTTTTGGTGACTACCTCCTAAATTTTATTATATGCATATGAGATTTTTTACACTATATTAATACAAGTTAACTTGTCTCTATTTGCATCCCATATTACAACACACCACGACAATTTAATAACTTAAAATGTTTCGATGGTTTGCCTCATGTAGGATCAATGACCGTCAAAGAGTTTGATTTGTTAGCTCTAGATGGCCACAACTATCCCACATGGGCCGTGGACGTAAAAGTGAGTCTTGCGTCCCGCGGACTTTACCGAGCAGTGTTACCACCCGAAGAGGGTGTTGCACCACTTGAAGATCAACATGTATACACGGCCCTATATCTCATTAGGAGCCACATCATCTTGACCTTAAGGCTGAATATTTGTTGGAGAAAAATCCACGAAACCTATGGAATTCTCTTAAGCAACGCTATGAACAGCAAAGGCCCTCGTTTTGCCTGCGGCAAACTACGAATGGACCCAACTTCGCTTACAAGACTTCAAAACTGTAAGTGACTACAACCATGTTGTCCATAGGATTTGCTCAAAGTTGCAATTCTGCGAGAAAGAACCTTCAGATGCAGAATAAGATATAAAAAACTCTGTCTACTATGCTTCCCGCTGAAAGGATCCTTCAACAACAATACCGTGAAAGGCGTTTCCAGGGTATTCTGAGCTTATACAAACTTTACTTGAGCCGAAAAAACATTCTGAACTTATGGTTTGGAATAATCAGTAGCGCCAATAGGGTCTGCTCCACTGCCTGAAGTACATGCATATACTCAGATAAACCCAAGAGTAATGATAGACCTCTAAAACCTATCACCTAGGAAACACCAAGAAGGGTAAGAAACAACGCAGACGCAACAAGAAATCCAAAATCGTGTCCCAACAATGGTAAGAACATTTCAAGCACAAAAATGACAAACCTGTGTGTCAAAAGTGTGGTTGCTATAGCCACATCACAAAGAATGTCGTACCCCAAGTCATCTTGTTGATCTCTACTTAAAGTCTGTGGGTCGCGAACGCGTTGCAAAAGGACAGAAGTATGAAGCCCACTTCAATCTTCGACCTGATGATACCAGGGAAGAGGCTGGTTGTTCATGATCAGTTCCAGGAACCAAGTAACAACAACATACTTAAAGACGAGGATCTCACCAACTCAGGGAATATGATCGTGGAATATGCTTCCAACGACATATATGGAGATTTTTCTTAAAGCTCCAATCTCTTAGATTCTGATGTCCATAGTCTATGTAACTATAGTTATCAGAACCTTTTAATGTTCTAAGTGTTGTAAATAATTTATTATATTGCCACTATATTTGTTCGATATCCAATAAGTGTATCATATACATTTGATATTCGATTAATAAAGTATGTATTCTATATATTGTTAGAGAATTTCATATCAAATTCCTCATTCATATATAGTTTTCTACGGGGGTCAAACCGATGGAGGAGGAATTATGCCTAGTGGACAGTGGCACCACTAATCTATTCTTAGAGAAATAAAATATTTCCAAACTCTTGTTAAAAGACAAGGAATATTTTGACAATCGCTGGACGCGATGCAACGATAGTTGGTACTGGTCGTGCCACTATTGTACTTCCTATGGGTAACCAAATTACAATTGAAGATGCATTATTGTATCCTGATTCAAAGTGTACCTTACAAGCTATAGAGATATCCGTCAAAATGGTTTCCATATAGAAACCCATTATGAAATAACAATGAGAGGAAATTCTTCTTGTTACTCAAAATAGCGGATATGGCAAACGCATTGTTGAGAAAATTCCATCTTTTCCGTCGGTTTGTACTACACATACATTAAACCCGTACCACATGTTGCGTACAAAGTAATTTTTCAGAATGTTGATGCATTCAAAACATGGCATGATCGCCTTGGTCATCCCGGAGTCAGGATGATGCAGAAAATTATCAGCAATTCTAATGGTCATGAGTAAATACTCCTAAATTCTCGAAATCTTCTGATTTTATGTGCACTTCGTGCGCTACAGGGAAATTGATTTTACGTCCATCGCCCGTTAAAATCCAAAATGAGCCACTCAAATTTCTTGAACCCATTCAAGTGACATAGTGGCCCTATCCAACCATCATCTGGACCGTTCAGGAATTCATGGTTCTAATAGACGCATCTACTAGATGGTCTCATGTGTGCCTTTTGTCCACACGTAACCATGCATTTGCAAAGATTATTGCCCAGTTATTAGACTTAAGGCCAATAACCCTGAACATCAAATCAAATCGATTCGAATGGACAATGCTACCGAATTTTCCTCAAAAGCTTTCAATGACTATTGTATGGCTCTTGGAATTCAAGTTCAGCACTCTGTCCTATATGTCCATACACAAAATGGTTTAGCAGAATCTCTTATTAAGAGAATTAAGCTCATTGCAAGACCCTTATTACAAAATTACAACCTACCAATTCATGTTGGGTCACGCTGTCATACACGCTGCAGACTAATCAATTGCGTCCAACTGCATATCACGCAGTCTCCCCCAATGCAATAGTACGTGGGAATATGCCTAATATTCCATATGCGAAAATTCGGTTGCGCTGTATACGTACCGATCTCACTTGCCTAAGCGTACATCTATGGATCCACATAGGAAAACTTGGTATCTATGTGGGATACTAATCCCCATCGATTATCAAGTACCTCGAACCCTTACAGGGGATTTATTCACGGCCCGGTACGCTGACTGCATATTCAATGAGGACCATTTCTGGCATTAGGGGGAGACTTCAAGTACCAAAACAAATGCCAGGAAATCGACTGGAATGCCTAAGGCATTTCTCACTCAGATCCACGTACTCAAGAAACTGAACAACAAGTTCAGAAAATTATAAATTTGCAACATATTGCAAATAACCTGCCAGAAGCATTTACTGATTATAAGGGTGTCACTAAATCCTCTTATCCTGCTAGAAAAGCGCTCGAAGAGTGGAGGTACCAATAAAAACCATTCAGCCCCCACTTCCAGAGAAGAGGGGGAGAAGTACGGCCGCTCCCAAGGATAATGCTTCAAATAAGCGTCCAAGGATACCGAGGACTAAATCCTCTAAATCAGTAAATCCAAACCAACCTCAAGTTGGTAGACACCCGACATGGATAAAAGTTCAACACCAGGACCTAATCACAACTCGGATCAACGATGCACCCAAACACTGATCCTGGGACATCGGAACACCCTAACTCAATAGTTTTGGGAAATGTTGAGTCAGTATATGGGGTGAAAGAAATTTCCATCAATTATATTGAAACTGGAGAATCATACGATCGTAAGACTACTGTTGTCGACATGTACTTCTCTGTAGCAATTGCAGAAATCTTTCTTAATGACCCAGAACCTAAGACCATGGCAGAGTGCAAAAGGCGCTCGGATTGGGCTCAATGGAAAGAAGCAATCCAAGCTGAGATAGCCTCGCTCACTAAAAAAGGGGGTATTCACATCTGCGATGCCCACACCTTCCAAAGTCTTTCCTGTAGGCTTCAAATGGGTTTTTGTCCGAAAACGGAATGAAAACAATGAGGTGGTGAGATATAAAGCTAGGCTAGTAGCACAAGGGTTCACGCAGAGACCCGGCATTGATTACAATGAAACATATTCTCCAGTAATGAGTGGGAATACTTTCTGATACTTAATATCATTGGCAGTTCAGTTCAAATCATCTATCTATGCAGTTGATGGATGTGGTGACAGCATATTTATATGGGTCACTTGATTCGGACATCTATATGAAGGTTCCCGATGGAATCCAAATTCCGAATCCAAACGCAAATCGCAACATGTATTGTGTAAAGCTACAAAAGTCATTATATGGCTTAAAGCAATCGGGTCGGATGTGCTACAACCGACTGAGTGAGTTCCTTCTCAAGAAGGGATACTCCAACAATGATGATTGCCCATGTGTTTTCATTAAGAAATCTCCAATGGGATTTTGTATTATATCTGTATATGTTGATGATTTAAACATCATTGGCAATCCAAAGGATATAAATGAAGCACGTAATCATCTCACGAAGGAATTTGAAATGAAGGATTGGGTAAGACCCGGTATTGCTTGGGCTTACAAATTGAGCACCGTCCTACAGGGATTTTAGTGCATCAGTCAGCCTATGTCCAGAAAATTTTGGAGAAATTCAAAATGGACAAATCATACCCCATCAAAACACTGATGGTTGTTCGTTCCTTAGAAGTAGGGAAAGATCAATTCAGACCACCGGATGTTGGTGAAAAGATATTGGGACCAGAGGTTCCATATCTCAGTGTCATTGGCGCACTTATGTATCTTGCAAATTGCACCAGATCTGATATCGCATTTGCAGTAAACTTACTAGCTAGGCATAGTGCGAAACCCACTCGCCGTCACTGGACAGGAGCAAAGTGTATCCTCAGATACCTTAATGGCACAAAGGATCTTGGTTATTCTTCAAGAAGAATCATGATCCCAGTATGATTGGCTACACAGATGCCGGTTACTTATCTGATCCTCATAACGGAAAATCCCAAACAGGATTTGTATTCCTTCGTGGAGGTACGGCTATTTCATGGAAGTCTTCTAATAGACCATGACGTCCACCTCTACTAATCATTCTGAAATTATTGCTCTATATGAAGCATCACGCGAATGCGTGTGGCTTCGCAGAATGATTAACCACATACAACAATCATGTGGCATTGGTTCTATTGAATCACCTACAATTATCTATGAAGATAATTCTGCTTGTGTTACATAGATGCAAACATGTTACATAAAGAGCAATATCACTAAGCACATTATTCCTAAGTTGTTTTTATCCCCATGAACTACAAGAAAGTGGGGAAATAGACATCTTACGAATCAAGTCTTGTGATAATCTTGCAGATCTTTTTACTAAGTCCTTACCATATTTTGTATTTCATAAATTGGTATATGGAATTGGTATGCGACGACTTCGAGACTTGCAAGAATCAGGGGGAGAGATCCTAGATATCACCTGTACTTGCATCATGTATACTCTTTTCTTTAACGAGTTTTACTCACAAGGTTTCTTGTTAAAGTTTTAATGAGGTAATATTAACATAAGCGTGTGTCATATTTTCTATTTTCCCCATCGGGGTTTTTATAGTAAATATCAAAGACAACATATTGCTCTCTCACACTATTCATGGTTTTTCCCTAAAAAGGTTTTTCATGAGAGTTATCTAGAGGCAATACCAATGATATGTCGTCATATTTTCTCTTGAATTTTCCCACTGGGTTTTGCAGGAGTTTAGAGCGACCTATCCATATTAAAATGCTCCTCATATTTTTTCCTAAATGGTTTTTTGGAGGAGTCATTAATATGTCGTATCTCTCCAATATTTTCCCCGACTGGGTTTTTAATTGGAATACCAATGACATAGTGGTTTATTAAATCACACACATATGTTATCTTCTCCTTATTTCCTATAAGGTTTGAAGGAGTTTTATAGCATATTATATATATGTACACATTCCTCAGATTTTTCCCACAGGGTTTTCGAGGAATCCAAGCTTGCAGCATCATTGATCTCAACAAAGATTCGTCAAGGGGAGTGTTACGAAACGGTGTCTGTCTCTAAACAAACACCTCTTCACAGTGATCTCATCCCGTTCGTACGGACGGATAGGATTAGGAAGTTACTTAACATTAGTTATGTCACCGAAGGGACATGTCCTTTGGATCATTAGTGAATTGTCGCGTCCGTACGAAACACCACTCTTAGCGAACAGTCGCGTCCCTACGACGCACCCCCTGTACATGTATATAATCCTAAAAGATCAATGAAAGCATAGTTGTTCCCAAATCTCTGTTCATTTACATTCACTCTTAACAAATACGAGCCATGATTTAAATTTCGTTTTTTCGAGAAGACGATATCGTCCTCCATGTTTTATATATCCAATCACTACTTCGGTATTCATCTTGACGAGTGTTTATACGCATCCAATCCACATCATCACGCGACATGATTTTAAATTTAAAATTTATGAAAATAATTTTTTACCCATTCAACCAAAAACTTTTATACAAAGTTGGCAATAAAACTTTTATATACATCTTGATCATGTTTTTGCATCATCCAAAACGACCATCTTGAATCGTGCACACAAAAATTTCACTGAGTTCAATGATGAAACACCCGTTTTTGAATCGGATGCTTCGTTTAGAAGTTATTGCAAAAAAAGAAGGAAGAGATTTTTTTACGGTCTTCTCGTTGTATGCATTATTCTCACGTTAAATTACACTCCCTTTTGCTGGAAGCACGTTGTTGGAGTGAATCATGGTTATGTGGATCCTTTATCTCGTGAAGAAGATTTTTACGTGGTAAAATATATAACTTTTAATTCATGTAACTACAAATTTCTACGCAACGTCGGTGTCAAAACTGTTCTACACATTTGTCACACAGATGTATATGCATTCAACTGGCCTCAAGTGATATGATTCAAGTGTCATGATTCAAACTTCAAAATTTGGAGGAGATGAGGCGCCTACTAATGTGTTTTATTGCACTCGCTCACAAGATTATATACGCGACGGAAGCATATAAGACTATCATAATGTGCAAAAAATGAATTTTTAATTTTTTTAAAATATTCACAATGGATCTTGAATCGTGCACAAAATGTCAGGAGTTCAATGGTGAAAAACCGTTTTTGAATCGGATGCTTCGTTTAGGAATTATCGCGGAAAAAACGTAAGAGATTTAGATGAGATGCATGTCTGCCAGCTTGTGTCAAACCTTGTCAGCTTGTCAGCCTAATGTCAGGTGCTTGTGTCAGTCAGCTATGTCAGGTGCTGTTTGGTGGAGTTCCCAGCTCGTGGAGATGTTTTTATTGCGGTAACGAAGTGAAGTTTATCATTCAAACTACTAGTTTCTATGCATGTCGTGACCAAAAATATTTTACGCAACTACGAAGCAAGGATTCTATGCATCCGGACAGCTGGGTCCGTAGTGGTCCTCCACCAGCGCGCGTCAGCTGTCGTGTACGCAATCTGGTTGGGTGGGATGGCTGGCTGGCTAGGGCTTCCAATAACTCCGGGCTCCCAATAGCAGGACCCTCAATATAAATATATATAAATACATATTTATCAATATAAATATATATTATAATATAATATAATATATATACATATATGTTTCACTGGTGGGCCTAGCAGGCCCGGCGAGCCTTCAGGCCGGCCCGTCTACGATCTGGGCCATGCCTGGGCCAGAGGTCAGGCCCGTGAATCTGATAGGCACGGCCCGCAGGACACAGCGGGCATCTTGCCCCGACCTCCATCAGGTCGGGCCGGCTCAGCACAGCCCGTTGCCCATCTATACATGCATAGCTTGTGAGGCTCCATAGGAGAGCAAGACCGGGGAGTAGCAAAGAGAGATAGTCAAAGCCTCTAAGGGACCGGCCTATAAGAGCAAGTATTATAGAAGGCTTGCAAGCCGGCTAAATGCTGACGTGGAGGAGAGAAAGGAGGAGAGAAGAGAAGCGGGCTGTAAGCTTACAGCCGGCTTGGGCACAAGAACCAAGAAAAACTGTGAGAGAGACAAGTGGGTCTATATTAATGGCAAAAGCTCAATCACTGTATGAGTGAGCTGAGAGAAGGCTGCATGGACTCTTGCAGCCAACAAGTCGGCTGTATTACAGTACTTGCTCTAAGAACAAGGCGAGAATCTGAATAAGAACAAGATGAGAGGTGGACCCCACGCAAGGCATTCAGTTCTGAAAGTGCCCCTGTTGCTTGTTGGTTTGTTTCGTCTGCTTAAAGTGCTAAGCGTCTATTTTTGCATTGCGTCTTCTAAAAAGAAATTTGTGTAATCCTCTTCGTCATTCAAATTTCAGCCCAGTTCAAATCCTTTTCTATTGCACAAGTAGATACTCTTCTTTTTTGCTTGATATATAAACGGGTTTTATTAACTACTAACTCGTCACGGGGTTAGTTGGGACGATTGTTCGGATGCGGAAGACTTCGGCGTATAAGAACTCAAAGTTAAATGCAGATTCAGCGATTTATACTGGGTTCGGTCTGCTGAATAGTATACCTATTTTTAGTTTGGGAAAATAATATAATGTGTCTTGTCCTTATGGAGGAATCTTGCATGTGAAAAAGTACGTATTTAGTAATGATTAATAAATAATTATTATTTTTCTTTTTCTCTGTATACAGTAAAACAACTCATTAAACACTGTGTACTCTCCTCCGTATCACAATTAGAGTTCTTTTGGAAAAGCTTTCGGTCAAACATTGGGAATATAATCATGAATACTTTTAATTATTTGAGTTTAGAAATGTAAAAATCATATAAATAAATTTATCTTGAAAAGTACTTTCATAAAAGTATATATATATCACTTTATAACAATATTTTTTAAAAAATAAGTGGTCAAAGTTATGCTTTGGAGACCGTGTCGCTGTCCAAAACGAACTCTAATTGTGATACGGAGGGAGTATAACCTAGGCAACACCGGCGAGAAGCCAGACACTCGTTTTTAATTGGCTGGTGTTCGGTTCATTTTCTTTCCTGGCCCAGGCAGAGTACAGCCTTTGCGTGGTCGTCTGGTGTGACTTCTTTTACTTCGTGCCAGCCAAATAGGCCTCGTCAGACTGTCTCCAAGAGAATAGCCAAACCGTGACCCATATCCAAATACGCATGATTCACATTATTTTTCCATCAAAAAAACAGGCTCCAGCAGCCTAGGCAAATGCAGGACCCCTTTTAGGTGGTGGCAACGCGAAAGGCAAAATTGCCTTCTCTTTCGATCTCTTTGCGTCTCCACACAGCCGAACATCGAAGAGAGAGAGAGGGAAGTGAGAAAGAAAGAGAGAGCGCGAAGGGAGAAGAAGAGTACAAAGCAGAGCCACCACCTCGGCGACGTCCGCTTCAAGGCTAGCAGTGGGGACGGAGGCGCTGCCGTTGACGAAGATGGGGGAGGATCTCGCGAGGCGGCGAGGGGCGGACCAAGAGCCCCACATCGGGAGGCTGCCGGAGCTCATCGGCGCGAAGGTGCTGCGCAGCTCGCCGGATCTCGCCGTTGACGCCGTCCATGTACTCGAGCAGAATCTGGAGCTCATCCCGCCGCCGCCGCCGACGCGACGCATACCACCTCCGCGAGCGGGAGCGACCGCCGCTGCTGGTGTGCCGCGGGACAGGGACGCCCGGCGGGAGAGACCAGCGGAGGCGGAGGGTAGCAGGAGAGCGACCGAGATGGCGACCTCACGCTGGGGAAGGATAAGATCCGGGCGGCGGCGCAGCGGTGTCGTAGGGGTGGGGGTGCGCTGTGGCCTGCGGGATTGATTTTTTTTTTTTTTTTTGACTCCGATGGATTGGGTCTTGGCTGCTCCGGTGGGCTGTTGGAGAATGGAAATTTTGAGTCACCTATCCTTGTACCGTGGGTCACCTAAAACATAAATGAGTCTTCTTTTTTAGTACGTGCTGTTGGAGACCGTCTCAGGGTCCGGAGCTGTTACTACGAAGAGTACAACTTGCGATAGTCTTGTTTATCATCACATTTAAGAAATAAAATTGGCACATTCAAGTGAATGTTACCTAATATAGATATAAACAAATGTGCTATATGTAGTTTTTCTTTTTGTTTAAAAAAGTGGAGACCATTTGCTGGTGGACACTCCGTACAGTTTTTCGTAGTGTAAAAAAACTGTACGGAGTGTCCACCAGCAAATGGTCTCTACTTTACATGTCCTGTAGCAAATTGCCCCTATTAGCTATGATAAATATTTTTCTCTCATAACAAAATATCATCAGCGGACCAGCCCTTGATATGCACTGCCCACATAGAAAACGATAATATGTTGCTGCTGTCTGTTGGTGGGTTGGGTTCTCAGCGAGCAAAATGTGGTTAGTGTGAGTTTATTTCTACAACGAAAGTTGAAAACAAAAGTTACAGTGTCAATATCATTTTCTATTTAAGTTGTACAACTTTAAGGTAGTTAATTTCACCCCCCGAAAACAAACTAAAATTAGTTCAGCCAGGTGAAATTTTCACCTATAGATGAGATAAACGATTAACGTAGCGTTATCACAACAAACATATAGGCAGACACCGACTGCTCACAAAGAGAAGAACTAGAGCTCGCTGCTGGCAGGCTGACTTGTCTCTTTGTCAGCGGATGCACCTGCCGGGCTTGGTCCAGCCGAAGCCTCCCCGGCGGCGGACCTCCCTTTGCGCCGCCGTGTAGTTCCGCCAGTCCTGGAGCACGTTCCTGAGGTCGTGCACCTTGTTCCCGAGGCCGGTGCAGCAGTTGGCGTGCATGGTGGACACCCTGCGCAGGTCGCCGGTGAGCTGGCAGAAGCCCCCGCAGTGCGCCGTGTCGAGGAACTGCATGCGCACGCCGAGGCGGCGCGTCAGCGGCAGCTGCACCCGCGCCAGGACGTGCTGCTCGTTGGTCCCCGGCGGGAAGTCCGCGCGCGCCTCCCGCCACCGCCGGTAGAACTCCACCGTCCGTTTCACGGACCGGACGTACAGGAAGCCGCCGTTGGGGAGGTTGTGCAGGCTGTCCGGGTCGCCGTTGAAGAAGTCGCTGGCGATGGCGATGTCCGACGTGACGGCGATGTGGCGCATCGGGTTCCGGAACCACACAGGATGTCCACGTCGGTGAAGAGGAAGTTGAAGCCCAGCTCCAGGATGGTCTGCTGGAACCGGTTCCTCGCCCACATCATGTCCAGGTAGTCCTTGGTCATGAAGTACTTGGCGGCGCCGAGGTCGGCGGCCGCCGCGCGCCGCCGCCGCCGCCGCCGTCGGCCGCCGGAGGTGGTAGCAGTGGCGGTGCACCGACCGGCACGTCTCGTGCGCGCCGGGGTCCACGGACACGATGAGGAGGTGCTCCAGCGCGCGCCGCCGTGCCCTTGCCGGCCCGGAAGCTCTCGAGGAAGAGGTCCAGCAGGGAGCCCGGCGCCGCGTACGCCTTGTTGATGGACGTCACGATCACCGTGTTGTCCTCCATGGACGCGTTCTTCAGCAGCTCAGCCAGCTCCGCATACGGTTTCGCCTGTCCATCCGTTTTGTCAGAGTCAGAGATGCTAATGCCAGGCCACAACCACAAGCCCACAAATCAGCTCATGAATTTGAACCCAGATTTTCAAATACAGAATTGAAGTGATGAATTTGAGTCATTGAGTGACACTGGAGCTAGAGAATATGGCAGCATGACTCGTCTCACTCGGATAAGCTTGCTGCGTGCAGTAGTGTGGACTCGAGGTTAGCTGCTAATATTCGTATTCTTTGCCTGTTGAGTAGCCAGCTTCAGCTTTAAGACTTTTCATGCATGAATATATATGATCGAGGCTTTTAGTTAGGATTTCACTGTAGCAAAATCACCGTCTAAAACCGCCTGAGGGGGTAATTTGACCGGTTTTATAAAGTTCAGGGGCTAAAACAGACGGTTTGATAGGTTGAGACATTAAGTAGACAACTCTTAATAGGTGAGGGGGTTAAGTAGACTTTTCCCTTGTAGTTTTTTACTATGTTTTTAATCAAAATCTTCACTTACTTCTAGAGAAATGTAAATAACCAAATTGCATTGTCTTTTTCTACTAACTGGTATAATGCAAAATACTAGTATTGAGTAAAGACGGAAAACAAAGATTGGGGAAAAAAACTGCATTTCCAGTTGCAAGTTCAGCTAGCTACCAAAACACTGTAAATTACTGTGTTCAGAATTTCAACTACGTACACCACCATACGGCAGATTCAGCCCACACAAAATGCAATAAAATTAATTAGCACCACAGATTTATAAATCAATCGCTCTTTTTTTCATAAATCAAATCCTGCTTTTAAAGAAGGAATCATGATCACCATAAACTGAAACCAAAGGAGCAGCAGTACGTAGTGATCCCCAGATCGTCACTAACCTCGTCTCCGGCCACTGCTGGTGCGCCATTGCCCACGCGGCGAAGCGCCAGCTCATGTCCATGTCCATAGTTGCGCCGAGAAAAACGAACGCCCCGTCATCGCCGCGCCGAGGAAGAAGGTGATGACCGGGAGGAGCCTGCCGCCGGCGTCGCCTCTCACCTTCCAGGCCGCCGCCATGCTCTTGGACGACGACGACCTTGAAGAAGGGGAACGGGAGACGCAGGACGACGACGGGTCGTCGGAGAAGAACGGCATGGCGTGGTGGTGTTTATATGGCAACAACACAATCAATGCGGCTGCCGTCTCCGGATTCCTTCTTCTTATATACTACCATACATACGCTGCACATTGCTCTGGAAAAAATGAGGTGGCCAGTATCTACTGTCTAGTAATGTGCTGGCAAATCTCGGAAGGCAATTAAAGATCCTGATGGCATCAAAATCTTGAGCTTTACTATCTTCCTCTTTTCTTTCTTTGTCGTTTATCCTAATCGCCTCTCTTCTGACTTCTCTCCTTGATAAAACACGCGTTCAGGCGCCCGTTCGTGAAAAAAAAATACAAGAGTTGGAATGGAACTAGTAAGTGTTGTGAGGATTTGTTCTGAGCACTAGGTTGGCCTCAGATCAGAATGTGGGCTCGAGAACTTGTGATCTATGTACTAGAAAGGAATAAGAAAGCATGAGTGATGGAACGGGGAAGAATATGCTGGCCTAACGTCCAAGCAATAGAATCTGTGCAATGCCCATGGATCAATCAACTCTCTGCCGTGTGTGTATAACAAGATCCAGGCCACTAATTATGAATCATTGTATTAATTTCTATGAAGTGAACCAGGAGATGGATCTTGCAGGAGACAAAAAAAAAAAACTGATTTAATTCGAACAAATCAGTCGTAGAACAGTATTCTTCTCTCACACTAAATCAGTCATATAAGAGCATCTCAAACCGTTTGTCATTTAGGCTTTGCATTTGTATTTTTGCCAAAAAGTTGAAAAATCTTTTATCCAACCGTTTTGCATTTGGGCTTTGCATTTTTATCAACTTGGCAAATTCCTGGGCTCACTAGGCATATATGTGAGTCCCTCCCGACTTGGCATTTGCCCCGTGCAGCTTCGACGCCTTTTTCCGCCCGTGACGAGAAACCTCGTGCCGCCGCCGTTTCTTCGCGCCAGGTTGAAAACAGCGACGTTCTTCCTCCAGTGTCCAGCAACCTTCATCATCTGATCGAGGGGAGGTGATGGCTGGCTCAGGGAAGTGGATGGTCGCCTGCCCGGCTCAGGGGAGACGATCTGCCCGGCGATGGAATTGATCTACCCGCGAAGGAATTAGCGCGACGGAATTGGCGATGGAGACGATCTGCCCGGCGATGGAATTGATCTGCCCGGCTGGGACCTCCTTCTGCAGGCGATGGAGACGATCTGCCCGCGAAGGAATTGGCGCGACGGAAAAGGCCGCCAGCGCGCGCGAGAATTTGGTGTGGGTCCACAATTTTAGAATTTGACAAAATAAAATGCAAAACGGTTGGAGATTAAGTCTTTCCATCTTTGCCAAATCTATTTGAGACTTGGCAAATTCCCAAATATGCCAAACGAAAAATGTCAAACGGTTGGAGATGCTCTAAATAAGCAAAAGCCGCTTTAAGCCGTGCCGAAGAGGGCCAAGAACCATCGCCGCTGCCTTCCAATAGCTGCTTAGCTGGGGAAAACTAATACGCTCAAACCGAGGGTTGAGGTATCAACATTTTATTAGCCGTTAGCTTGGTCACATGCGTAAATCCTCCGGCTAACACTTAGCTATATTTGTCCGAGGAAGCCAGCAGCTAACAGTTAGCTATATTTTGGTTTATTAGCTACGTATAGGTCATTTTTCAGGTATAAGTTCAGCTAGTGTTAATTAGGGTGTTTAGATCTACTACAGAGCCAATTTTGAGATATTAGTTGAGCTAGCAACTATTAATTGTCTGGATGCAAACACCTCGATCTTTTAAGTATGTATGTATGTACCACTCCGTCCCAGAAAAAGAATCGCTATGGAATGCGTGCTGGTCAAACGTTCTCAACTTTGACTGAGTTTATACAAAATGTGTGCAATATTTTTATCTCCAAATAATTTTATTATAAAAGTATATTCAAAGATCTATCCAATGATACTAATTATGTAACATAAATATTAGGGTGCGTTTGGTTGGTGACCAGAACTTGCCACGCCACAGATTCGTCGTGCCACAGTTTTTCTGGCAGCCGTTTGGTTCACTGCCACAGCTATGGCACGCCACACTTTCTTAGCACCATGTCCCACACGTCATAGACTCATTTTCGTGCCAAAGTTTGCCAGAAGTGTGGCTTCGATTTTGTTCGCCACACTTTCTGTGGCAGCCACAGTTTGCCGAAGGTCAGGCGTGGCAAGTTCCGGTCATCAACCAAACGGACCCCCCTTAATATTTTATTATATATATTTGGTCAAAGTTGAAATCTATTGACTTTTTGGAAGCGGAGAATGACCCTTTTAGGGACGGAGGGAGTATGCCAATTTCTAGAGTTGTGTTAAGTCAAACTTTTTGAACTTTGACCGAATTTCTAGAAAAAACTATCAAGATTGATGGTATCAAATTCATATCATTAGATATATCATAGAATATATTTTCATAATATGTCTATTTTATATCATAGATGACATTATTCTTTTCTATAAAGTTAGTCAAAGTTTAAAAAGTTTGACTAGCACGGATAGGAATTGCTTTTTTCAGAGACAAAGGGGAGTATGTATGTAGGAGTATGTCTTAATTCGTAGTTTACACAATCAACAAATTCCTTCTTTACCACGCCTGACATATCATGTGGAGACTTGAAGGATATAGCACCTAGTTTGTTTAGCTTTAATTTGGCGGCGTACTTCCTATGTGAGTTAAGGCGCTCACTTGCTCCCTAGTACTTCTACTTTCTAAAAACGAACCTCCAGCATGTGGGTGGGCCTGACCCGACACGTATATATTTTTTTTATGATCCGACTAGTTTATTCATCACACTTGAGTCATGGTTTTAACTCATCACTTGAACCACTGGGTTAGGCTTGAGGTCAAATACTTTACATGAAACCTGAACTAATAAACCAAAATAAAAGTTTCTCAACAAAAAAACTAATGCATCCACCAGGCCCATGCCTAAACTTTGTGCTAAGAAAAACATCATTTAAAAAAAAAACACACAACGTTTGGATTTGATATAGTTTACTTTGTTTTTTCTTAAAAAAATATCCCTCGTCCCAGAATAAAAAATCAAGTTCTAAAGTTGTCATAAATCAAATTATTTAAATTTAGCTAAATTTATACAAACAATACTATATTTATGATACCAAACTAGTATACACTAAAAAAATATATTTTCATAATCTACTTATTTTGTGTTATAAATGTTGTTATATTTTATAATAAACTTGGTCAAACTCAAACTAGTTTGACTTAGAAGCCGATTCTAAAAGTTAATTTATTTTGAGACACAAGGAGTATATTTTTAGAGGGTATATTTATTGAGTGTTAAAGCGTACCAAACACTACTTTATCGAACAATTTGTCCACATTCAATTTTGCAGATGTATCTATCAATAATTAATTACTTCCCCTTTTCTAGATAATATGACTAATTTTATTTCTTTTTCAACCTTCAGTGTTGCTTGTTATACTAGACACTTTTCAATTTTTGTCTTCACCTCTAATACAATGGCTATATTTGTTACCGTAACAAATGAGTACAAATAATTCAAAATCAAATTTAAACGGGCACTAGTATTGTTGTGTTGCTGGCTTGCTGCTGGCCGGTCCGGCCGTGCCAGCTACAACCAGTGTCCCGAATGCAAATGACGCAGATTTGTCCAGTGTGGGAAGTTGCACGAAAGTCAGAAGAGATGATACAGGCAGTGTTCATCTGACCAACAACCATAGTCTTAAAGATGGCATAGTTATACTAGATCGGCAATGCAACATCTAGTTATCAGGCAAGTTTGCCTTGCCCAGCAGCACAAGGCACAAGCCCGAGAAGTGTGCCAGGGCCAGTTAACCAAACTCATTCACTGGCATAACATCCTCGCTCGGCAATCCTCACGGCCTTAGGTGAGAAGAACCAAACACGTAAGGGAAATGAAAAATGTAAACTACGCATAACACACCATCAAAACACACCATATGATCGATACTCTAAAGCAACAAAACTCTGCATCATAGACCTAACAAATCTTGTCACAACCTTTGAATTTCATTCCAATCACAGCTATCGCACGGCAACTGTTAGATGCCGGGAAACAGGGTTTAGTCATACATTTCACAGGCCTGTTTATAACAGTAAGCGTGACAAGGAGCAGGCCCTTCAGCTAGGAGCCTCAAAATGTAAAACCCAATTTGATTTGTCACAACCAACAGAAGCGCGGCGTACCGAGTCATATGATAATGGACAAGACCCACGGTTTCAGCACCTATCAGGAAAACTTATCCAGTTTGCTTCCAGTATACCATAACCAACCAACACCAGTATATCTCTGTGACTGTAATGTCAGCTCTAACTTGAGTGTCTTTTCACACTGCCAACTACAGCAGCCTCAATTACCCGTTAGTCTGTGCCGAAGTATCGATCACCATACTCTCCAAGTCCTGGGATGACGCGATATTCATCGTTCAACCCGCTATCAATCTCTGAGGTTACTATCTTCAAATGAGGGAAGCGCTTGCACACACAATGGATGCCTTGAGGGGCCTATTTGTGAAAGAGACATATAAACAAACTAACCAAAAGGAACAGGAAGATGCAGCACTAACCATATATCACTCAACAAAGGGAATTTTACCGAGATGAGAGTCAGAAAAATGATCCGGTTCTCAGGAACTCCTTTCCTCATAAGAAGCTCAATGGCTTGATTAGCTGAATTTCCTGCAGAAACAAGACAGAAACTTCAGTGATAGCTAAATACCATCACTTTGTAATTACAATAAACATGCAAAAAGAACTAAAGATAGAAACTGGAATAACGAATATGCAATTCTAACCTGTACCAAGCACCGGGTCCAGAAGCAAAACATGACGTTCAGCAATATCCATTGGCAGCTTATGGTATATGAGCTGGATACAGAAAATAAATTCAGTTTGTTCACAACACCACAAACTGAAAAAAAAGATCATTCACTTTTCAAGTCAAGGAAACCAATAAGTGCGACGAAAACTTACTTGTTGTCCATTGTCTCCAATGCGATGAAATAGAATTTTGCCCTTTTTATCCCCTTACAACAAGCACGCAATGCATTTTCCATGCTTTCACCACTGCACAGATTTCAATTAATGTGAAGAATTAAAGGAAAGAAGGTACATCAAGAGCAATTTCATTGCAAATTTACAACTCGAAAAAATAAAAACGAAAATAAGGCGAAAACACGATCATAAGTATAATTACATATTGATCTGCAGATCTAACTGTTAAGACATATACTAGGTAAAAATAGCAAAAGCTATAGCTTTGTAAACAGGATTAGAAATAAAAAATTTGGAGCATAGAATGCAAGAAAGCAAAGAAAATTTGGAGTATGAATCTCAAAGTGTCCACACAAAAATACAAGAACTCGTGAATGTAATTTATAAAGGGTATGCTGAACCAGATATAGCAAGGGTATGGAACCGATATGATAGTGGAAACTCGAAAAATAAAGATGAAGACACCACATATATTTAAAATTATTGCCTATTAGTTTTCTAAACTTTCTAGCAGAAGCTATTCTAGAATTTACCTTCGAACAATAGACACTCCACAGAGCTTCTTGCAGAAGTCAACTCCCATGTAAACAGATCCTGAAACACAAGACAAACAGTCATGATATAATAGATTGCAAACATTCAATTCTTTTCTATCCTAAAATATGGAACAGTTGAGGATAGTGCTGGAAGAAATGAGAAGTAGAACGAAGTAGATAAAACAATCAGCAAATAATCTTTTATTAAGTCCCAGAGCTTTCTGAAGATTTCTTCACATGGGTACAGGGAAAAACTCTGGGGTTCGACAAGAAAGAAAGTAAGATGTGGCATCTTTTAGGGGCAACACGCTTCTCAACCATCACACTTTATATATTATATAGGGCAAAGCATAATAAGTAAACTAACAGCAAATTTCAGCGATCATTTATTCCAAAAACAATAAGAAACACTCATCAATGAAACATGTACCAGAACTAATGGTTCTGGGAAGAGAACGAATATGAATAGACAATAGCAATCGTGTATATTATAGGGCAAAGCATAATAAGTAAACTACCAGCAAATTTCAGTGATCATTTATTCCAAAAACAATAAGAAACACTCATCAATGAAACATGTACCAGAACTTAATGGTTCTGGGAAGAGAACGAATATGAATAGAAAATAGCAACCGTGTCCATACAATATTATAGACCCAATTTTGCCAAGACATGCTCCTTCCCTTTGCTACAATTCCTCAGGTCCTGTTTGGTTCCAGGAATTGGAAGTAATCTAACAATAAAATGCGAACCCTTTCTAGATATTGGTTTCAATTCATGGGATCCAAACAGGTCCTTATAGTATATCACAGCTGTCCATGTTTTAAAAATGTTAGGGAGCCAATTTGAAGCAAGGAACATAGATGTTCTGATAAATTATGCCAAATATATACAAAATACAATAAAAGAAGAAAGGAAGCCAACGACATACCTGTTGGTGTTACCACCTGCTTCTCTGTAAATGGCAAATGCCCAAGGCCATGCTCAACCACCTGGAAGACATTTTACGTACAACAAATGCATTGGTATACAATAACACCACAAATAACAGTTTCAAACTGGTCAGTTTATAATAAGTTAGTGGAGGTCATAAGAACTAAGTAGAGTGGTACCAGACGAATCAGCCTATCTGAGTAGAAAACAAAGTCAGGTGTAGTAATGTTCTTGTCACGAATGAGAGTATGCATTCCTCGTATCTGTTTAGATGAATGAATCAAAAGCATCAGGAGATTGCAAATCTAAGAAACATTGTAAAGTAAAGCTTAAGAGTAATAGTGTTAAGGGTACCTGGAAAGTTGTGTGAACTACAAAGACATTTGGGTAGACTTTGCACAAGTTATGTTGACCAAGTTTTGTGTGGATATGTTGCACAATTAGATCAATAGCAACATGGTTATCTCCCCCTTTTGGTATGATCACATCAGCATATTTCTTGGAAGGTAGGACAAAAGCATCGAATGAAGGCTTGACAAATCTCTCATACTGTATTTCAACGGAAACTTGTATTAGTGTCATATTTGTACTTGTTGCAAGCATGATAGCATAGGGATATTTGTAATGTATGCAAATAGCATAAGTTCAAGAAAATGGGCCAATAAGATACAGTGTTTGAATACCTGCTCAAGCACAGAGGTAACATCTCTACCTCTTTCAACAGTATCACGCCTTATACGTCGAGCAAGCCTAATATCAGCATCTGCATGCAATCACATGACAGCAGCTAAGCATAATGATCCAAGATTGGTTAAATTATGAATAAACAATTAAAACTGGAAAATAATTTAAGCATATACTTGTCATTAAGCAGACACCATGGTATGGATAAGCACATATTCCCTCCAGTTTGGTAAAAGAAGTCATTTTGGACAAGGTTTGGGTCAAACATTGGGAATATAAATCATAAATAACTTTTAAATTATTGAGTTTGAAGATGTAAAAATCATATAAATAAATTTGTCTTGAAAATTACTTTCATAAAAATATACATATACCACTTTCTAATAAATATTTTTAAAGAA
Source organism: Coix lacryma-jobi var. lacryma-jobi (assembly GCA_009763385.1). Lineage (NCBI taxonomy): Eukaryota > Viridiplantae > Streptophyta > Magnoliopsida > Poales > Poaceae > Coix > Coix lacryma-jobi. The sequence continues at coordinate 9,221 of VDCT01000648.1, read as the reverse complement.
ACAAGTGGTCAAAGTTACGTTTTGTAGACCGTGTCGCTCATCCGAAACGACTTCTTTTACCAAACTGGAGTAGTATCTAACAAAGAGAAGAGTCACAAACCTGTGTCAACAAAAATTTTCATGTCCATCAAATCACGAACCCTTTGATCATGAAAAACCAAGATCCCCTCCAAAATGATGACATCTGATTCATTGACCTAACAAAAAAAGACTAGGATTTATATCATAAGAGGAGTGGAAGGCAAAATCAAATCATAATTGATTTGGGTCTGGCACATAAAAAACAGTAAATTAAGGACAAATAAATGATAATGAAAATAAATAGGATCCTTTCTTTTTTTTCTTTGTTGCAGTGTGGAAGCTTCTTTTTGGGCGGGGGGGTGACCAAATTAAGGAAGCATAACTCTGTTTATCATATGTAGTATGCCATTTACACCATTTATCATATGTAGCCTATTTCAAAGCAAAAGAACTTCAAATCTATCATACAGTACATGCCTACTAATAAATTTAATAGGTTGGCGCCACGTCTATAATAGGAAACGACAAGAACAGAAATCTGCAATAGCGTTCCCCCCAAAAAAATAAAGGGCAAGCTTTCGTAACAGAAATCAAGTCTGGTCACGATAAATAACATTCATGGCGTGCCACCAATTTTTATATATTTCGATATACTTACAAAAACACACTGAAACAAGGTTATGCAAATTAGATCATAAATAATAACAGAATTGTTCTCTTGGCACCAATAGTTTATTACACTACCTTCCTAAAATTTTCAGAGCATCGCCTGTGATTCTTAAAATCATATATAGGAATATTCACGGACTGTCCACTTTTCAGCTTTCCCATGCACACCAAAAGTTTATCTGTATCAAATGCATCTGCAAGACAAAGAATAAAAACTACTTTCAGCTAAGATGTGAACTAAATCCTAGAAACTAAAAGAAGAAAGCATATTTTAACATGATTGCATATCAAGTACCAGGGTGATCAAAATTGTAGTCTTGCGCATGCTGAGATTGTCCTCAGTTAAACCACGGTAGAATGAATCCTGCAAAACGTTACAGCCCAGAGTGAATTGTAATCAATGCCAAAAACCTCTGAAACAGTGCTTCTATGGTTGGGTACTATTTAGAGTGTGTGTGTGTATATATATGTGCCTACTATAACCAAACTGTAGTTTACTTGATGCAACCATTAGTCTAATGCCAGGTATTCATCAAATTATAATTGTCAGCATGCGCTTTGCAATTTGCATGTACACAATGACACAAATCAGGATTCAACAAACAGAAAAGGAAACTACACTGCTTATTTCATTGGAAACAGAACACGATTGAATGCAGATGCAACATTGTGCACCGTTTTTCAAATGATATTTTTCTAGCTTCATCGACATGCAATGTAAACAACGGTACAAGCAAATGCATGCATGTGAATCAAGTATAGAGAATTCATGTTGATTAATAACAATACGCTGCTCACTGATAGATTGTAAATTATATGTATGCGTGTGTGTGTATGGCTTGGGCCTAGCATAGCTGCCGGCCAGCCCTCCTCTGTTTTGGTTAGAGAGTTGTAGGAGATCTCGGTGGTATTGTTTCCATAAATCACCGAGATCTCCCCTATATATATGTACATAGGCCTCTCTATCAATTCAAGGATAATTTCCACGCAATCCATATTGCTTTCATGGTATCGCGAGTCTAGGTTAATTTCTTTCCTTCTCTCAACCCCTGCGCGCGATCTTCATGTAACAAAGTTTTAATAAATCAGCGTGTCATACTGCTTGCCTTAAAGAAATTTAGAAGGTATCTCCAAGTGAAAGCAAACCACGTAGATCATTTCTCTAGGCACACCAGTTTTGACCTATCGCATCAGGTGGTCTGTGTCTGTGCAGTCACTTCCTAGTGAGAAGTGACAAAGCACCTCGTACTTTCAACTTGCTAACAACATTACGACCATTTTAAAACAGACATCACCCAGAAGTTAAAAGCACCTCGCATGCTGTGTCGTACTCTACTCAATTCCTTTTTCATTGATTGATAACTGTCAGCCTGCCTCAGGATGCTTTGCAACTTGCAAGCACACAGATCGGCATTCAACAAACAGAAAACAAAACAGTAATGCTTACATTTCATCAAAAAGAGAACACAAATGATTGAATGCAGATGCAGCATTGTACACATGTAACGTAGACACTGATTATAGCAAATGCATATGCAAACTTGTAAAACAAGTATAAATGAACTCATGGTTCCTGATAAAATAAGACGATCACAATGAATTACATGTTGTGGCATCTAATAAACCAACAGGTCCCATATTTGCCGGAAGAAACTTAAAAGGTGTCTCCAAGTGAACAGAAAATAATAATTCTAGCAAAATGCGCTGATAATTGTAAACCATTTAGGAAACACTCAATAGACTCAAGCCAAATTTAACAGAAAATGGCAAGTTAGTTGTCGAGGCACACCACTTTTGTGCTATTGCATCATGTGATGTTATGCAAGGTCACTTCCTATCCTAGTGAGTAGTGACAAAGCACCCCAGCATAATGAAAATTGTGGCCATTTCAAAACAAACATTATCATCCAGAAGTTAAAAGCACCATGTAGGTTGTGCCTTGGTGCCTTGCTTTATATGTTGAGTAAGACTAAAGCAACATATAATCTATCCAAGTCCCAAAATCATGAGCAACTTTATATGGAAGAAGCAATTTATAGCATCGGCAGAGTAAACGGTTCCAATCAAACTAATGTTGTTCTCTGAACAATTACCTTCGTAGTGAAAAAAGCACCTCACCATTTCATGGTGTCGGCAAAACAAAAACTACAGCCATTCCAAAACAAACATCATCCACGCAAGTTAAAAGCAGATTGTAAGCTGCGATTACTTTAGTGTTTAATCTTTTCAGGAACAAATAATCTATCCAAGGCTACTCAGGTTATTGAGTAAGATAAACGCAGCATACAATCTAGCCGTGTAATCTGCCCAAATCCCCAACATGCAATCTAGCCGTGTTTACCCGACCAAGAGCATCCACGACTGCAGTCCTACATGGAAGGAGAGAGAGCATTCACGACTGCAGTCCTACATGGAAGAAGCAATTTGCAGCATCAATAGAATAAATAAAAAGTTCCAAATGCAGCAACCGAGCATGTGTTTGGTAAAGCATTCATAAACCATTCAAAAGTTCGCCACACAAACGCATCAACGACGCAGTCGCAGTACAGGACCAAAGCAGACAACAAGCTCAGAACACACAAACAAAAATAATAAAATAAATCATCCGAACCCGTTATTTGACGAAGCACTTTACAAACAAACAAACCACTAGAGTTCGCCACACGAAACGCACCGATAGCAGAGGCGCAGTACAGGGCCAAAGGCAGAACAAGTTCATCGGAAAACACAAAAAACAGAGAAATAGGACCAAATCCGAGGAGGAGGAGAAACCACGCCACACCTGGTTGCGAGCACGACGCGGTGGTCGTGAAGCTGCTGGATTATCATGTCGCACACCGTCGTCTTCCCCGACGCAGTCCCTCCACATACGCCTTCAAAACCGGCAACAGCAGGGGTGGAAAACGACACCAAAATTCAAAAACAGAGACAAGCGGAGAATCCCAAGCGAGCGAGCGAGAAAGAGAGAGGCAAGCCAATCTCCCGAGGTCTCAGCGAGGCGAGGCACGCACCTATGACGAAGGGCCTCCTGGTCCCGACCGCCTTGGGGGACGCAAACCCCAGCGCGGCGTCGCCGTTGCTAGAGGTGCGGGAGGGGGAGGAGGAGGGCGAGAGCGAGGCGGAGTCGAGGCGGAGGCGCTGAAGTGGGGGCCCACCGCGGAGCCCAGCACGTCCTCCTCGTCTCCCCCGGCGACCGCTGCCGCCGCCGCTGGCGCGCGCTGAGCTGGCGATCGTTTAGGGGCCGGGCCGCGCTGGCGCGCGCTGAGCTGGCGATCGTTTAGGGGCCGGGCCGCCGCGCCTCGGAGGTTTTGACACGGGGACGGGGTGGGGGCTTTGGGGTGGGGGAAGGTGGTGGACTGGTGGTGGTGGCCTGGTAGGGGAGGGAGGCCGTTGCGTGGAGGCGGTTTTTGTAGACCGCCGGGTCCAGCGGGCTGGTTCTTTCCACGTGGTGCAGCAAGGATGGGTGCAGGGGCGCGCGGAGGCGGGGGGGAGCAGGAGCGGATTTCTCCGGGAATTTATTTTGTGGCGGATTTCGCTACCGAGCAGGGGAATATGAGAGGTAGATTCTCGGTTCCCAGCCTGAAGTTGCTGGTCCGTTTTGGTTTTGTTGGAACCCTTTTTGGATTTTTCTCCGCGCCTAATAACTGCCAGTATGCGAGCTTTCTGAGGCCTTTTTGGATCAAGGGCAGAGGTAGTTTGAGCTGTTTAGAGCTCAACTAGCCCTAAAGTATAAACAAGAGGGCTAGTTTGAGCTATTTGCAACTAATCACCTCAAAAAAACTATCCCCACAAGAGGTGATTATTTGAGCTAGTTGTACTTGGGACACTAGAAAAGTGTTTTTTCTTATCTCTCCTCTCCTCTCATCCATCAAATGATTGGAAAGTACATTTATTGTCAATCTAACTCTTCTATCAAACATCTCTTTAACTAGAATTAGTTTAGAGCTATCCTTCCGTCCCATTAATTCTGTCTCATTGAGAGTGTCGCCCGGAAGCGTGTTTGTGAGGGGGACACGATTTTTTAACGACACTTTCAATAAGACGGAGGGAGTACTTGTAAGCTAGAAAATAATTTAATCTTTAGCTGTACCAGAGTATCAAACAGGGCTGAGATTCGTTTTTTTTTCCTTCATTTCCTTCATGGTAGTCATTCATTCAATGTCGATGCAGATTGACATGCAGGACCATGGCCATGGCCATGCAATGCAATCTGTGTGTACTGTACAAGAGGATTGGGGATGTTGACCGGCGGATACAGTCTTGCTAGCTGAAACAGTGCATTGAGGGAATAGGGATAGGGATAGTTTTTTTTAGAAAAAAATAAGTGGGGATAGCTTCAGCTACTCTCATTTGCTGGAGCAGGCGTGCACCACGTTGTGTTGTGTGTTAACCATCCTGTCGCTGACATGTGGAGCATGGCCTTAAACCGTGACAACACATGCAGCAAGGGCGGCCGCCCAAAATAACGCATCACACCAGATGATGCGATGGAGATTAATGAGTAGCACTGTCCTCTGTTTTTTTAATATATGTCATGTTTAAGATGAACTATATAATTAGTTTATTTAACTTAGACTCTAGTACTCCTGTTTTTAAAAATAGGCATATATAGAGAAAAAATACTCCTTTCATCCCAAATTATAAGTCATTCCAAGAATTTTGGAGAGTCAAAATTTTTCAACTTTAACTAAATTTATATAATAAGATAATTAATATTTATGTAAACTAAGTACAATTGAATTCTTTATTAGTTATATTTTCATAAACATATTTGATATCATAAATCTTTGTATTTCTTTCTAAAATTTTGGTTAAAGTAAAAAATTTTGACTCTCCAAGATTCTTGGACTGACTTATAATTTGGGACAGAGAGAATAATAAAAAAGATCGAATTAGAAGCATAGTATTTGGATCCTCGTGGCTCATGCGCTCGTTAATGACACAATGTATATAATGGTAAATATTTCTTAGTAGAGAAGGAATCAAGTTCACGAGGGGAATAAATAAATGACTGACTGGGCACACTTGGCGCATAGAACGACACATGCTGTTCCAAACCCAGCAACTGTTCAACGTCATCGAGGATAAGATCAAGCAAATAAAAAAACCAATCCGACATATTGTGCAATCGTACGCATCAAAGGGAAGGCGCTCATGTTCTTCAATCTGTTTAAAAAATTGTACGCATCAATGTGAAAGGCGCTCTGTTGTTCTTCGATCTGTTTTAAATTTAAAAATATACTTCGAGTATATACTAGTACACACGATAGTACGACGGGTAGTTTGCACCTCCTCCACAACTTGGACACATGAGGTGTAGTTTACACAGGGACGCAAACTAGCAGAGACCAGAGAGCGGCACCGGCGAGAGTAGCACACGTGTGACAATAGACACAAGCAATGATAAATATTAGTTTACCAGACAAAGACGGTCTCAATACTAAAATCTAAATACATACTCCGTAATTTATATGTCTATTAATTTACATAAAAACTGGAGTACATAAACTATAGTCGCCCAACCTGGTTTTGTAATACAAGTAATCTGTGTGGGCCAATCAGGTATCTTCTCTCTCCATCATTTCTTCCAAGGTATCTTATCATGTCTGTTCTCGTGTAAATATGGGGGTTTTTCGTTTTTAAATCTTAAAAGAATCAATTAGACTATTCATCTGTATTAAATCGTGTCACATTGTCGGTGTTTCGTACCCGGGGGTATCACACCAACGAGTAATATGATCGCGTGCTTCTCTTCCTGGATGGTGATGCAAGGGGACACAAGGATTTATCCTGGTTCGGGCAAAGAAGGCCCTACGTCCAGCGGGGGAGATGTTCTTGTATTACTTGCACCTAAGTGCTTGTACAGGGGAGAATACAAGCTCAGTGAGCGTGGACCGGAGTCCGGACTCGTGTCTGTGTGTGGACTCGTGTGTTGTGTCCGTCCTCCTGAATGAGGGCCCTAGCGTCCCCTTTTATAGAGCAAGGGGAGGCCAGGGTTACATAAAGTATTACAGGTGTCGGGGCGTATGGTGCCCCATACGGAGAAGGGTAGGAACCCTGTCTTGTCGGGGCCACTGGAGCCGATGTGATCGTCGCTGTTGAGGCGTCCTTGGGTCGTGGCTTCCATCCTGGGCGCGGACGTGGGGCGCGACAAGGCGGGAGCCGTACAGCACCCATCCCGGAATGTACAGTACGCGGCGGGGTCCCTCCGGGTCTTGGGGTACCTGTCCTCCAATAGCACGAAAGTAGTTAGGGCTCGAAGGGCGCGGAGCCGGCTTCGAGGTGGTGCCACGGGGCTCGAGGGGCGCGGAGCCGGCCTCGAGGTGTTACAGTGCAGGGCTCGAGGGGCGCGTAGCCGGCCTCGAGGGGTTACAGTGCCTGGCTGGCCGAACAGTGCTGTACTGGTGCCCTTTTGCCCATGCTTGTGGTGAAAACGAGACTTGACCTTTACACCGAGTTACTGTGGTACACGCCGTGCACTAGTGGACATGACCGGAGTAGGTGAAGGCATTAAATGCGTGGTATGGGCTGGTACGGCTGTCTGTGCAGCTCGAGGTCCGTGTGTTAAGGCTCGAGGTGTGGGGGCGCGCTTGCCCGAGGTCTGGAGGGCTCGAGCGAGACGGAGAGCGATGTGCTCGCCCGAGGCCTTGCTGGGAGGGCTCGGGCGAGAGACGGAGATAGAGCGTTCGCCCGAGGCCTGGCTGGGAGGGCTCGGGCGAGACGGAGATAGAGCGTTCGCCCGAGGCCTGGCTGGGAGGGCTCGGGCGAGACGGAGACGGAGCGTTCGCCCGAGGCCTGGCTGGGAGGGCTCGGGCGAGACGGAGACGGCGTTCGGGTGTTTGCGTTGATTGGGGGTACCCTTTTTTGTACCACCGACAGTAGCCCCCGAGCCTTGTTTGAGTGCTTGCATTCGAGCAGGGGCTCTTTGACCTGGGTTTGAGGACTTTGACTGTGTTGCGTTTTCGAAGGGGTTAGCCGTTGTGATTCCATGGGTGTAGCGGGCTTGGCGAGCGACACCCGTGGGGTAGCCCCCGAGGCCATGGGGGAGTGGTTGGAACTACTCGTGGGCTTTTTGCGAGTGTCGAGTCCCCGAGTTTCGGATCCTTTATAAAAGAAACCTCCGTCCGCTGGGAAGCCTCTGCCCGCTAGGCGCGCCTTTCTTCTTTGTCGGTGGGAAATTCCGCCCGAGGCTGGTCGGAGGGCGTTCGTCCGAGGCCTGAAAATCTCATGCTCACACAAAGAAAAGAGATTAGTCGCAACTGTCCGAGTTTTTGACCCTCTTTCGTCGAGGGGTGCCAGGCTGAACCGACTGGCCGGCTCCTCGAGCTGTCCGGCATGCCGATTGCCCTGGCTTGTCATCCCGCGAGTCCTTTCGATCGGATGCGAGGGGGGATGCCTCGTACTACCCCGAGTGGGCGAGTATCGAGGTTCCCGGTGAGCTGGTAACGGGGAATCCAAGTGAGAGCTCGTGCCCCGTTCGTTAGGGGTCGACTGTGGCCCGGAGGCGGTCTCATAAAGCATGGGTGCTCAGTCTGCAGGAGTGCCGGGTCCATTCGATAGGACCCGGTGGCTCGATGCCTCCCTCCGAGGGGATCTCACTGCACGTCGAGCTCCCCGCCTTGGATACACGTGAGGGGCCTCGAGGGCTCGGCCCTCGAGTAATGCCGCGAGTGGCGCCCTTGGTGTCCCTGACTCGGGTGCTCGAAGCCGGCTGTCGAACCCTTTTCGAGGGCCAGCCTTCGCTGCTTCGAGACTTAGGGCCGGGGCCCGTTTTTACCTTTATGAAGAAGCCTCCGTCGTCTGGGAATCCTTCTGCCCGTTGGGCACGCCTTTTTAGGCGGAAATCGTCGGGGAGAGCGGCGGGCGCGAAGCCGGAGCGACGGTCGTGGCGGGCCCGGGTAGTGGAGCGAATGGAGAGGTAACGCGTGTATTGCATCCGGCTCGAGACGCGGTTAGGTGGGCGCATTGAATGCATTCGGTTACCTTTTTACGTCGTGGGAGATCCGCCCGTCTGGATTTCCCCCTATAAATATCGAAAGAGGGGGAAAAGAACCCTTTACTTTGCCTTTGCCTTCGCCGCCGCCGTAGCCTTTACGCGCCCTCTCCTTCGAGCTAGTCGATTGGGGATTTCCGGCCGCCCGTCCGCTGCTCGGATCCGCGCCGCGCCACCGTCATGGCCGCCCAGACACAGATGCTGCCGGCCGAGGACTGGAGCCCGTCGAAGGTGACGCAGAGCGAGATGGACTCGCTGGTGGCCCAGGGGCTTCTGCGCCCCAACCCGGAGGAGGGACCCGCATGGTGGGTTATCCCGTCGGCGGAGCACCGGGAGCCGCACCCGCCGGAGGGGTACGTGGTGAGCTTCACGCGCTACCACCGTATGGGGCTCGGCGTCCCGCCGAGCCGCTTCTTGCGAGGGCTGGCCCACCATTTCGAGGTGGAGCTGCAACACTTCTCCCCCAACTCCATCTCGCACGCCGCCATATTCGCCGCGGTGTGCGAGGGGTACCTGAAGATGGAGCCGCACTGGGAGA